>JANUSC010000068.1:600000-919913 GCA_025200525.1 Camellia lanceoleosa
ATATTGCAGATTTTATCTAAGCAGCAAGTTTGATTTATTTAGTTGGGGGTGGTATTAACAAATCCGACAAAAATTTGTCCCTACACCATCCTTAGTTGTGCTGTTTTTTATTTTATTTATTTATCAGCGATAGAAATTTTTTATTGATATAAATAAAAGTATAAGAAGTACAACAAAATTAAATTAATAAAAAAATAGAAAATTCAGGAAGAAACAACATAACTTAAAAGAGCATATCCAACTAGGTTGCCATATTAATCAAAGTAAATCCAAAACTTAAAAATAAGTAATTGTACTCACAAATTTATCTATAATGATGTGATATTGGAGTTGGATCCACTATTATTAAGTATGTAACAAATTAAAAGTTGACACATATCTTACCACATCATTGTAGATAGAATTGTGGATACTTTTTTAGGGTCTCAAATATTTTCCTTTTACTATTTATATTTTTAACAGGCCTCTCACATTTAAGCTATTAGAGAGATGATTCTTGATAAGGAAGTAAAAAATGTAGATGTATTTTAATTATGAGTAATTATACATCTCCTAATTTTAGAATTCTAATTGAGTTCTAATGATGTGATAGGAAATAAAAAAAGAAAAAAAAATCAAGGCCAAAAAATCACATTATAGTGGAACCCACCCCTATTAGAGCTCATTAGCACTACTGGAAAATTAACTTTTTGCGACCGTCTATTTAACCGTAGCAAAAAATATACTATTTTCTAATCTCGTGTATGTATGTGCTTTATTTCACTTATTTTCTTTTATTTATATTTGCCCTAGTCAGCCTTGCTCAAACTCTCGACATCGCTCTCTTTCTCTCGCTCGCCCAAACACAGGTATGAATCACTCTTCCTCTCTCGATCTCTCAATATCTCTCGATCTCTCAATTCCTCTCTCTCTCTCTCTCGGTCTCTATCGTCTCTCTCTCTGTATATATATTTGCTAGGGTTTAGATCGATACATTCATCTGGCCTTCGCGATTTCTATTCTTCAATTTATGTTCTTTGCAATTTCTTCTTAAGATCGATGCCTTCAATATCATTTGGAATTCTGTTCTTTACGATTTCTTCTTATGATCGATGCCTTCAATATCATTTGGAATTCTGTTCTTCGCGATTTCTTCAAAGGTACGTGATTTTTGTTTTTCACTATTTCATTTCATGTAGTTTCAATTTCCAGCAAATAATCGCTTTGTTCGCACTCTCTTCTTCTCTTCGATGATTGTATTTCCTCTTTCTATCTACTTCTTATATTTCAATTGTTGTTCATTGAGGCCATAATTATATTTCAATTCTTGACAATTTTTATTGTGATTTCTGAGCATCAATACTTTTTTCAACATATGCAAAAATTGCTACATATATAGATCAATGGTGATATATATAGAATTGTGGACCTTTGATTAATTTCATTGATATACCTATAGTTGTTGCTGTGGATTGCAATTGAATTCCTTTAGATTGTGTTTTATTGAGAGATTCTCTGAGAGCAGTGGATTTGGGCTAAGATTTTCCCCTTCTCTCTTTCATTCTTCTTCTGATTCGAGTATAATTTGCAAAGAATCAATTATAATTTTCGTTCTGCTAAACTTTCTGATTTCAATACAGTATACAACATGAATGTATGTTTTGATTTCATTAAATTCTATTACAGGGTAATGATTACAAGGTAATGATTATTCCACATGAGAGTCTAAGGAATGACAATTCCAATGCATGTTTGTTTCACTGGAATGGAGTGATCATTCCATTAAAATATTCATTTCTGGTTTACCAAAAAATAATGAATAACAAATTGCAAATAGAATTATCATTCACCATTACAATTGTAATGATCATTCCATATGAGAGTCTGAGGAATGACCATTCCATTCCATTCCATCTCATTCTAGTGAACCAAATAGAGCATTACTTCTTTACCTGCGAGCTCTTGATGATTTTTTGAGATGTATTAACATTGTTATTAGTAGTGTTAGTAGTAGTAGTAGTGGTAGTATGCTATTAGAATTAAGGTTTGTCTCAATGACGTTGTTGTTTGTTGCATAGGTCAAATTTGAAATTGTGATATGTAGGATGTGTGTTAGCAAAAACTAGTTCACATGCATTTTTGTATGCAAATTTTCGTTGAAATGCTCGCGAAACATAATTTTAAATGTGTCCTTCAACATGCATTGTATAATGCATTGCACTCGAAGTTGATAATAAGTTTCATATGCTCACTGCAGATTTGTGGAGCTCTTGTTGCAACTTTCTTTGCATGCTTTGCGGGAGGTTCATAGACGAACATTTCCAGTTGATGTAGCTTCTAACCCACTGCCGGCTTCATTGACAGATGTATCTTTTTCGCATGCAGCTACACTATTTCCTATAACAAAGGTAATTCTGATTATTAAATCCTTTTGCAAATGTAACAATTAAAGGACATGTATTTTATCGGATAACTTTTATGATATGGTCAATGAGAGGGAGATTAATGATCTGGTACTGGGCCGGACAGATTTGGGCCGGACAGAGTTTTGCCGGACAGATTTGGGCCGGGCAAGTGTTGGGCCAAGGACGTGTGGCCCAGTTTGGAAAGGATCTGCTCGGTTAAGGCATGCTTGGTTGGACCGAGCTATATGTTTTGACGGTGGCAAAGCCAGTTGTGTTAAGTGACCGGTGCCCGGAAAGGCGTGGTCAGCCGAGGTACCTGCTTGCTCGGTAGGAAGGCCGACCACAGGTGAGCACGAGCTGTCCCAGGCTCGGCTTTGCCGAGATGCAGCCTAGCCCGGTCCTCATTGAGCTTAGCTAGTGGAGTGCTTGGACATAAAGCACAGCACGGCCGTTGTCAGCCGAGATGATGTTGCCCGGCTGCCGAGCTCCTAGTAGAGTGGGTTGGCAGTCGGGTTAGGTGATGTTCAGCAAGGTTTACGCTGACAGATGGGATAGCAGAGCCACGTGTCAGGAGATGACTGGGAGTAGATATGGGGCGCAGAGGGTATATAAGCATGTCTGCGCCCCCCATACAGGGCAGACGAACACTTCTGTAAGGAACTCTTACACTCAAACACACTCCACTTTCCTTCTATCCCAAGGTGTGTGCTAACTTGACCGTCGGAGGGGTTTTCCGGCCACATACTGCCGGGTAGCTCACCGTCGTTGTGCTTTCAGGTGGTCGGACAGAAACGGAGCTTGAAAGAAAGGAGTACGGGCTTGTCGGAATATTTGCTCCCCGTACAATTGGCGCCGTCTGTGGGAAACTGACAGATAAAACCTTGTCTTCCGAAGCTCATCTGATCGCCTTTTATGGCGAACAACGAGGAGATTCAAGTGTCCGCCATCGACGGAGTCATTCCGGAGTCGGGTAGACGTAGAGAGGGACCTCCCACCATCTCTCCGATGGGGGACCTGGAGACATTCCTAGGAGGACACTCAAGAGACGCGCGTGATAAGCGCGGGAGGAGTTATGGTCATTCACGGAGTCCAGAAGGTCATCGGCGGCAGAGAGACTCACACGCCAAACGTCTGGAAAGCAAGTTGAAGGACCAGGATGCCGTCATCCGGCGAATGGCGGCAGAGATGGAGGAGTTGAAGCAGCATGTCAAAGGGAAGGGTGTAGCTGGAGTGGGCGACCATAGTGAGCGCACCCAACCCCGCCGTTCAGGTAGTCAGAGTCAGCGACACATTCCGTCCATCTCCATTACCAGAAGTTATCAGGTTGGTGATTCCGATGTGCGCGTAGAGAAGTCCAGCCCGCAGGATAGTACTTACCAGCCCTCGCGTCCGGCGACGACGTCGAAGTACACCTATTCCGCTCGATCAGAAGATTTGTGGGCACTCTTGAAGGAACGGGCTTGCCGACGGGAGGCTCAGAGGATACTGGCGTTCCAGTGGTTATCCTACGGGGTTCACGCCAGCAAGGAGGTCGGAATGCCTCCACCCCGCCAAGCAGCGCCACTTCTGGTGGATTCCGACTTGGCAAGGTTGAGCGCCACCCCTTTCTCCTTGGAAAGAAAAACAACACCTCTGCCGTCGGGCTTCCACCAGCCAAAGTTCACATTGTATGACGGGAAGACCGATTCTTACATGCATGTAAGTCATTTCTGACAGGTCATGGCCGGATATAAACGGAATGATGCTCTTATGTGCCTCATTTTTCCGTCAAGTTTGGGCGAACTGGGCTTGAAGTGGTTTGAGAGGCTGCCGGAGGGGAGTATAGAGAGGTGGCATCAGTTGGCCGAAGCCTTTGTGACGCGCTTCAAAACCAACACCAAGACACCAAAGGAAGTGGATCACCTACTGAGTGTCAAGATGGAACCGTGTGACACATTGAAGGCGTACAACTCTAGATATTGGGAGACCTTCAACGAGATCTTGGATTGCCTGGTCAACCTTGCAATCACTCAGTACAAGCATGGTCTCCCGGTCGGACATAGACTGCGGGACTCGCTCACCATGCATCAGCCGACGTCCATGGGCAGCTCATGCAGCGCATTAATGAGCAAATCCGAGTTGAGGATGATGCGTCAACTTCTACCGTGAAGGCAACTCCGGTAGCAACAGAAAAGAAAACAGCAGGCAAAGTGCACGCAGTTGGGCAAGAGTCCAGCCACTCAAGTGACCGAACAGAGGAATCAGGCCGTGGCTTGAATCGCAAGAACTAGGGTAGAGGACGTCTGTAACAAGCCCGCGAGGGACCTCGCTACAGTTCGGACTCGATTTTGTTGCGGTTCTCAATCTTGAACCAAAGAGTCCAAATCCGGCAAATCGTTTTGAAGGAAAACAGATTTTTTGAAAGAAGTGCCAAACATGGACTGCTTTGCCAGATAACAGAGTCGCCACCTAAATATTTTTAAAATGGGAAATTTAGGAAACCCTGTTTCGTTCCCAAAAGGCCACGTGTCCGTCATCACCAAAGTTGGTTCGGGAACTTTGTTACGATTGGGAAGGTCACATCGTGAGCACCCACTTCGCCGGTCAAAGACCGGCCTCTACTAACCATGATATCAATTTTTGAAAACATTGTGTGTTCTTATTCCGATTATTAGCCTAGGATTACTATGTGATGCTCGCAGCAAACAAGTATAGACTGGGCCGTCTGAATTGGAACTAAACATTTCATGTTTGTTTGTTTGAAAATGGTGTGAAGGTGCTACCCGCAGGTAGGCTAAAATGCGGATTTGCCACCCTCAGGTGGGCTTAGAAAACATGATTTTGCCACTATCTAGTGGGCTTAAAACAAACAGTCAATGAATTGTCCCAATTCAAATAACTCAACCTCCACTCACAGGCATTCAAGGCATTTATATCACATAAGCATTTAGCCTCATGGTAAGCATGCAGTCATGGCAACACTCACACGCATGCAAGTATGCTAAAGCATAAAACTCACCGAGTACTCCAAGCCAAAACAGGAAACGATTAGAAATCATGCATGATCCTAGATATGCTGAAATGCCTAATGCAACACATGCAAAATGTAACTATAGCAGGCTCGGCTATTCTAAATATGGCATATGAGATGCAACAGCTATCAAGTACTCAACTTGGAATTGAAATACAGATGCAGTTTGTATGATGCGCCGAGCCCGGTGCGTGCAAAACAGATGAATGATGCAAACATGCTGTCATGCTGTATGCTAATTGAAATATGCCCTATATCTAACCATTGTAAGCGGATAAATAAAAGGGAGAAAGAAATGGGGGTTGGAAGACATACATCACACTCACACACCCTTATTACAATTTTGCCCTCGCGCAGAGGGTCCGAATAAATAATAATACAGACCGAAAAATACAGTCCGAATAAATATACAAATTCTAATTAATTGATAGATTAAACTAAGAAAGTCAGAATCGGGCGCGCCGTGGGTCGCTTTTGCTATGATGAATAGTGCTGTCTGCCTCGCGAAAATCCACCGATGCCCCAATTAGCCTCGCTTGATGATTTCTAAATGCGCCACAACTCCGAAAAGTTGTTGATCCTCGGTTTTGCTGCAACAGAGAGCAGGAAAAGGGCATAGCAATGTATTTTACAAATATATGCATGCCTCGATCCTCGTGCCACCAATCGCGCATACCGATGCATGATGGCCGAGGAGTCGAATTGCACAACTCAATGTAGGGATGAATATAGGTGAATGCTATAACAAAACCTAACTCCATCATGGGTAATCCGGAGCGTCGATGACTGGGGAATTGAGACACACTCCATCACTCGGAGTACAGAATGTACCTCGTTTCCCGTGCAATATGCATGAAATACAACTAAGATACAACCTAGTATGCGCAATGCCATGAAAATGAGATGAAAATGAGATGCCTCGAGATGCGTGCTCACAGGCACGCAAACCGAGGCGATGATGTGGAATGCAAGTCGGATAAAACCGAAGTGCCCTGAAATGCACGCCCACAGGCACGCAAACCGAGGCGCTGATGAAATGAGAAAATCGGACATTAACCGGCAGCCAAAATGCGCGCCTACGTGCACGCAAACCGAGGCGATGATAAAATGAGAAAAATCGATATACAACCGGCGTTTCAAATGCGCGCCTACGTGCACGCAAACCGAGACGATGATAAAATGAGAAAATCGAGATACACCGGCAGCTCAAATGCGCGCCTACGCACGCAAAACCGAGGCGATGATAAAATGAGAAAATCGGATACAACCGGTGCCCAAACGCCGCCTACGTGCACGCAAACCGAGACGATGATAAAATGAGAAAATCGGATACACCGGCAGCCAAAATGCGCGCCACGTGCACGCAAACCGAGGCGATGATAAAATGAGAAAATCGGATAACCGAAGTGCCAAACGCGCCTACGTGCACGCAAACCGAGGCGATGATAAATGAGAAAATCGATAATACCGGCAATTTAAAATGCGCTACGCACGCAAACCGAGACGATAAAAAGAGAAAATCGGATAACCGGCAAGTGCCAAATGCGCGCCACGAGCACGCAAACCGAGGCGATGATGAAATGCAATGAAATGGCACACGGAATGCCGCGATGGGCTTACACCAACATGGGAGAGCCTCACCACTCACATAGGAGGCCGCTTGATAAAAGCGGAGGTGCCTCAAGTGCGTGCCAAACCGAGGCAATGCATTAAGGCATAAAATGACATGGGAAATGATATGCAAGCATGCAAACCAAATTTCAGCCACTAAATGAAGGGGAAAACAGCCCCGAAATGGTGCGAAATGACAATCAACGCATGAAATCATCCCGAAATGCAATTCTAAGTGCCCGAAATGGCCTACGGCTATGCTAAACATGCAAAATTGGCACATGAAAGCAAAAACAGTAGCAAGGCAGTCCCAAAAATAGCATTTTTTCAGTACAAAACATGGCCGAATTGTAAGCATAGATGGGTCAACATTAGCATGCAAGAATAAGGGCCAAGAGAGGGGTATTGAAGCAAGTAGCATATAGAAAATTCAAATGAAAAAACTTTCTTCTACAATACTGAATATGGCCCAAAAATAAGCATATATTCAGTTTATGGATGCCCCAAAATCAATATGCAAACATGCTAACAATTCCATTCAAAATGGAGCTCAAAAGAGGTTATAACAAGAGACATGCAAAGAATACACCAAACAACAAAAATTTCTTCATGAAACATGTAGAGGGGGTCAAAATAAGACCCCTTTCAGTTCTGAGAAAGAGCTAAAACCAAAAGCATAAAAGGCTACAAATCATGCAAGAATTAGGGCCTAGAGTGGATTTCAAAGGGAGGTGGTATGTAGAATGGCCAAACAAGGTTGAGTCCTTCTACAATGTTGTAGAGGGGCTCAAAATAAGCACAAAACCAGTAGGTGTCGGAGCCCCAAAAACAAATGAAAATAGACTAAAAATAGCATGCAAGATTGTGACATACAAGCTAGATATTGAAACAAGTGTATCATGGAGATACCAAATGAAGTTGAGCCCTTCTACAAAGTTGTAGAGGGGCTCAAAATAAGCCTAAAACCAGTAGGGGTCAAGGCCAAAAAACTGAAAGGAAATAGGGTAGAAATAGGAAGCAAAATTATGCTACAAAAAGAGATTTGGAGACTTACCCTTGAAGATCCGATTGTTGCTACCTCTTGGCCTGAATTTGGTGCTTCTTAGCCACTGGAGAACACTTCCTTGCTGCTGGAATGGTAGTGGGGATGGTGGAGCTAAGGGTTGATGA
Source organism: Camellia lanceoleosa (assembly GCA_025200525.1). Taxonomy (NCBI): domain Eukaryota; kingdom Viridiplantae; phylum Streptophyta; class Magnoliopsida; order Ericales; family Theaceae; genus Camellia; species Camellia lanceoleosa. The sequence goes on from JANUSC010000068.1 coordinate 608,176, forward strand.
AGAAATTGCCTAGGAACTTGGAAGTTTTTGAGATTTTTGGCTATGGAAATCAAGGATTTTGAAGAGAGACTCTTGAAGCAAATTTTTCTAACCTAGGCAAAGGGGCTGTCCAGCCCTTTAAATAGGCACAAAAAGATGTAAAAGGAGGGAAATTGAGGCAATCTTTCCTCCCAAAATATCCCCTAAGGGTGATATTTTGGCAAAAATATCTGGATAAATTGGAATGAATTGGAAGCAGTGTGGCCAGTGATTCTGCAAGGTGGCCGGCCACCCCAAAAATGAAGTAATGATTTTCGCCGACCACCATGCAAAGGTGTCCTCCCAAGTGTGTAGAATAAGGCCCGTGGTCGAATCTGCAACTCAAGCGGAGTCACAACATAGAGCTTGAAGGAGAGGCTCAAAATGAATCGCACAATTGGCCGACCACCAACTTTTAGGGTCCTCCCATGTGTGCAACAAGGTTCCAAGGTCGGAAATTGGCAACACTGCAGAGCCACAACATAGAGCTTGAAGGAGAGGCTCAAAATGAAACTTTGAATTTCCCGACCATACATTTTAGGGTCCTCCCATGTCCCCGATCACAGATATGTAGCTTTGGTTGAAGAAAATACCCCGTGGTATTCAACATTGGCCCTGAAGTGAGAAAACGGGCTCCGGAGGAGCGAAACCGTTATCTGGGATAATTGCGGCCTCCCACCCCAGTGATCTTCTGGTGTTGAAACAGAGGTACCGCCAAATTTGAACAAAACTAATGAGAAATGAACGCCGGCCAAAACCAAGCAATTCGGGATCCCGAAAATGGGCCGCAGTGGCCGAAGCGGCATACGGCAATAAGTGGATATCTGCGACCCTGTCCTCGGAATGACAAAACAGAGGTTCCTGCCAAAAATCAGAGAAAATTGATGCAAAATGAATGCTCGGGGCCCAAACCGTGCGATTCGGGGTCCCGAAAACCGGCTACAGGCACCGAAAGTGGCATACGGCCACGAAGTGGGCATCAGAGGCCCCAATGTTCCTCGGAACTATAAAACAGAGGTGCAAGCCAAAAACCGGAGAACTCGGAGATGGTTGGGCGGTCCCGAGCCGAGGCACACGGCCTGACGATCCCGAAAACCGGGAACCGGGCTCCAAAATGGGCAAAATGGCCTACGGCCACAAAAAGTAGCCCACGGCCACCGGGAGATAGTCTACAGGACCATTCCTCTCCCTCGGGGAAGAAAACAGAGAAAACCGAGTCTGGTTCGCAAACCGAGACAAGGCACAAAAGAGAATTCGGAAGTCCGGAGGCAGGGCGCACGGCCGCGACTCTGAGACTTCTGAACGAGCACAGTATGCAACATCACCAAGCGCTCAATCGGTGACGTCTGAGTCTTGAGGATGGTCAAAAATGGGGTGTCTACAGTTGCCCCTCTTTGACAGAACTCGGAAGTCAAGAAGTGACGAGGGTGAATGTCAAAGCCTAGAGACGACCCATTTTTGACAAGGCCGAAGACTTAGACAATCATACAGGATAAATAGAAATGCGTGTGTGCAGGCAGGGGGGGCGAGAATGCAAATGATAGGCGCGGGGCCAGGTGATTGTGCAAGTGTAACAAGCTGTAATGAAGCACGTATTGACAAATAGATGCAACAGTTTTAAGCAAGAATGCAAAGCAACGACTACATTTCATGCAGTTAGGAATGCGGAGAATTATTCAATTCTCGTCGCGTCTCACACGGAGAAGATACGATACCTGCGCGATTCGTCTGGGTCGCACTAAATTTCAAATGAACCGTACATACAATATCGTGCTGCAAAAGAGAGAAATTCAACAAGAATAATATGCTAACAACATATATTCAAAGCGATTCCGGATTCAAAAGTTTGACACACAAAGGTTTGGGTGAAAGGATGCACCACAACGCGAGAAAAGATAACGCGACAATGCATGTTCAAGCATAGAAGTATGGTACATCAAGGAAACACGCATGACAATGCAAAACATTGATGAGAATGCAACTTATGAGCCAAATAATGCAAAACGAACATAAGTGAGGGTGCACGGTTTGTTGAACAACAAGTCGAAACGCATTTGGCGGCAAGAACTCGATCATGACTCTCGATTTACCTCCTGAGAGGTCACAACATGTTTAAAAAGGATACATTCCGATTTTGATGAATAATGATGAGACACATGTCAATAATTGCAATTAAAGTTTCAGTGGAGCAATTCGGTGCCAGAAAGTGTACTTTTCTTCAACTTTTTCGGGTCCCGGGAGCTCCGATTTTCCTCAAAATTTGCAGAGAGGTAGGGGAGGGGGTGGGGAACATGGTCGGCCAGCTCTCCTCCCTAGGAGAGGCCATCGGCCAGGGGGAAAAAGGAGGTGGCCGGCCAGCCAGGTTAGGTGGCCGGCCGACCACTTGCCCAAAGTAGGGGCATTTTGGTCATTTTTCACATTTCTATATATATGCTTGCCCATTGCCTCCGAAATCACACCCCCAAGTGTGGAATTCTCTCCTCTTGCTCTCTAAGCCATTTTCTCTTTCAGATCTGCATTTTATACGCGTCCCTCGGCCTCCCACGCAAGTTGTTTTTGCGAAATCTTTCAGATTTAAGCACTTTGAAGCGACTAAATTTTGACTTCGGGGCTTCTCTTCTCATTTTCACCACTTGAGGTAATTTTGTCTCATTATTTGGAAAATTTTCCCGGGAGTTGACTTTCGTTGACTTTTCATTTCCCGAGAGTTGACTTTCGTTGACTTTTTCCAATTTTGGCCCATTTTGCTCATTTTTGCTCCTCTTTGCAGATTTCTTGCAATGGCGGGTCATTTTCCATTCGGTGGAGGTCCTCCAGGTGCCAGGGATGATTTTGATCTCATGACATCGCCTCGAGGGTCCCTTTCATTCCCGATCGTTATGCTCCAGCGGTGCATAGGCTTCCGCGAACCACTTTTCGTCATTTCACCGAATTCAACGATCGAGCACTCGGGGATCTTCTTCTACGAGAGCCGGAGCAGCATCTCTCCTACGATGCAGAGGTATTTCACTTTATTCTCTGTATTTCTCGTGCATTTCATACTCCTGCCATGCTTAGACACATAGTTGAACTTATGACATGATACTCACATCCTGAGCATGTAACTTAAACACTTGAATTTCATGAACACTTGGCATATTTGAATAATTGTGAACGCACAGTGCACATTAGTTAGAAATTGAACACACAGCTCAAACATTGATTCACCGAAGACACAACCCGAAGTTGAAAATGAGCACACAGCACATACTGACTAAGAGTAGAACACACAGCCCCAAAACTCAAATTTTCTGAACATGCAGCCCAGCTTTGAAGCGAACACACAGCCCACTGATTAAGAGTAGAACACATAGTTCCAAATTTGAAGCGAATACACAGCCCACTGTTTGAAAGTAGAACACACAGCCCACTGATTTGAAGCGAACGCACAGTCCACTGATTGAAAGTAGAACACACAGTCCCAAACTTGAAGCGAACACACGGCCCACTGATTAGAAGTAGAACACACAGTCCCAAACTTGAAGCGAACACACAGTCCACTGATTAGGAGTAGAACACACAGTCCCAAATTGAAGCGAACACACAGTCCACTGATTGAAAGTAGAACACACAGTCCCAAACTTAAAGCGAACACACAGTCCACTGATTGAAAGTAGAACACACAGTCTCAAACTTGAAGCGAACGCACGGCCCACTGATTAGAAGTAGAACACACAGTCCCAAACTTGAAGCGAACACACAGCCCACTGATTTGAAAGTAGAACACACAGTCCCAAACTTGAAGCGAACACACGGCCCACTGATTTGAAAGTAGAACACACAGTCCCAAACTTGAAGCGAACACACAGTCCACTGATGTTCTGAAACTTTGAACACGCAACCCGAATACCAAATTCACTGAACACGCAGCCCATTTTCACTCCATTTGCACGCAGCTCATTTTCACTTCATTTGCACACAGCTCATTTTCACTTCATTTGCTGATCTATGCATTTATTCGAAATGCAGGTTCACTCTCGCACAGTGCGAGGATATGGCTCCGTCGCCGCGAGGGAGTGGTATTTTGAGCTTCCGGAAGCTGTCCGGGGATTGGTTGACTTTGCAGGATTCGGGCCATTCTGCAGAGGGTTATCTCATTGCCTCATCAGTAGGACTTTATTTGCTGCTTTGGCGGAGAGATGGTGGGACACCACCAATTCTTTCCATTTTTCTGCCACCGGGGATATGACCATGACCCCGCTGGACTTTGCTGTACTTACCGGCCTAGACGTAGGCGGTGGGCCCATTCCCTACGACGAGGATATGGGTCAGTGGGAGGCTGCCTGGATGCACCTATTGGGGGCACACCCGCCTGTAGACAGAGGTTCGGGGAGGGTCCGATACTCCTGGTTTGCTTCCCATTTCCGGCGGCCACAGATGGAGCCTGAGACTCCTGATGGGGCGGAGCTGGATGGCCTCGGTTTCTTATGTATCTCTTCGCACCACCTTGTTTGCGATAGAGGAACATGGTAGGATTATATCTCTGAGTGCTCGTAGACCTCTCACAGTCAAGAGATGATTGAGGCGGCCCTGGCTACCTGGCTACTCAGATCAAGATATGAGCTGCCAATCTCGCACGAGGGGACTTACTCGGCGGCTACTGGAGAGCCTGGGAGGTACATTCTGTCCTCTTGATTTACATTTTTGCTCCTTATTACTTGTTCACTGCACACACGGCGCACTTTGCATTCTGTATTCACATTCTACACTGCTTTTCTCAGCTATGGGTGTATGTGTATTTTCCCACATTGGCTCCGGAGATGGAGGTGGCAGGGCCTCCGACGACTCCGTATTCATTGATGTTTGAGGGTGAGCATCTACCGAGGCCTCGAGAGACTCTCTTCTCTCTGCAAGATTTCTTTGACATCGTCGGGCGGCAGAGGTATTTCGTAACTCTCACTCCTTTCATTTTCACCTTTGATCCATTATATTCTCGATTTCTGATTGACTTATGCACCGTTGTCCGCAGATCACTTGGCAGCACTGGCAGTCTTTGGCGATGATCTCGACAATCAGTTCCCCGGAGGGTCGACTAGTTCAGACAGTTCCTTCTCGAGGACCCGGTCGGGCTTGGTTCTGGGGAACGTTTTCTGTCACGATATGGGGGCATTCTCAGACCTCCGCGTGCCTCCAGACACCATGCGGACTGCTGATAGATTATCCCCTGAGGAGGTCAGTAGTGCTATGCAGGGCAGTGATGCTTTATTACATCTTCTTGAGGGGAACTACGCCACCTATCGCCGCATATACTTGATGCCCTCCCTGACGGGAGTACGGGCTCCACCACGGAGGTCCACTGGCGCACCGTCTTCGAGTCGCGCCCGTGCTACAGATATCCCTTCTTCTAGCAGGGCCGGCACATCTAGAGGTAGAGGCAGTTCGATTCCTCCGATCCCTCCGACTCTTGATCACCCTGGATGGCCAGAGATGCCGACCGAGTTGACGAGTTGGCGGTTTGGGACTCCTTACCAGGTCCCGCTAGAGCCTCCTCTTCCTGACCACAGATATGTCCGGGATCCTGATTCACCCCCGGTATGTTTTACAGCTTTGATTTATCAATCAGTTTACTTGGACATTCATTCCCTCATTGATAGTTTTGCATTTGTATTTGCAGCCTCCGGTTGAGTACACAGAAGAGTTGCTCGGGATGCTGGCCACATTCGAGGGCATGATCCTACGGAGGGAGGCACAGATGGCCATCATGGGTGTGCAGGTATTATCCATCTTCCTTGTATTTAGCATATTGCTATCAACATGCTGGTTTTGACCATTTTGTTGCACTAATAGGTTGTGTAGAACACATCTGGCACACACCCCATCCATATACTGTACTTGCACCTGCTTTTTATGTTTGAACTGACGCATTGCACTTTTCATTTTCAGATGCCTCCCGTGTATGCTTCGACACGAGGTGGGCCTCCCGGGCCTTCTCAGAGAGGTCGAGGTGCTAGACCTGCTCGAGGTACAGGGACTCAAGGAGCTGGGCCATCCAGGCCTTACCGAGGAGCTCGAGGAGCAGGGTCGTCTCGCAGACGCAGGGCACCCATTGTCGAGGATGACGAGGAGGAGGTCGCAGATCATGTGTCAGAGGCATCTCCTGGCGAAGGAGGTTCCGGTCTTGGTTCCGGGAGCGGAGATGAGCCTGAGGGAGATCCGGAGGATGACAGCTCCGATCCGGATGGTGATGGTGATGCAGAGATTATCCCGCAGAAGAGGATGAGAGGGCCTCCACATTCTCGTTCGCGAGGACACTGATGTTATTTCCTGCTTTATTCTACTTTTTAGCTAGTAGTTTGTAGCACTTTGCACATTGTTAGGCAGTTTTAATTTTTGTAAAACTTGTACCTTTTATTCTGTTGTAAAACATGATGAATGAAACAGCTTTTGAAAGGATGTTTGTATTTGAAATTCTTAGCATCGCATCGCATCATTTTGCACAAAATGGAATTGAATGAAAATGTGCTTCATGTATTTACCGGGTCAGGTAATGAACCGACGCAACAAATAAAAACAAATCGACTCATCTAAGAGATAACAGAGTCTTAGCAAATTTACAACTCGATAAACAAAATACAACAATGACAAGACTTGACAAAATTATGTAATCAAAAGGTAACAACTCAAAACACAAAATGCGATAGCTCGACAAAACTTACAACTCGATAAGCAAAACAACAACTCGATAAGCAAAACAAAACATACTTCAGACGGACAATCTGGATAACGGAATGTACCCGAAACCGAGAGAAATGGAGGCCTTCGACATTCCCGATGCATGCAAATGCTTCAAACTTTCTTCCGGCGGGCAAAATGGGACCCAATGCGAGGCCGAAGCATTTCAGATTTGAAGAAAAAGGTGGCGCCTGCTAGGATAGGTGGCCGCCCGGCCACCCCTCCCACAACCACCGAAATGTTGACAAGTGTCCCTTGTATAGTGTTTTGCCCCTCTATAAAAGCTCCACTCTTGGAACTTATTCATTTCATCACCTTTCCTCACAAAAATGGAAGCATTTTCACCGAAAATCTTCGTCTTGGATTTCTTCTTTAGATGGCTCGAGAAGTTGAATTTCTGGGGTTTCGGCTTGAATGCACTATTCACGCTAAGCCGGACTCCACTGCATCTTCCTTTCCTCCATGCCGCGGCAAGGTTCTGGAACCCGGTGACACACGTCTTTAGCTTTGGCGGGCAAGAGGTATGTCCTACTTTTGAAGATTTTCAAATCCTGATGGAGTCCGAGCGAGGCGAAGAAATTCTGCCCCAGCTCAATTTTAGCTATGCCCAGACCTTAGGGCGGATGTGCGGTCTTAATGCACATGACGCTAGATCTCTGATTGGTGATGGAATGTTGGACATTCCGAAATCGATGCATCGCTTCTCCGATGGGTGATCGCAGCAACCACTATTGGCAAGGCTTCCGGCAGCACGCCCTCTGCTTGTGCCTATTGTCTCATTTCCTGTTTGTCTCGGGCTCCGGAGGAGCTAACATCCGCTTGATCGAAGTCGCTCAAGGTCTGAGAGAAGGGAAGAGTTGTATCGCCATGACTCTGGCCGAGACATTAATGGGTCTAGATGCCTTCTACCGCCGGGAGACAACCAGGTTTGCGGGGAGTCCACTACTGCTACAGGTAATGTTTCCCTCCCAAGCTCACATGTATATTTGCTCACATCACTCGGCCCTCGGGCTCATTTTTTCTCACAAAAACCTTATCTTACTTTTTTTTCTCATCGCACATCTCTCTATTCTTTATTCTCTCATTTTTTTATCCCTCCCCAGATATGGTTGATGGATAAATTGCAAGTCGTGGACTCTTGTCCCGCTTATTCAGCTCGCGGCTACTTCTTTCGGCAACGTCTAGTGAATGCTCTTGATGAGAGCTGGTGGTTTGAATGGATGTGCAACCTGTCGGCAGATCGCATTGCTTGGCGCTGCCCTTGGCGCTGCCCTTGGCTCAATCTCCCGGCAATGAGTTATAGCATGTCCCGACAGGTCGGGATTCGACTGATTGGCTTGACTCACTGTGTATTCTACTTCCCTTTTCGCATTCTGCGCCAATTTGGCCACGATCAGACTTGCCCACCAGAGGGGATAGAGTATCCGGCTACATTTCCAGTTCGAGGCGCACAGTTGGCTCGACAGGCCGCAGCATGGAGAGTTAGAGAGCTTCTGGCCCCTGCCCCTACTTTCAGTTGTACTTTGTCTGATGAGTGCTGGGATTGGCTCAATGAGGAGGCACAGGTTGGGCCTAGGTTGGCATCTGAGGCTTCAACAAGCTCTGGAAGGGGGCGTAGGGACACCTGACTGGACTATGCCCCAGATTTATTGCTTTATTAGGACTTTCAAGTTTTCTTTATGAGTGTAATAAAAGAGCAACTTCAATTGTATGCAAGAGCAAAAGAACTCTGTTTTGAAATCAATGAAATTGAAGGTTGTGGTACTGAAAATTCTCCACTTTTGGTCCAAAAATGGTCTTAGTTGTGAAAAGATTAGTTTGAACACAGTCAACTTTATTAAAACTTTTCAAAAACTATTTTCGATATGGATCAGAATTGGACACGCCTGAGATCTGTCACTGAGATGCACAACTCCGAATCCTAGCAACTGGAAAGTTGCCCCTAGTCTGAAAAGATGCCTCGGCAATGTGTGGCAACGGAAAGTTGCCCCTAGTTTGAAAGGTGCCGCAACACTTCATTACAACGGAAAGTTGCCCCTAGTCTGAATAGCACTGTACCGGAGATCACAATAAATGTTGATGAATAGAGATGACTGAGATAATCAGAATGGACAAAGTTGATCGGGGAAAAGATTGTGACTGAACTTCAGGATGAAGCTGCCTACGTATCCCAAAGATGGGAATCAAGTCTTACGTAGTTCAGGAGTAGGTTCGCTCGGGTGTTTTTACTCTCCTTTTGCGCTCTAACTTTTGCCAAGGCCGCCCTTTGCGGGTTTTCAACCTTGCGAGCTCAGTTTTTATAATTTCAAATTTTTTGTGCTCTGAGTTTTGCCTAGGTCGCCCTTTCGGGTTTTCGGCCTAGCGAGCCTCTCAAGGGTAATATTTCTTCAACTTGTCCATGTTGATCGGTTGGGAAAACTCCAAGCCATCTAGATCCATCAGAACCACAGCTCCACCTGACCAGATTGACTTGATAATGTAAGGGCCAGTCCAATTGGGTCTGAACTTGCCCCTTGGGTCGTGGATAGGAGCTCGGTTGTCCTTCAGTACCAAATCTCCTTCTTTCAAATTCCTGGACTTAACCTTCTTGTTAAAAGCCCGGGCGATTCTGCGTTGATAGCCTTGGACGTGATACAGTGCTTTCAACCTTCTTTCATCGAAAAGCATGAGTTCCTCAAATCTATTCTCACGCTAACTGCTTCGGCTATCTGGCACTCGGCCAATACTCGTAATGACGGGACCTCAATCTCAATTGGTAGAACGGCCTCCATCCCATAGACCAATGAGTACGGAGTCGCCCCAGTAGAAGTTCTGATCGAAGTCCTGTAGCCCCACAGAGCAAACGGCAGCTTGTCTGGCCAGTCCCGATAGGTTTCCACCATCTTCTGTAATATGCGCTTGATATTCTTGTTGGCGGCCTCAACTGCTCCGTTGGTTTGCGGCCGGTAAGTAGATGACTTATGAAAAGCCACATTGTATTTCTCCAACAAATCAATCACCTCCTTCTTGAAGTGGGAACCATTGTCTGAAACTATTTCATTTGGGACTCCGTAGCGACAAATAATGTTGTTTCTGATGAATTTTGCAACGTGCGAAGCTTTCAACACTGCATAAGATTGGGCCTCAACCCACTTTGTGAAATAATCTATCGCTACAAGGATGAACTCATGCCCATTCGACCCCTTTGGCGTGACGGCTCCGATCACATCAATCCCCCAGACTGAAAATGGCCATGGCGAAGTCATGTTATACAGCTTCGACGGCGGGATGTTCATGCGGTTTGCATGGATCTGACATTTGTGGCATCGCCGAACAAAACCGATACAATCCTCCTCCATGGTGGACCAATAATAACCCTGTCTAAGGATCTTCCGAGCTAACATCACCCCATTCATGTGTGCACCACATTCACCCCCATGGATGGCTTCCATCAGACGCTTGGACTCTTCAGCATCAACGCACAGTTTATGCATTCCCAGATGACCCCTTCTATACAGTTTACCCCCGCAGATGATGAACTGAACGGCCAACCTTCTTATTGCCCTCTTGTCTTTGGCATTTACCCCTGGCGGGTATATTTCTTTCTCCAAAAAGTTCCAGATATCGTAATACCAAGGATGTTCGTCCTGAACTTCATCTATGGCTGCAATCGACTCATAGGCAGGTACAAATTTCTGGTCAATAATGACTGGATGCATTCGGACTCCACGGGATGTCTATCATAGATGATAGAGTTGCTAAAGCATCTGCGAACTTGTTGTTCTCTTCAGAGATGAGTGAAATTTAACTTTTCAAACCGAGGAATCAAGAATCCAAGGTTCGATGATACATCATCATGTTTTCCTCTTTTACTTTCCGATCTCCTTTAGCTTGAGACACAACAAGGTTTGAATCCCCAATGACGTCCGGTAGTCTTGCCCTAATTCCGTGGTCGCTTCCAAACCAAGAATGCACGCTTCATATTCTCGCTTCATTATTTGAGACTTTGAACCGAGTTTGAAGGCTAGAGGGATACGGGAATTGTCGGGTGCTATCAGCAACACTCCTATCCCATACCCATGTTGATTTGATGCTCCGTCAAAGTACATTGTCCAAGTTTCCTCGTCGATATGCAGAATTGCTTCATCTGGGAATAGGTATTCAACTGCTTCATCCCCCTCAACCGGATGGTCGGTAAGGAACTCGCTATCGCTTCCCTTCTTGACTTATGCGTCACATATGTGAGATCAAATTCGGAGAGCAACAGCAACCAACGAGCTAGCCTACCCGTAAGCGCTGGTTTCTCGAAAAGATATTTGATGGGATCAAGTCGTGAAACCAACATTACAGAGTGAGCTAACAGGTAGTGGTAGCCCATACCAAAGCTAAGCAAGCCTTCTCTAACGGCGTATACCGGGTCTCGTATTCTAGCATTTTCTTGCTCAAATAATAGATGGCTTTCTCCACCCTATCTTCTGTTTCTTGTGCAAGCATGCAGCCCATCGTGGTCTCCGTCACTGACAGATACAAAATCAACGGTTTCCCGGGTTCTGCTGGTGATAAAACGGGTGGGTTCTGTAGATATTCTTTAATCTGTTCAAATGCAGCTTGACACCGGCCGTCCCATTGGAACTTCTTTCCTTTCTTGAGGAGGCCAAAAAGTGGTTCACAAGTCAAGGTTAGTTTTGAAATAAACCGTCTTATGAATTGCACTTTACCCAGAAAGCCTCGCACCTCCTTTTCAGTCCTTGGTGGTGGCATTTCTAGGATGGCCTTGATTTTGGAAGGGTCGACCTCGATGCCTTTGTGTGTCGAAACTGACATTTTCATTGTAACACCAAACGTACATTTAGAGGTTTAGCGCAGGAATTCCACGATCCTTTGGAAAAACTTGTGCAAGGCGGTGTAGTGGCCCTCTCTTTCCTTGGACTTGACAATCATGTCGTCTACGTACACCTCAACCTCTTTGTGGATCATATCATGTAGTATTGTGGTCGCGGCCCGTTGATAAGTAGCTCCAGCATTCTTTAACAAAGCGGCATTACCCTAGCGATATGTTCCCCACGGGGTGGTGAATGCAGTCTTTTCTCTGTCTTCCGGCGCCATCACTATCTGATTGTACCCCGAGAAACCATCCATAAATGAGAGCAATGCATGCCCTGCTGTGAAGTCCACTAACTCATCAATGTGTGGCAAGGGAAAGTCGTCGCCGGACTAGCTCGTTCAAATCCTAAAGTCCACACTCGGATCCTGCCATCTTTCTTGACCGGAACAATGTTGGCCAACCAAGTCGGATATTCGATACTAGCAGAAGCTGCGTCAATTTGTAGTGACCTCTTCCTTAATCTTGAGAGCCCAATCGGCGGATCCTACGAGCTTCATTTAGCAGGTCGGACCTCGGGGTCAAGGGGATCCGTCTTTGTACAATCTCAGGATCGATTCCAGCATGTCTTCGTAGGACCACGCGAAAACATCTTTGAAATCTTTTAATAAAGCGACTAAGCGCTCGCGTTCCTCTGAAGACAACGTGGACCCGATCTGGACGGCCAGCGGGTCCTCCTCGATCTAATATTCACAAAAATGATTTCATCCATTAATGGCTTAACAAACCTCTGTTGCTCTTGCTCAATTAGACGCTGTAAAACCGGAGGGACTTCGTCCTCGTTGTTTTGATCAAAATTTTGAAAGTCTGAATTAATGCAATAAATTAGGGGCACAGAAAAGTACTCGGAAACCACATTCACCTCATTCTCATTAAGTTCATCCAAGTCGTCCAATTCGCCGATTACAGACTCAAATGAAAAGGAAAAAAACTGACACAGGCAGGCTGTGGCATCCGGGTTGACACCCCCAGGAGTACAGACTCGAGACTCGGTCGGTGGAATCGATTCCGACTCACAAGACTCGGTGGAATCAGATTCCGGCCCACTACTGAACCCGGAACTGCTGGATAAGAATCCCTCCTCGTACTGCCAAATGAGAGAGGGTGCGATGGATGCATCAAGATAGGCTATTTGGTTGGCTCATGACGTTTCATCCCCAATCATGGAGACCATGAAGTTATTCCCCAAGCAATCTTGGTCGTCGGAGGATCGAGAGAGACATGCGATACTACCCCATTTCCAATTCCGTGCCCTCAACATCCTCTGCCTTATTACCTTTCGGCCTCGGTTGTTGGTGCATGCGCTCTGTGTAGCGTCATCCCCAGATAGTTGCGGTCGAAAAAAGATTTGAAACACAATGCGCGCTTCTTCTCCGCGTTAAACCATGGCTCTGGAAAGCCGCAGAATGGAAAATCTTCCCCCTCCCGGATGAAGCGTCCGTTCAGGGTACCCCAGATGGGCCTATGCATGAGATCAAGAGGCTTCCCGGCTGCCGCTCACCCTACTGGCCATTTCCTTCCCTTTCCTCGTCGAATCTTCTCTGGTGGGCAGATAACCCAATCCAAAGGTATGTGGATTATGTGGCACTTCGGCCAACGTTGCGACTCCTTTCCTGCCGCTCCTTCCTAATCCCATCCCCGGGATATGCTGTAGCTTGTTCATGAGGTAGACGGCTTGAGCGCTGACATACACACCCTCATTCACAGCCATAATGTTTTGTACCACCCGGGCCTCAGCCAAAGTAAATCCCGATATGAACATGTCTTCCATGCCGTGTTCGATCTCCGGGTGGCGTGATACCTCCGGAGGAGGATGGATTGAATTCCCAAAAACAATGGCTACTCTCCTTTCCATAGGGGTATTTCACCATTTGATGTAGAGTAGATGAGGCGGCCTTCACTGATGCAACCGAGTCGCCCCAAAGCATGTTAAAGATCGGGGACCTCCAAGGCGTGAAAATCTACCTCTTGTTGTCCGGGCCCAATCTTGGTTTGAATTTTCTTGTCCCGGGACATCCTACTTGTATTGTCGTAGGCTTTGATCACTTGAGAAGTTGGGGTGAAGTCGCATGAGCTTTAACCCAATTGCATATCGCCGTCTGGCCGGTAGACATTAATAAGCGGATCCGGTATCAACGGTACCACCGGAATCCATTTGTCCTTGCATTCTCTGAGAGATGTAGAGAAGTGCATTATGATCCGCCCTCGGTGACAATTCATATCCGAAAAGGTCAATCTTGGGGAACCTCCTCCCGGGAAGACCAAACCAACTAGCTGTTCTGGCGTAGTTTCGATAGAGAGTTTGGCTTTGTCCATAGCAGAGAGGACAGCCTGTCTGTGTACCCTGGAAGCCATAAGCAGTCCCCAGATGGAGATGTCTGCTTGTATTTTCTTTAACTGTTTCAGCACAGCCTCTTCTTCAACTTGTTTCTCCCTCTGCTTTTCTACCTCTTTATCTTTCCCAGATACCTCAGGTTGATCAAGGTGTGGGGGCTTGAAATACCGCCCACTTCTAGTCATATGGTCTACCTCCTCGAGGTACCAGTCTTTGTCTGGTTGGCCACTGCCCAGTCTTAAATGCGTGTGGGCAAGATACAAGTCGTCATCTTCCCACCACATTCCATTAGCATCTAGCAGGCACCTATCTGGTTCCGGCTTGCTTGTGCTCTCAGCGTTTTCCTTCCTCATGCTCACAGCATGTTCAGTTTTCGTGCTTGGCACTCTCAATTCCTCATGGTTCTTCGCTTTTGGGCTCTCTAAACCCATCTCTTTTCTTGTTCCTCGGTCGGTTGTTCAATTTCAAAATGTCTTGGTCGGCGGAATTCTTCGCCGGCGCTCTCCGTGATTCACTCGACCTTCGGCCCTTCCGGCCACAAATGGTACAATGTCAGGCTGATCATCCAACCACCCGACGACTTCCGCTGACTCCTCGTAATCGAACCAGTTAATTGATGCATCACCCGATTCCTGATCGTTGAAAAATTGAAGGTTGGCGAAGCCCTCTTCCGCCGCAGTCAAATCATCCCCCGCTGATTCAAGTTTATCCCCCCGGATCATACACAACTCAGCCTTTTCTGGCAACCCCATACTCAGCTTAGGTTGGCTCATTGACAAGATATATCCACTCGGATCATAAGCTCTGCCAGCTAAATTCTCAGATTGCTCCACCCCAGACTCAACAGCTTTGCTCTCCTCGGAAGCCTGCCCCGTTCCATTCTCGGTGGTCACCACCTTTGGCTCAGGTTGGGTCGTGGAGGTGTCCACCATGCACAAATCCGTGCTATCAGGGAGGATCACCTCCGGCTTGGGTAGGTGGGAGGGAGTAATGTAGATGCTAGGGTCGTAAGATACGTCCCCAGTTTGGATGAAATTGATTCTTTTGGGTGGATCTTGGTTATGTGTTGGGAGTGGGTTGGTTGTAACATTGGGTCGCTCGGGAGGTAAAATGATGTTTTTGTCAATGAGATCTTGAACCTCATGACGCAGCCTGAAACATTGGTCGGTATCGTGACCATGCTGCTGGTGGTATTTGCAATATTTGGCTGGGTTATGGGAAGGGGGGAGTGGATTTGGTGGGGGCCTCGGTTCCAAGGGTTTCAGATGCCCTTTTCTGACTAGAACCAGGGACTTTGGATAAAGGCATATGTAGTGGAGAGAAGGTTCGTTGACCCTGGGTTGGTACCTTGAAGCTTAGTTCTTGCTCCCAGAGGCATCGAGAAAAAGGTGTGGCTGCGGACCTTGGTTGGAGGATTGGTGGTGACCATTCCGATCTCTGAAGTTCTTGTATTGGCGAGCCACTCAGACTGCATTGGTATTCGATTAAATGTTCTTGAGGTGATCCGGTCTTGGTCAAACAGACCTTGCTTCGCGCATCCTCTATTTGCATCCCCATATCATGTAGATCTGCGAAAGTGGGGAAAGGACTACGATCATCTTCTTCGTGCTTGGCCGTGGAGATTGCGCACAATCATCGGATCGATCTCTGTCTGTTGGCCTTAAGGTCATCATCGATGCCTTCGCCCTCTAGGGTTACAAAAGTCGAAAAAGATTCTTTGGGCTCTGCCTCGTTGTCTCGAGATCACGAGTGGTAATCTCGTCTGTGTGTTATATGAATATTATTGCAACGAAGGCCTCGGCCATCTCATCGGTTGTCTTCACATCATCCTCGACTTTGTATACCAAGTGGATGCCACACCGATAAAGTTCGACCGAACAAGGAAAGCTTTTCTTGTCGGGTTAGGCCCATTGGTCTTATGATGTCTGAAAATAGCTGGAGGTGGACCATGGGGTCCCCGGATCCATCAAAGCGATCGATCAGGGGCATCTTAAATCTGTCCGGCAATGTCACGGCCACATTAGTATAGCCGTCTTCAATGTCTGGGATGGCCTTCACCCCCTGTGATTTCTTGAAGAGTTTTTCCAGCTTCCTCAATTTGGTATCTGGTCTACCTCGAACTCAAATGGGCGTCCGGGTAGTTAGGTGTAATGTTTTTGGGACGATTGTGGTAGAAGCGGGCGAACCGGCCAGATTGGAAGACCCGTGTCCTCTTGGGTGTTTTGTGGGTTTGGCAGAGCGTTCTGTGGGTTTGGGAGGGTATTTTGGGTGTTCTGGAGATTTGGAGGAGCATTCTGACCCGTAGATGTCGGCTCAGGTAATGGAGCCCCGGGTGGAGGAGGAACCTGATGTGCCCCTAGTGGAGGAGGGACCTGGTGTGAAGCAGATGCAGCGTTCTGCTGTTGTAATCTGGTGATCAACTCAGACTGTTGGGCCATGACAGCGGCCTGCTGTTTGGAAAATTCCGCCTGGCGGATAGCATCATCTTGCATTTGTTTCATGCTTTCATTCATCTGGCGCATCATCGCCTCCATTGCTGTGTTCTGTTGTTCCATCTGAGTAACCGGCAAGTGTATCTCTATAGCAGAAACAGGAATCTCAACCCGACTGTCTGACACTAGAGTAAACTGCTGTTCCGGCGATCCGTGCTCTGACAAATTGTGCCTTCTCGGCCTTCTTCTGGTGACTGGGGGTAAAGAATGGAACACCGGATGTCCGTCAACTAGATCCTCGGATCGGTTGAGTCGGCGACCTCGTGTCGTGCTTGGGAGTATCGGTATCTCGGAAGCAATCGTGCTACAAAGCGCCTAGCAAAAAAGATAATAAAGCGAAAAGGAAATAAATAACCGGAGAAAAAGCAGGCGAGATAACGGCAATTTTAAATACACACAACACACGATCGGACATACAACACACAGTTGGATAATTTGAAATACATCCTCAACCACGATCCATTCTGTATCAACTGTTCCTAAATGAATCGATATCCATGAACAAGCGATTCTCGATAATCGATCGATGCCCATGAGCGTGATGTCCAAACTCATAAAGCGATGCCTTGAACTGATGTTGAAACTCATAACCTGACACATGCATTCCCTGTAGAGACGCACTCTAGCAAGCACATAGCAGATAAATGAGAGCCAAAACACCCCTATGTTGGGGTAGGGTTTCCCTGTCCTATTTTGTCAGGAACTAGGGGTGCACTACGCACGCAGCGGCTTCAAACAACCTATAAACGGGTAAGCAACCTGTCCTAGTTTGGAATAGTCACTATGGATCTGAGTATGCACTAGGTCGAATGGTCAAAAAGGGTGCCCCGGTAAAACCGGGGTTTGTGTTCCCATGCTGTCAGAGCCCAGAGCCGATCAGCCTTACGGACATGACTTGACAAGACAAGCCTCCGGCAAATCGTTCGGGAATGGCATATGGCAAACACGGTGTCCTAGGCGCACCAATGCAAATGCAATGCAAAGAAACACACAAATATAGTCAAAACCAGATATCACGAGTTCGAGTCAAGTTCTCTAAATCCCCAGCAGAGTCGCCAGAAACTGTAACAAGCCCGCGAGGGACCTCGCTACAGTTCGGACTCGATTTTGTTGCGATTCTCAATCTTGAACCAAAGAGTCCAAATCCGGCAAATCGTTTTGAAGGAAAACAGATTTTTTGAAAGAAGTGCCAAACATGGACTGCTTTGCCAGATAACAGAGTCGCTACCTAAATATTTTTAAAATGGGAAATTTAGGAAACCCTAACTCGGTGCTAAAGGCCACGTGTCCGTCATCACCAAAGTTGGTTCGGGAACTTGGGTACGATTGGGGAAGGTCACATCGTGAGCACCCCCGCTCGCCCGGTCAAAGACCGGCCTCTACTAACCATGATATCAATTTTTGAAAACATTGTGTGTTCTTATTCCGATTATTAGCCTAGGATTACTATGTGATGCTCGTAGCAAACAAGTATAGACTGGGCCGTCTGAATTGGAACTAAACATTTCATGTTTATTTGTTTGAAAATGGTGTGAAGGTGCTACCCGCAGGTAGGCTAAAATGCGGATTTGCCACCCTCAGGTGGGCTTAGAAAACATGATTTTGCCACTATCTAGTGGGCTTAAAACAAACAGTCAATGAATTGTCCCAATTCAAATAACTCAACCTCCACCCACAGGCATTCAAGGCATTTATATCACATAAGCATTTAGCCTCATGGTAAGCATGCAGTCATGGCAACACTCACACGCATGCAAGTATGCTAAAGCATAAAACTCACCGAGTACTCCAAGCCAAAACAGGAAACGATTAGAAATCATGCATGATCCTAGATATGCTGAAATGCCTAATGCAACACATGCAAAATGTAACTATAGCAGGCTCGGCTATTCTAAATATGGCATATGAGATGCAACAGATATCAAGTACTCAACTTGGAATTGAAATACAGATGCAAATTGTATGATCTTGAGCCCAATGCGTGCAAAAGCAGATGAATGATGCAAACATCTTTGTCATCTTTGTATGCTAATTGAAATATGCCCTATATCTAACCATTGTAAACTGATAAATAAAGGGAAAGAAATGGGGGTTGGAAGACATACATCACACTCACACACCCTTATTACAATTTTGCCCTCGCGCAGAGGGTCCGAATAAATAATAATACAGACCGAAAAATACAGTCCGAATAAATATACAAATTCTAATTAATTGACAGATTAAACTAAGAAAATGGTAGCCGATATTTCTCGAAATGCTTGTAGAACTCAAAAGTTGTTGATCCTCGGTTTCTTTTGCAGCAGAGAAGCGGAAAAGGGCATAGCAATGTATTTTACAAATATATGCATGCCTCGATCCTCGTGCCACCAATCAGCATCTGCGATGCATGATGGCGAGAGTCGGTGCACAACTCAATGTAGGGATGAATGTAGGTGAATGCTATAACAAAACCTAACTCCATCATGGGTAATCCGGAGCGTCGATGACTGGGGAATTGAGACACACTCCGTCACTCGGAGTACAGAATGTACCTCGTTTCCCGTGCAATATGCATGAAATGCAACTAAGATACAACCTAGTATGCGCAATGCCATGAAAATGAGATGAAAATGAGATGCCTCGAGATGCGTGCTCACAGGCACGCAAACCGAGGCGATGATGTGGAATGCAAGTCGGATAAAACCGAAGTGCCCTGAAATGCATGCCTACGAGTAGCATAACCGAGGCGGTGATGAAATGAGAAAATCGGACACAATAGAAGTGCCTCGAAATCGCGCATACACGCATAAAGCGGCGATGATAAAATGAGAAAATCGGATACAACCGAAGTGCCTCGAACTGCGCATACGAACGCATAAAGAGGCGATGATAAAATGAAAATCGGATACAAGAAGTGTCTCGAAATCGCGCCCATAGGCACGCATAACCGACGATGATAAAATGAAAATCGGATACCGGCGCCAAAAGCGCCAGGCACGCAAACCGAGGCGATGATAAAATGAAAATCGGATACAAGCAAAGCGCCTCAAAATGCGCCCGCGAACGCATAAACCGAAAGCGATGATAAAATGAAAATCGGATACTACGAAGTGCCTCAAAATCTGCGCCTGAGCACGCAAAGCCGAAACGATGATAAAATGAGAAAATCGGATACAACCGAAGTGCCTTGAACTGCGCCCTACGTACGCAAAGGCGATGATGAAATGCAATGAAATGGCACACGGAATGCCGCGATGGGCTTACACCAACATGGGAGAGCCTCAGCTCACTCACATAGGAGGCCGTCGGATAAAACGGAGGTGCCTCGAAGTGCGTGCCAAACCGAGGCAATGCATTAAGGCATAAAATGACATGGGAAATGATATGCAAGCATGCAAACCAAATTTCAGCCACTAAATGAAGGGGAAAACAGCCCCGAAATGGTGCGAAATGACAATCAACGCATGAAATCATCCCGAAATGCAATTCTAAGTGCCCGAAATGGCCTACGGCTATGCTAAACATGCAAAATTGGCACATGAAAGCAAAAACAGTAGTAAGGCAGTCCTAAAAATAGCATTTTTTCAGTACAAAACATGGCCGAATTGTAAGCATAGATGGGTCAACATTAGCATGCAAGAATAAGGGCCAAGAGAGGGGTATTGAAGCAAGTAGCATATAGAAAATTCAAATGAAAAAACTTTCTTCTACAATACTGAAGAGGGCCCAAAAATAAGCATATATTCAGTTTATGGATGCCCCAAAATCAATATGAAAACATGCTAACAATTCCATTCAAAATGGAGCTCAAAAGAGGTTATAACAAGAGACATGCAAAGAATACGCCAAACAACAAAACTTTCTTCATGAAACATGTAGAGGGGGTCAAAATAAGACCCATTTCAGTTCTGACCAAGAGCTAAAACCAAAAGCATAAAAGGCTACAAATCATGCAAGAATTAGGGCCTAGAGTGGATTTCTAAGGGAGGTGGTATGTAGAATGGCCAAACAAGGTTGAGTCCTTCTACAATATTGTAGAGGGGATCAAAATAAGCACAAAACCAGTAGGGGTCGGAGCCCCAAAAACAAATGAAAATAGACTAAAAATAGCATGCAAGATTGTGACATACAAGCTAGATATTGAAACAAGTGTATCATGGAGACACCAAATGAAGTTGATCCCTTCTACAAAGTTGTAGAGGGGCTCAAAATAAGCCTAAAACCAGTAGGGGTCAAGGCCCAAAAACTGAAAGGAAATAGGGTAGAAATAGGAAGCAAAATTATGCTACAAAAAGAGATTTGGAGACTTACCCTTGAAGATCCGATTGTTGCTACCTCTTGGCCTGAATTTGGTGCTTCTTAGCCACTGGAGAACACTTCCTTGCTGTTGGAATGGTAGTGGGGATGGTGGAGCTAAGGGTTGATGAAGAAATTGCCTAGGAACTTGGAAGTTTTTGAGATTTTTGGCTATGGAAATCAAGGATTTTGAAGAGAGACTCTTGAAGCAAATTTTTCTAACCTAGGCAAAGGGGCTGTCCAGCCCTTTAAATAGGCACAAAAAGATGTAAAAGGGGAGGGAAATTGAGGCAATCTTTCCCTCCCAAAATATCCCCCGGAAGGGGTGATATTTTGGCAAAAATATCTGGATAAATTTGGAATGGGAAGCCGAAATTTGGCCGGGTGATTTTCTGCAAGGTGGCGGTAGCCACCCCAAAAATGAAGTAATGATTTTACGCCGACCACCATGCAAAGGTGTCCTCCCAAGTGTGTAGAATAAGGCCCCAGGGTCGGAATCTGTCAACTCTGAAGCAGGAGTCACAACATAGAGCTTGAAGGAGAGGCTCAAAAATGAACTGCACAATTGCTGGCCGACCACCAACTTTTAGGGTCCTCCCAGATGTGTGCAACAAGGTTCCAAGGTCGGAAATTGGCAACATCAGGCAGGGAGCCACAACATAGAGCTTGAAGGAGAGGCTCAAAAATGAAACTTTGAATTTCTGGCTGACCATACATTTTTAGGGTCCTCCCATGTCCCCTGATCACAGATATGTAGCTTTGGTTGGAAGAAAATACCCCCAGGGTATTCAACATTGGCCCGGAAGTGAGAAAAACGGGCTCCGGAGGAGGCAAACGGTTATCTGGGATAATTGCTGGCCTCCCACCCCAGTGATCTTCTGGTGTTGAAGCAGAGGTACACCAAATTTGAACAAAAACTAATGAGAAATGAACGCTCGGGGCCAAAAGCAAGGCAATTCGGGATCGAAAATGAAAGCTGCAGTCTTGGAGGCGGCATCTGGAAGTGATCTGCGACCCAGTGTCCCTCGGAATGACAAAAGCAGAGGTTCTGCCAAAAATCGGAAAAGCGATGCAAAATGAATGCTCGGGGCCCAAACCGCGCGATTCGGTCCGCAAACTCTGAGCACCAAAGTGGCATCTGACGCAGTGGCATCGAAGGCCCAGTGTTCCTCGGAACTATAAAGCAGAGGTGCAAGCCAAAAACCGGAGAACTTCGGAGATGGTTAGGCGGTCCCAGAGCGAGCACGGCTTTGACGATCCAGCAGGAGCAAGGCTCCAAAATGGGCAAAATGGTCTCTGACCACAAAAAGTAGCCCACGGCCACCGGAGATAGTCTCTGGGACCATTCCTCTCCCTCGGAAGAAAAGCAGAAAACCAGTGCAGTTATAGCAAGACAAGGCACAAGAGAATTTGAGTCGGGAGGCGCACGCCAGCCATGACTCTGAGACTTCGAACGAAAGCACAAGATGACATCACCAAGCGCTCAATCGGTGACGTCTGAGTCTTGAGGACGGTCAAAAATGGGGTGTCTACAACGTCGGAATGACCGGGATGACTACCCTCGAGATGATGTAGCGGATGCAAACAGAAGTTGAAGGCAAGGACTGGCATAACCACGGTCTTCAAGATTCCAATCTATCGCATACTTAGTGAAATCCGAGACGAGGAGTATATCTGGTTTCCTGCTAAGTTGGGCGATGCACAGAAGGGCTACAATCCGCAGTATCGTTGCACATTCCACCGGGAGAGAGGCCACTGGACTGAGGATTGTTTGCCTTTGAGGCAACACTTGGAAGAGCTGGTTGCGGCCGGGCACCTAGACCTTTACATTGATGGGGGCGTAAAGGCGAATCAGGCTCCGGTTGATCCTAGGGAACAGGATGACCGAGATGCACCACCACAAGGAGTTATCAATGTCATCCACGGCATAGTAGAGCCGGAGCGAGTTTGCGAACTCCGGGGTATGATCAAGAAGGCAGAACATATGAGGGAGGTTTTGTCGGTATAGCCTGCCATCAAGAGGGGGAAGACCGAAGAGAAAGATGTGATTAGTTTCACCTCAAGGGATCTAGAGTGTATCCAGACGCCGTACAACGATGCCCTAGTAGTGACACTCCGCGTCAAAGAATTTGATGTCAAACGGATCTTGATCGATCAGGGAAGCTCGGTCGAGATCATGTATTATGACACGTTCAAGCAGCTCAAACTCCGGGAGACAGACTTGGCTCCGGCGACTTCGCCACTGGTTCGTTTCAACTCACAACCGGAGTGGCCTTTGGGAAAGATTATCCTGCCGGTCAAAGCGGGATCCGTGGTCAAGCAAGTGGAGTTCTGGGTGCTACAAGTTCCTTCTACTTACAACCTAATCCTTGGAAGGGGATGGCTTCACGCTATGCAAGCAGTAGCGTCGACCTACCATCAGGTGATGAGATTTCCTTCGGCTATGGGGGCAATCGAGGAAATCTAGGGAGATCAAGTCATGTCAAAGCAATGCTTCGTGGCAGTGAATGGGAGCCGGGCTGCTAAAGGCTTCGTTCAAATGATAGAAGGACCGGAAGACCGGGGAGTTCTTGATGATGTGGGCACCAAGGCAGAAGACAAAGCTGTGGAGGACTTGGTGGATGTGCGAATTGATATGGAGCGGCCGGATAAGTTCTTCCTGCTCGGTTCCAGCCTTACTGCCCAAGAAAGGACCGAGATGGTTGAGTTTTTGCTGGCCAACATTGAAATCTTCGCATGGTCGCCTTACGACATGCCCGGCCTCGATCCAAGTTTTATCTGCCATCACCTCAATGTCTTCTCTGGAGTAAAGCCAGTCATTAAGCGAACAAGAAGATCGGCGCTGCATCACGCCAAGGTAGTTGTAGAGGAAGTGAAAAACTTGCTTGAGGCGTGAGCAATTGAGGAAGTGCACTACCCTCGGTGGATCACCAACACGGTCGTGGTGCCGAAGAAGAACGGGAAGTGGTGAGTTTGTGTCGATTACAAGACTGTGAACCGAGCTTGTTCGAAGGATAGCTTCCCCTTGCCGCGAATTGACCAGCTTGTGGACTTGACGGCTGGACATAACAGGCTCAGTTTTCTGGACGCCTATCGCGGCTACCATCAGATTGCCATGCATGGGCTTGACCGAGAGATTACCTCCTTCACGACTCCAAGGGGACTCTTCTGTTACCGCGTCATGCCTTTTGGTTTAAAGAACGCCGGGGCAACCTTTCAGAGGATGGTGACTAAGATGTTTGCTCCTTTGCTTGGCCGGACAATGGAGGCTTACATTGATGATATGGTGGTTAAAAGTCGGTATCAAGCAGACCACTTTTCCAACTTGGCCGAGATGTTCGCCATACTCAAAAAGCACAAGCTACACCTGAATGCGTCCAAGTGTGCCTTTGGTGTGGGGTCCGGAAAATTTTTGGGGTTCCTAGTCACAAACCGAGGCATCGAAGCAGACCCTACTCAAATAAGAGCCGTGCAAGAGTTGAAGCAACCCAGCTCGGCTAAGGACGTGCAGCATCTGGCCAGGATGACCGCCGCGCTTAATCGATTTATAAGCCGGTCATTAGATCGCTGCCATCCTTTCTTCCAGGCATTGAAGTCAAAGTTCTCGTGGGACGAAGAGTGTGACCGAGCTTTGGCCGAGCTCAAGGAATATCTGTCTTCTCCACCACTATTGGTTACACCTAAGCTGGGTGAGGAACTCTACCTTTACCTTGCCGTCTCACAGTATGCAGTCAGTGCGGTGCTAGTCCGAGCTGAAGGAATCAAGCACCTCCCAATCTTCTATGTCAGTAAAACCTTGCTACCGGCAGAGTCGAGGTACTTGCCTTTGGAAAAGCTTGCGTTGGCATTGATGATGGCTTCAAGGAAGTTGGCGCACTATTTCCACGCCTATACCATCATCGTATTGACCGAGTTTCCCCTTAAGGCCTTGTTTGAACGGGCAGACTTTTTTGGCCAAATTCTCAAGTGGGCGATCGAATTGGGACAATTTAATGTGAAATTCCAGCCGCGCACAGCCATAAAGGCCTAAACTTTGGCCGATTTCGTCACCGAATTCTCACCTGGAACTCATCCGGTGTGCCCGGTCGACATTGCCGCAGCAGATGAGGAGGTGAATGCAAGTCTAACCGAGATACAACCTGGTGGAGTTTGCGACGCGGAATTAGCAGGCCCCACTGACGTGCCCTCAATTTGTACAATTCCACCGACCAGTGACGCGATGACGGAGTTGGGTATTGTTGCCCAACCCACTCTGTCCGGTACCGTATCACCAAGGGGGTAAGTAATGGAACTACTCAGCACGGAGCCTGCAGCCGGCATAATACCGCAACCTGGTGATTCGCCTGCGGCCTTGTGCATCGCAAATCAACTTGTTGAGTCCAGTGCCGAATCACCAAGGGGGGCTGCGGTGGAACCAATCAGTACTAAACTTGAAACCAGACAGCCGAGCAACCGTGGTCCCATCACCTTTTGAAGTTCTCAGGACCCTTCAGACTGTTGGAAACTCTTTTGTGGGGAAGATGTGGAAACTTTTCGTTGATGGAGCGTCGAATTGTAACGGTGCCGGGCTAGGTATCGTTCTTATCTCACCGGATGGCCTCACCATTGAACATTCTATCACCCTCGGCTTCCCAGCATCTAACAACGAGGCTGAGTACGAGGCACTTTTGGTCGGACTCAAGAGCGCTCTTCAGATGAAGGCTTCCGAGCTAATGGTGTACAGTGATTCCCAGCTTGTGGTTAACCAAGTCTCTGGGATTTATGAAGCAAAGGATGACAGAATGGCTAAGTACCAAGCTTTGGTCAGAGAACACATCAAGCAGTTTCAGGCAATCAGAGTCCAACAGATTGGCCGTGAAGAAAACAGCTGAGCAGATGAAGATGGTGGCGGCCTTGCTTCGTTGGTAGATAGTACGTCTCCTAACCCCCTGTTGATTGAATTTCTTCCACGGCCAAGCATTGAAGAAGCCGGGCAGACGGATGTACTCTGTGCCGCACTAGGTCCTTCCTGGATGGACCCCATAATCTTGTTTCTCAGAGACCAGACTCTGCCAACCGACAAGAAAGAAGCGCACAAAGTCCGGGTGAAGTCAGAGCGGTTTTCGCTCTCTCCATCTGGCGCGTTGTATAAAAAGTCCTTCATCGGTCCTTATCTAAAGTGCGTGCACCCGAGTAGTGTGGAGGCCCTCTTGTACGAAATTCACGAAGGCATCTGTGGCAGCCATATAGGGGGTAGATCCTTGGCCTACCGAGCTATTTCGCAGGGATACTGGTGGCCGTGCATGCAGGCTGACGCACAAAAATATGTCCGCAAGTGCGAAAAATGCCAGAAATTCGCCCATCAGATCCATTAGCCCGCCAGGGAACTTCTTCCCCTCACCAGTCCTTGGCCCTTTGCCATGTGGGGGCTAGATATAGTGGGGCCACTCCCTTGACACCGGCAAAAATTCTTCATTACGACCTGATTACTACACGAAATGGGTTGAAGCTGAGCCCTTGGCATGAATCAAAGAGAAAGACGTGAAGCGGTTTGTCTGGCAGAATGTGGACACACGGTTTGGCGTCCCCAAGATTTTGATCTCTGATAACGGCACCGGTTGTGATGCGCCTATTCAGAGGATTTTGTGAAGATCTGAAGATTGAATTCTACAACTCCACTCAAACACCCCACAGTCCAATGGTCAAGCCGAGGCATCAAACAAGACTATTCTTGATGGGTTGAAGAAACGGCTGGAGAAGGCAAAGGGAAAATGGGCTGAGGAATTACCCAGCGTCCTTTAGGCATACCGAACAACCCCGCGGCGATCTACCGGGGAAACTCTATTCGCTTTGGCTTATGGCATGGAGGCGGTCATACCTTTAGAAGTTGGCATGCCCACCTTAAGAAGTAAGGGTTTTGAACCCGAGCTGAACGCCGAGGCCATCGCCCTAGAACTGGACCTAGTGGAAGAGCGTTGGGAGAAGGCCCTCATCCACATGGCCGCCTACCAACAAGAGCTCTCAAAGAAGTACAACAAAACGGTGCACCCCAGACCGTTCAAAGTTGGTGATTGGGTTTTGAGGAAAGTTATGGGCAACACCCTGGTGCCAGGTGAAGGCAAACTAGGGGCAAATTGGGAAGGACCCTACAAGATCACAAGTCTGGCGGGCAAGGGGGCATATCACTTGAAGGATCTGGAGGGAAGAGCAATACCCCGGCCGTGGAATGCGGCCAACCTCAAACTGTATTATTTCTAACTTTAGCTTTCTTTTTTTATGCAAAGGAATTTTTTGGCTTGCACTTCAGAATGTAATTCTTTTTGTCAATATATAGAAGTGACTTTGCTTTCGCATTCAGATTGTTGTACAAACTGAGATGATTTACTCCGGTTGAAAGAGTTGGTGTTTTGTCCAACTTAGGCAATCTCAACCGCGATGATTTACTCCGGATGAAAGAGTTGGTGTTTTGTCCAACTTAGGCAATCTCAACCGAGATGATTTATTCTGGTTGAAAGAGTTGATGTTTTGATCAACTTAGTTATTTCCAGCCGATATGACTTACTCCGGCTAAAGGCGTGGATGTTTTGTTCAACGTAGTTATTTCCAACCGAGATAATTTACCCCGGTTGTAAGAGTTGGTGACTTGTTCAACTTAAGATCTCCAACCGAGATGGGTATTCCGGTTGAAGAAGTGGTGAGTTGTTCAACTTTGCTGTCTCGACCGAGATAGGTATTCCGGTCAAAGCCTATTGGTGATATGTTCCATTTTGTGATTTATACCGAGATATTTTGCTGAAAATGAAATTGATGACAACCGTGCAAACACTTGTTGAAATCAGAACTTTTCATTGATAAAAAGTGTACAAAAGGTGGGGAACTTAGCCCGGTTACATCAGAAAAGCAAAAAGAGAAAAAAGAAAACTAAACCAAGGGGGAAAGGTTGGTGAACTCGTCCTCGGTGGCCTCTATGTTGATGGTTGGACTTTTTTCTTGGGCACCAGGCTCATCACGGCCGGGTTGCTCCTGCACTTCGTTGTCGTCTCCCTCGGTATCTGTCTCGGCCTCTCCTTCTTCAAGCCCTTTCTCGGCTTCAGCCTGCAACGCGCTGAAGACGTCGTTGGCGTATGGCACAAGGTAGGTCGGTAGGAAAGCAGGAGGCGGAGTGGCAAATACGTCGGTCTCAGAGCCTTGACCGAGATGCTCGCAGGCAGATTTCCAGCCCGCTTTGAAGTATATGTCTTGAGTTACAAAGACCTGCTTTTTGTAGTTTTCCTCGGCCTCAAAGAAGCCGGCGTTGTTGGCAGCTCGGCAGTCCTTCTTCTTCGACTTCTTCAAAGCATCAAGCTCGGTCTGGAGGTCATCTCGTTTTTTCTCGGCCGCTTCGAGCTGACCGAGTAGTCTGTTGTTGTCGGCATTGGCCATCTCAAGTGAAGACTTTGTCCGGCCGAGCTCAGCTTGGAGGCTCTGGACTTGGCTGGCTGTGTCATTTGCCTTTTGCCTAAGTCTATGGATGCGCTCCACTACCAGGTGTTGCTTCTGAATGGCCTGCAAGAAGCGAATTTGATTAGTGAAGGAACCAAACAAACACTTGTGAAAATTTCAGAGGCAGATTGAGACTTACCCTGGCCATGGACTTGACTGATGACTTCACCAACCGAGTGTCAGGAACGTGGTCCTTACCGACCACGTCGCTTGGTAGAAGAAGTGCCTTGGAAAGATCATAGGCGAGCAAGTGCTCTTTATCGCCCTTGATCGAAGCCGTAGCCGGGATGTCTTGTCCTCGGTGTTTCAGCTGTGGTCGCCAGATCGGTGTTGGGTCAACCGTGGCAGTTGGTTGCTCAGTGGTAAGCTCGGCCACCAGCTCGGTAGACGGATCTGCGTGAGCTCTTTTACCAGCCCGGCGTGGAGTGGGTTCCTTGCTAGGCGGCGCCTTGGAAAGCGGAAGCGACCATGGCGCCCGCTTGATTGATCAAGCGGTGGTGCGGGTGACTACGCCGGTATCTCGTAGTAATGGCGGTGGCGAGTTTTGATTAAACCGTTTGGCCATCTCTTGTTCTTCTGTCAGCCGGATTAGTGGGACATCTGGCAAAGTTGGATTTGGAGGAGGTGATGGAGCACGGAGAAAGTCTATAACTTTACTCCGGCGGGGAGCTGAGTATCTGTATGTTGGAGTGTAGTCGAGCAACTGGTTGCAATTTGGTCATGATAGCGGTTGCGCTCGATGGCTTCTACGTTGGGGAATTGGTAGCTGGCTTGCAAGGCTTGAATTGCTGCAAAAGAAACAAGAAAAATGGTTAAGTACAAAATAATAAAGAAAGTGGGCAAACCGAGCAAATAAGCGCGGCTTACATGTGGAACCAAAGTTCTTGCTTATGATCGGCCCGTCTGCAATTGGTTTCATAATTAGGACACCCAGAAGAAATCATCATCGTGCAAGTCCTTGTCTGGTGTGCCAGTCACAATTTTTTCTCTGCCCGGCCTAATTTTAAGATAGTAGGCGAGGCCATCGTCGGTGTGCCCTAAGGTGTATTGGCGTAGAATTTCGGCTAACCCTAGGCTTATGCCTAGCCGGTTGTTTAATTCATGCACACCGTTTATTATCCGGTAGGTGTTGGTGGACACTTGAGTGGGCGCAAGTTTTGTCCGGCGCAGGAACTTAGTCATCAGAGGGTTGACCGTGAAGCGGAGGCCTCCTTCTACGATTGACAGCACGGTGAAGGGGCACTGGTCTAGTCTGCCCCAAGGTGTTGTCTTTTCTTCTGCCAGTTCAAGATGGACGTCGGCTGGGATGCCGTACTCCTCCCTGAACGCAGCCAGCGCAGCCGGACTATCCACTAGGAAGCGGAATTTCCCCATTTATGGCCGGCCTAACTTAGCTCAGTTGAGGGGTTTGGCACTGTGGTAATTGGTGGTTGCTCGGTCTTGGAGAGCCTCAGAAGTGGTCAATGGTCCCCTTGGACTCTGCAGGAAAAGGATGGCAAGTGTAAGTGTGAGCGTGGTTGCGCGAAGTGAGCTTAACTTTAGCTCAATCATTAAAGTGTCAAACCACCTCGGTCGTTTAAGCTAACCAAGGAGCTCGGTCGCCCAAGCGGACCAGATGTTAGCCCGGTTGAGCGACGAATTCCTTTTGCTATCTCGGTTTTTGCTGGGGTTCAGACAAACATGTTATTTGCTTGGTTAGATTGGTTTTTTTGGATCAAATGAAGACCAGGAGCCCGGTCCGCCCCAGTTCTTTAGTGTTCTTCAGGAAAAATGAAGAACACCATCAACAGTTGAAGGTCTAGGATGTTTTTGATGCCTAATGTCCTATAAATTATGTTTTATTGCCCTAATGTGTGAAGTATCAAAGAAGATAGCAACTAAAGAGGAGTTGAAGGGCATACCTGTGAAGGGCAGAGGGGGCAGGGCCTTCTTGTTCTTCCTCTTCGAGCACGAGGTCAACAATGGCAAGAGAGAGAAGGCACCAGAGCTCTGGATCGCTTGGAATGAAGGGGAGACAGTATGAATGAATCGAATAGGGAGGGCATGTATATAGGGGAAGAAAAAACCGCCCAAATTCAAATTCGTGCGACGGCTGGTTGGCTGCTCGAGAACCAATGGAAGGATGCCACGTATCCCCATTGATAGCAGCGTCAGAAATGAAGAGACAGTAAGGTCAGGTGAGGCGACGACCGGGCAAGCCGAAGAGATAGGAATGTCAGACCGAGGACATTTGAATTCATGCGTGTCATTGGCCCAGTTGCCGATTAGGAAGCATGGGACCGAGAAGGTGCTACCCCGGTTGAAGTAGGTAATCCCAGTTACGCTTCATCGGACAGAATTAAGGGGCAATTGAGAGGGAGATTAATAATCTAGTACTGGGCCGGACAGATTTGGGCCGGGCAAGTGTTGGGCCAAGGACGTGTGGCTCAGTTTGGAAAGGATCTGATCAGTTAAGGCACGCTCGGTTGGACCGAGCTACATGTTTTGACGGTGGCGAAGCCAGTCGTGTTAAGTGACCGGCGCCCGGAAAGGCGTGGTCAGCTGAGGTACCTGCTTGCTTGGCAGGGAGGCCGACCACATGTGAGCACGAGCTGTCCCGGGCTCGGCTTTGCCGAGATGCAGCCTAGCCCGGTCCTCATTGAGCTTAGCTAGTGGAGTGCTTAGACATGAAGCACAGCACGGTCGTTGTCAGCCGAGATGATGTTGCACAGGTGCCGAGCTCCGATGAAATTAAATGGCAAGGTTAGGTGATGTTCAGCAAGGTTTATGTCACGACCCAAACCCGCCCCTAGAAGGTTGGCGTCGTAACCGGCCAGTAATCCTTGGATTACCACAGGCCTTCCTGTACATAACATTAATAATCGGGGCTCGCGGAAGCGAAAACACATAACCATAGTCCAAAGAGCTGTGCATTTATATGAACATACATTTACATGCCAAAAGTGTTAATTCACCCACTTACATTACATAACATGTACATTACATAATATGCGTCTTGATAAGGTCAAACATATAACATACATCATAGGCTCGTGCCACGTACTGATCAAAACATAACTCTCTGACCTTCCGTGCCTAGCCCCAACTCTGAGGCACACAAACCGGTAGGCTTCAAACTGTGGCTCGATGCAAACTCGCCTAGGCTTGACTTCAAGGCTCACCTATAAATACATAAATATACGGGGGTGAGCTAAGGCCCAGCAAGTAACATTTAAGTAAAGGGGTTAGTGAACGATTCCCAACATTTCATATATATCATAAAACATATCATTCATAAACATAATCATAATCTCATAAGAACATACATAATGGCATACTCCATAGAACATGACATAACATAACATTTGTCGTCCAACGACTAGAATAACCGGTTCCGGACACCGATTAAACACATACCGAGATCTGAATCGTCATGGGCCTACATTTCCATCTAGTCCCCATGACTTAAGCGCATGGGCCTGCACTTCTATGTCGTCCCCCATGACTTCAACTAACCATGGATGCCATACTAGATTCGCAAATAGGACATTCGTTCACAGAAAACATTATCATTTCAAAGCATATCATAACGTATCACTTTTGAACATACTTCATAAGAACATACCATTTACAGAAATGTTACTTACAGTGGGTTTCCAAAACCGGTAGCACGGTCTTCGCCTCTTGACCTGCAATTAACATTATAATACATTTCTTATCATTCATCATTTATTCACATAATTCATGTCATTTCCTTTCTTCTTTTACATTCTTCCATATTCATTTCATGCTCATTCTAATCTCTCTTTACTTTAATTCATGCTCATGAGATGCTAAAAGATGCAATTAACATGTTAGAATCACATAAAACATCTTCCCAAACTGCCCTAAATTTACGAAAAAGCTTCCCTCGGCGTAAACCCTTTCGAAGCGAGACAGAGATCTTTGCGTTTACCCGCTCGAAGGCAATCCCGCCGGCGGATCGTGAAAATTTCGGTTTCAGTTGCGTGTTCAAGCTTCAATCAGGCATTCAACCTTCCCAATCTCATTTTCTGGGCATGCAACTTTGAAAACCACTTAAGGACTCATGAAACCACATGTTTAAAACATCTTTTCAAGAAACCATGGCTCAAAGACTTGTTAAAACTCACATGCAAGATCAAACCCATGAACTAAGATGATAACCCATGAACATACATATTAGAGCTTCATTTCTACCATCCATGGAGGTTTTGAGAGAGAACCTCCTCAATGTACCAAATAATCATGAATGCATGACATGCATGCACCAATTACATAAATTCTCTTCCTTTACTTTTCTTACCATGAAACTATGGATGATCAACCTTAATTCACAACATTAGAAGAGATCCTTACCTTGATTGCTAAGATGGAGAGACTAAGCTTGATTTTCTCCTCTTCTCTTGGCCTCTCTCTCTCTCTCTCTCTCTCTCTCCCTCTCTTACGAATGCTCTCTCTCTTTTCTTTTCTCAGATTTTCCTCCTCTCTTTAGTTGAGTCAAAGGGGTCAAATAAAGCCCCACATCCTTACCTCATAAGTCTTATACATCAAATAAACCATTACACTCAAAATATTCAAGCCAAACAAGGCCCTTGTCCCCATAGCATATATTTAAACACTTATGCCAATATCTTAAGCCAAACAGGACTTAGCGATTCAGACGAATTTCAGTCTTCAATTAAATATCCCAATTGGTTCTAAAAATTCCCGGTATCACATAGGCGTGTTCAATTTCATTTTCTGAATCCATTAAGGTCATCAATTTCAGTCCCGAAGTCGTAATTCCAACATATATCTTCCAATTCAAACAAATATTCTTCGATTAATTGAACTAATCACATAATTAATTACGGATAATTATGACGTACATTTCGGGGTCATTACATCCTTCCCACCTTAAGAAGTTTGGTCCTCCAAACTTTACTAAGCTCCATAACATTCCATGCAAAGGTCATAATGTGGATATAACGCCCGTATCATAGGCAAGTTATTTCATATCATCCATATTCAATTGGTTACCATAGTCACATGTTCAATATTCTGTATCGCATAGGTAATAAGGCTAACATCATAGATAATTAAAATTATACCTGTCTTTGCTTTGCCAATATCCTGTGTCTTATCTGGAATTAAGGTGTAAACCCTTCCTTGCCTCAAGGTAGTCCCCTCGGGGGTAGCTGCTGTGGTTGTTCCCGGTGTCATTGTTGAGTTAACTCCACTAGTCGCGGGTCTTTCATTACTGTAGTAGAGTTGTGGGCAAGCTCTGGCCAAGTGTCCTTTCTGTCCACATTTAAAACAAACTCCCGTTCCACGGCGACATACGCCCCAATGCTGCTTTCCACACTCTTTACAAGTAGGTACACCTCCCTTCGTATTATCATTAACGGTTAAGTTCGATTTATCAATCACGGGGCCCACTGATTCACTAACCATTTCTACTTTCTGTTTCTTGAACTTCTTATTTTCCCCTTCAGTCATTGTCATTGATTTAGACATTTTCAAGCTAGCAATATTTGTTTCAGCCATCAAGGCCCTGTCAAGCACATCAACATACTTTTCTAATTTCAGCATATTTACCCGATCAAGCACCTCAACCTGTAGGCCACTCTCGAATTTCCTTGCTTTCTTATATTCTGTATCAACCATATGTGGAGCATAGCGGGCTAATTGAGTAAATTTAGCCGTGATACACTCTTGACATTGTACCTTGCTTCAATTGTTCAATTGATACTTTCTGTCGCATACATTGTGGAAAGTATTTTTCATAAAACATTTCTTTGAATTGGTCCCACGTCAAATCCTATTCCCATTTCAACAAGCATCCACCATCTTGAGCTTCTTCATCGAGTAAATGTTGCTATGACACTTTATACACATCGATACATGGAAATACTTCAAAGATCTTTTCTTTCAAGTACCCATGCTTACGCTTTCAAGGGTTCAATACCCTGCAAACTCGTGGGTTCGTTTCTTATATTTCTGTGTCACAGTAATAACATCATCATCATTCATCGGTTCCACTTGCACCGGTGGTGGTGGGGGGGGCGGAAATGGCTGTCTCTGTGGTGGTTGGCTTCGTTCTAGCTGTTGGGTAACCAACCCCATTAATGTTTCTACCATTTCTTCCAACCATGTCATTCTAGCATCGAAGATTGGTCTCATCTACATTCCTTGCATTGGTATTCTCCATTGATCTATAGGACCGATAGCGAGATAATGCAATTCATTTTCAACATAACTTTTCCTCTGTGGTCTTACCATTTACAGTTCTTGTTCCTTTTCATTTCAAACACACACACCCATGCACACATGTTTATGCCATGCCTTATCTCTTTTCTAATGCACCTAACAGCTCATATGGTCACGTGTGTGGGTAAATTAACTTCGTCGCTCGATACCAATTACATCACGACCCAAACCCGCCCTAGAAGGTTGGCGTAAATGGCCAAGAATCCTTGGATTACCACAGGCCTTCCTGTACATAACATTAATAATCGGGGCTCGCGGAAGCGAAAACACATAACCATAGTCCAAAGAGCTGTGCATTTATATGAACATACATTTACATGCCAAAAGTGTTAATTCACCCACTTACATTACATAACATGTACATTACATAATATGCGTCTTGATAAGGTCAAACATATAACATACATCATAGGCTCGTGCCACGTATACAGTCAAAACATAACTCCTACGGCCTTCCAGGCCTAGCCCCAACTCTGAGGCACACAAAACTGGTAGGCTTCAAAACTGTGGCTCGATGCAAACTCGGCCTAGGCTTGACTTCCTGAAGGCTCACCTATAAATACATAAATATACGGGGGTGAGCTAAGGCCCAGCAAGTAACATTTAAGTAAAGGGGTTAGTGAACGAATCCCAACATTTCATATATATCATAAAACATATCATTCATAAACATAATCATAATCTCATAAGAACATACATA
Organism: Camellia lanceoleosa; assembly: GCA_025200525.1. Lineage (NCBI taxonomy): Eukaryota > Viridiplantae > Streptophyta > Magnoliopsida > Ericales > Theaceae > Camellia > Camellia lanceoleosa. The sequence continues at coordinate 643,281 of JANUSC010000068.1, forward strand.
ATGGCATACTCCATAGAACATGACATAACATAACATTTGTCGTCCAACGACTAGAATAACCGGTTCCGGACACCGATTAAACACATACCGAGATCTCATGAACTGGTCATGGGCCTACATTTCCATGCCGTCCCCCATGACTTAAGCGCATGGGCCTGCACTTCTATGTCGTCCCCCATGACTTCAACTAACCATGGATGCCATACTAGATTCGCAAATAGGACATTCGTTCACAGAAAACATTATCATTTCAAAGCATATCATAACGTATCACTTTTGAACATACTTCATAAGAACATACCATTTACAGAAATGTTACTTACAGTGGGTTTCCAAAACCGGTAGCACGGTCTTCGCCTCTTGACACAATTAACATTATAATACATTTCTTATCATTCATCATTTATTCACATAATTCATGTCATTTCCTTTCTTCTTTTACATTCTTCCATATTCATTTCATGCTCATTCTAATCTCTCTTTACTTTAATTCATGCTCATGAGATGCTAAAAGATGCAATTAACATGTTAGAATCACATAAAACATCTTCCCCAAAGCGTCACGAAATTTCGAAAAATGGCTTCCCGCTCGGCAAACCCTTTCGGCGGTGTAGCGAGAGAATCTTGGTTGCTGATTTACCGCTCGGCGTAATCCCGCTTCGGCGAATTGTGAAATGCAGGTTTCTGGTTGCAGGTTCAAGCTTCAATCCGACATTCAACCTTCCCAATCTCATTTTCTGGGCATGCAACTTTGAAAACCACTTAAGGACTCATGAAACCACATGTTTAAAACATCTTTTCAAGAAACCATGGCTCAAAGACTTGTTAAAACTCACATGCAAGATCAAACCCATGAACTAAGATGATAACCCATGAACATACATATTAGAGCTTCATTTCTACCATCCATGGAGGTTTTGAGAGAGAACCTCCTCAATGTACCAAATAATCATGAATGCATGACATGCATGCACCAATTACACATAAATTCTCTTCCTTTACTTTTTCTTACCATGAAACTATGGATGATCAACCTTAATTCACAACATTAGAAGAGATCCTTACCTTGATTGCTAAGATGGAGAGACTAAGCTTGATTTTCTCCTCTTCTCTTGGCCTCTCTCTCTCTCTCTCTCTCTCTCTCTCCCTCTCTTACGAATGCTCTCTCTCTTTTCTTTTCTCAGATTTTCCTCCTCTCTTTAGTTGAGTCAAAGGGGTCAAATAAAGCCCCACATCCTTACCTCATAAGTCTTATACATCAAATAAACCATTACACTCAAAATATTCAAGCCAAACAAGGCCCTTGTCCCCATAGCATATATTTAAACACTTATGCCAATATCTTAAGCCAAACAGGACTTAGCGATTCAGACGAATTTCAGTCTTCAATTAAATATCCCAATTGGTTCTAAAAATTCCCGGTATCACATAGGCGTGTTCAATTTCATTTTCTGAATCCATTAAGGTCATCAATTTCAGTCCCGAAGTCGTAATTCCAACATATATCTTCCAATTCAAACAAATATTCTTCGATTAATTGAACTAATCACATAATTAATTACGGATAATTATGACGTACATTTCGGGGTCATTACATCCTTCCCACCTTAGAAGTTTGGTCCTCCAAACTTTACTAAGCTCCATAACATTCCATGCAAAGGTCATAATGTGGATATAACGCAGTATCATAGTCAAGTTATTTCATATCATCCATTTTCCATTGCTTACCATAGTCACATGTTCAATATTCTGTATCGCATAGGTAATAAGGCTAACATCATAGATAATTAAAATTATACCTGTCTTTGCTTTGCCAATATCCTGTGTCTTATCTGGAATTAAGGTGTAAACCCTTCCTTGCCTCAAGGTAGTCCCCTCGGGGGTAGCTGCTGTGGTTGTTCCCGGTGTCATTGTTGAGTTAACTCCACTAGTCGCGGGTCTTTCATTACTGTAGTAGAGTTGTGGGCAAGCTCTGGCCAAGTGTCCTTTCTGTCCACATTTAAAACAAACTCCCGTTCCACGGCGACATACGCCCCAATGCTGCTTTCCACACTCTTTACAAGTAGGTACACCTCCCTTCGTATTATCATTAACGGTTAAGTTCGATTTATCAATCACGGGGCCCACTGATTCACTAACCATTTCTACTTTCTGTTTCTTGAACTTCTTATTTTCCCCTTCAGTCATTGTCATTGATTTAGACATTTTCAAGCTAGCAATATTTGTTTCAGCCATCAAGGCCCTGTCAAGCACATCAACATACTTTTCTAATTTCAGCATATTTACCCGATCAAGCACCTCAACCTGTAGGCCACTCTCGAATTTCCTTGCTTTCTTATATTCTGTATCAACCATATGTGGAGCATAGCGGGCTAATTGAGTAAATTTAGCTTCGTATTCTGCTACTGACATTGTACCTTGCTTCAATTGTTCGAATTCGGATACTTTCCTGTCTCGCATACATTGTGGAAAGTATTTTTCATAAAACATTTCTTTGAATTGGTCCCACGTCAAATCCCTATTCCCATTTCGAACAAGCATCCACCATCTTCGAGCTTCTTACATCGAGTAAATGTTGCTATGACACTTTATACACATCGATTACATGGAAATACTTCAAAGATCTTTTCTGTTTCAAGTACCCATGCTTCTGCTTTCAAGGGTTCAATACCCCCTGCAAACTCTGGTGGGTTCAGTTTCTTATATTTCTGTGTCAAAGTAATAACATCATCATCATTCATCGGGTCCACTTGCACCGGTGGTGGTGGGGGAGGGGGAAATGGTTTGTCTCTGTGGTGGTTGGCCTCGTTCTAGCTGTTGTGTAACCAACCCCATTAAAGTTTCTACCATTTCTTCCAACCGTGTCATTCTAGCATCAGAAGATTCAGTCTCATCTACATTCCTTGCATTGGTATTCTCCATTGATCTATAGGACCGATAGCAGATAAAGCAATTCATTTTCAACATAACATTTCCTCTGTCGTCTTACCATTTACAGTTCTTGTTCCTTTTCATTTCAAACACACACACCCATGCACACATGTTTATGCCATGCCTTATCTCTTTTCTAATGCACCTAACAGCTCATATGGACACGTGTGTGGGTAAATTAACTCGTGCGCTCTGATACCAATTCTGTCACGACCCAAACCCGCCCCTAGAAGGTTGGCGTCGTAACCGGCCAGTAATCCTTGGATTACCACAGGCCTTCCTGTACATAACATTAATAATCGGGGCTCGCGGAAGCGAAAACACATAACCATAGTCCAAAGAGCTGTGCATTTATATGAACATACATTTACATGCCAAAAGTGTTAATTCACCCACTTACATTACATAACATGTACATTACATAATATGCGTCTTGATAAGGTCAAACATATAACATACATCATAGGCTCGTGCCACGTATACAGTCAAAACATAACTCCTACGGCCTTCCAGGCCTAGCCCCAACTCTGAGGCACACAAAACTGGTAGGCTTCAAAACTGTGGCTCGATGCAAACTCGGCCTAGGCTTGACTTCCTGAAGGCTCACCTATAAATACATAAATATACGGGGGTGAGCTAAGGCCCAGCAAGTAACATTTAAGTAAAGGGGTTAGTGAACGAATCCCAACATTTCATATATATCATAAAACATATCATTCATAAACATAATCATAATCTCATAAGAACATACATAATGGCATACTCCATAGAACATGACATAACATAACATTTGTCGTCCAACGACTAGAATAACCGGTTCCGGACACCGATTAAACACATACCGAGATCTCGTGAACTGGTCATGGGCCTACATTTCCATGCCGTCCCCCATGACTTAAGCGCATGGGCCTGCACTTCTATGTCATCCCCCATGACTTCAACTAACCATGGATGCCATACTAGATTCGCAAATAGGACATTCGTTCACAGAAAACATTATCATTTCAAAGCATATCATAACGTATCACTTTTGAACATACTTCATAAGAACATACCATTTACAGAAATGTTACTTACAGTGGGTTTCCAAAACCGGTAGCACGGTCTTCGCCTCTTGACCTGCAATTAACATTATAATACATTTCTTATCATTCATCATTTATTCACATAATTCATGTCATTTCCTTTCTTCTTTTACATTCTTCCATATTCATTTCATGCTCATTCTAATCTCTCTTTACTTTAATTCATGCTCATGAGATGCTAAAAGATGCAATTAACATGTTAGAATCACATAAAACATCTTCCCAAACTGTCCCTGAAATTTCTGAAAAATGGCTTCCCCGCTCGAGCGGACTGTGAGCGAGACAGAGATACTGGTTGCCTGATTTACCCGCTCGAGCGGCCAATCCCCCGCTCGAGCGGACTGTGAAAATTCTGGGTTTCCAGGTTGCAGGTTCAAGCTTCAATCCGACATTCAACCTTCCCAATCTCATTTTCTGGGCATGCAACTTTGAAAACCACTTAAGGACTCATGAAACCACATGTTTAAAACATCTTTTCAAGAAACCATGGCTCAAAGACTTGTTAAAACTCACATGCAAGATCAAACCCATGAACTAAGATGATAACCCATGAACATACATATTAGAGCTTCATTTCTACCATCCATGGAGGTTTTGAGAGAGAACCTCCTCAATGTACCAAATAATCATGAATGCATGACATGCATGCACCAATTACACATAAATTCTCTTCCTTTACTTTTTCTTACCATGAAACTATGGATGATCAACCTTAATTCACAACATTAGAAGAGATCCTTACCTTGATTGCTAAGATGGAGAGACTAAGCTTGATTTTCTCCTCTTCTCTTGGCCTCTCTCTCTCTCTCTCTCTCTCTCTCTCTCTCCTCTCTTCTGAATGCTCTCTCTTTTCTTTTCTCGATTTTCCTCTCTTTAGTTGAGTCAAAGGTCAAATAAAGCCCCACATCCTTACCTCATAAGTCTTATACATCAAATAAACCATTACACTCAAAATATTCAAGCCAAACAAGGCCCTTGTCCCCATAGCATATATTTAAACACTTATGCCAATATCTTAAGCCAAACAGGACTTAGCGATTCAGACGAATTTCAGTCTTCAATTAAATATCCCAATTGGTTCTAAAAATTCCCGGTATCACATAGGCGTGTTCAATTTCATTTTCTGAATCCATTAAGGTCATCAATTTCAGTCCCGAAGTCGTAATTCCAACATATATCTTCCAATTCAAACAAATATTCTTCGATTAATTGAACTAATCACATAATTAATTACGGATAATTATGACGTACATTTCGGGGTCATTACAGTTTACGCTGAAAGATGGGATAGCAGAGCCACGTGTCAGGAGATGACTGGGAGTAGATATGGGGCGCAGAGGGTATATAAGCGTGTCTGCGCCCTCCATACAGGGCAGACGAACACTTCTGTAAGGAACTCTTACACTCAAACACACTCCCATTTCCCTCTATCCCAAGGTGTGTGCTAACTTGACCGTCGGAGGGGTTTTCCGGCCACACACCGCCGGGTAGCTCACCGTCGTTGTGCTTTCAGGTGGTCAGACAGAAACGGAGCTTGGAAGAAAGGAGTACGGGCTTACCGGAATATTTGTTCCCCGTACAGTCAACTTCAATGATATTGTAAATAAAAAAAATTGCAACTCATGTGATTGACATGGATAAGAGACTAAGAAGCATGGATACGGACACGTTTCACATACACAACGCGATATTTCTCTATTGGCCAAACTTTATCTAAGTCAATATTGATTTTGCTTGCTGTATGCAAAATATATGGAAGTTCGATCTCAATTTTATTTTTGCGTGTCAATATTGATTTTGCTTCTTTGTATGCATGTTGGGCTATTAGTATCAAGCATCTAGTAAACGTGTCACGGATTAGTTTAATCTACGGTTTTCTTGTCTTCTTTGGGAAAAAAAATGATTCAACTTCAAGATTTGGTGTACTTTGCAACCCTTTATATAGAGCATTTGATGCTTTCCTCAAAAGTTTGCATGTTATTTTAACATTAAAAGATTTGTAAGAAACTTACTATATCTTTGTTTTTCTTTTCTTTGTTGTTGATTCGAGGGACATATGTCCATATCTTCTTTTCGAGATGTGGTGAAAATTGGCTTGACTTGACTTTCGGTTCTTTTGACTTGAGGCTTCCACGACTTTGACAGGTAGAATAGCAATTGAACAAAGGAGGTTTCGAAAAATCTTTGAGACAATGATACAAAGACATGCTATGTGGTCAAATTTGGCTTATGAAAAGACAATGAGTTTCGTGGTCTCTGTCTTTGAAGAGGTAGACTGAAATCCACCATATTATTTTTGGGGCCCATGCTTACTTAGATGTCTTATTTTTTATAGGGCTTTAGTTTATCGACACTTTGCTCAAAATCACGGAACTCGGGCTTATTTGGCAAAGAAGCTGAAAAAACTATATGATTTGAGGAATAAAGTGAAGTTAGATGGGGAACTATGGGACGAACTTGTATCTAGCTCGGTCGTAATTCTCATTTAGTTCAAAGAGCAACTTGTATATGGGATTCTTTATTAGCTCGAAAGAGTAAGTGCAAACATTTTATTGATTGCTTTATATTTTCAGACTCCTTTGAAGTTTCTTGCATGTATATTTCTTGGAATATGCATGCGGCTTAACTAGAAATCCTTTGTTTGCACCACGGTTGGGATAGGCTTTCTTGAGTTGAGTCATATTGTTTTGGGCATTGGTGAGATTTTTGGCTCACTCCATAGAATCGAATTCATTGTTCAATCTTCAAAGGTGAATCAGATCATTCTTTCCCTCCTTATTCTCTTCCTCAATCTTCATCTCTTTCTTACTCTATATGTATATAAAATTATAAATACATGTGTGTTCCTTGAATAACTTTTATTCTTTGGGAATATCGCTTATTTTTTATTAAATAATAATAATCGATTACATGAATATGAAATGCACATTTTATTTTTGGAATTCTTTGTTCTTGTGAGGTTTTGGTTAGGGAGAGGAAGATATACTCGAATTGTAGTGATGTTTTCCTAAATTACGGCAATATTTGAATGTCTATTCTTGCAAAGACATCTAGTTTGTTTTTTTAGCCTATTCGATTCAACATGGTTTATTTTGTTTCATTTGGAATATCAGCATCTAGTATGTCTATTGCCCTTTTCTTGACTTTTGTGTTATACTTGAAAACGAATTGAAAATCATTAAATTCTTTGTACCCTTTTCTTGACTTCAAATGTAATTGGAGTGCTTGTGTATGTTACAAAATGATATCCTAGTTAATGGACCTAGTTTGGCTGTGGTAACCCCCAAAACTGTAATAATCCATGAAGTATGAATTAACTGAGAAAATAATGTTATATTCTTCCTAGATTTCAAGAATCCCATGCATTAAAAAAATAACTAAAAAAGAGGATAATAGTTGAGCAGAATTTTTTTAATGTGAACTCATAAAATGTCAAATTATTGGTGCATACAAATGAGATCAAGTGATAAATAGATACAAAATAGGTCAAGACTTTTGAGGGAAATTAGTGAAATTACCAATAAGATTACAGATGATATAGCTGACTACGGAGATTGTACTTTTTTGTTGTTATGGTTGTTGCAACTGAATTCTCCCCAACTTCCTCTGGAAGTATGTAGTCAGGGTCTTCAAGATTGTCTAGATCTTCCGGTAACTCAGTGTCAACCCAAGAAGACCAGTTCATTTCACTATCCATGTCCACATCCCACAACTCCTCTTTATTTCTTTGCTTGCCATAAAAGCGCTTTCAGTGAGATTAGTTTTAGTAGCATCTCAGTAGTTTAACAGTTCATAATCCCTTCATAATATTCAAGCCATAATTATGGAAATTAAGATCTGTGAATGCATTCTTTCTGACTAGACTTTCCTGTTGATCTTCTTTTCATTATTGTGGCAGCTGTTGAATTTTTACGGAATGTACTTGAAGGAAAGTATGATGCAATTATTGTTGATTCATCAGACCCTGTTGGTATGTTTGTAATTCAAACTTTCTACCTGTTTTCCATTTTGCCTATTTATTTGCCTTTGTTACAGTGCTTTTCAGATTGTTACTTAACAAATGCTTCATGATCTCAAACTATGCAAAGAAAAAAAAATTTGATTGACAATTGTCTTAGTTATTCTTTTATATTTCTAGTCCTTGAAATTTAGGACCATATGTATTCACAATATGGAAGGTTATCTAAATTTTCTCTTGATTTTTCTGCTATTTGGAATATAGGCACATGATTATGCATATGAGTAGATGTTATATATTTCTGAATGCCATGACTTTAGGGTCCAATTTAACCTTGAGAGACACGGGGGCTGTAGCTAAAGCTCTTGCCAGGTCAAAACAGGGTTAGCATAGTTCACTTTTTCTTGTGTAATTCAGTTTGATATAGTGCTTTGTCTTCCCCTCAACTCTTTCTTTTTTTATTCTTTCCGTTTGAACACTAAATCGTTGAGTTTCTATGCAGTTGAGTTAGCTAATGAAGCATCTGATGGGAATGCAAACCAGGAACGCTTAGGTAGGATTTCTCAGTTAGCTGAGATTGAGGATCTTTAGCCAAGTTTGATATATGGGAATGCAAATCGTTGAGTTTCTTTTTTTTTTTTATTATTTCAAGCTAAACTAACACATTAAAGTACATTAAATTTTCAAGTCAAGTTTGATATATGTTTTTGCAGATTTTGTTGAGGGAATAGTTGATATGATCGAGCGGTTGATGTTGGGAGCCAAAGATTATGTTGCTCTTTTTTTTTTTCTTTTTTTTAACAAAGATTATGTTGCTCTGTTTTTGTTTTTGTTTTTTTGTTTTTTTTTTTTTTTTTTGAAGACTTGAATTTTTTAGTACAGTTTATTTAAGGATGGTTAATAGATAATGTCTGTTATAAATTTAATTAATTTGTTAATTTTGTTATTTTTCATTTACAAAAAATTATTTGGTGCTTGTAATTGATTTTTTTTGTTGTAGCAAACCCATATATGATTTTTTTTAATAAATAATTATTTGCGACGGTAAAACAATGGTCGATAGAAGTGTTTTATTTTTTTATTTTTTTTGCGATTGCAAAATAGCTGTGCAAAAAGTAGTTTAGGCAGTCACAAATAATTTGCGACCGTTGTTTTGCCGTCGTAAAAAGTATTTGCCACCCTCACATTTGCGTCCCCCATATGCGATTGCATAGGCCGTCGCAAAAAGTCTTTTACAACTGTATTTTTATTATTTGCGACGACATGTGACGGTCACAAAAAGTATTTTTTTTAGTAGTGTAGAGTATCTTTATTAGACCTCCCAATCATTTTTATTTAATTATTGAATAGGTAATGAAATGCAAACACATGAGCTGTTATCTGCTTTAATAATATGTTAAAAATTATTCCATGCATGCAATCTAAAATTAATTAGGAATTGGTAGAAAGAATTCTAGAATATATTACCAAAGTTTAAGTTACTCGGAGAATTGATATGGGTTGGGGTCGATGATTTTTTTAAGAAAAAATTATTAGTTTGAATTTTAAGAAATTGTTCAATGATTAAAAATTTTATTTCTTACTTTATTTTCGATTGCTCGAAGAACTTAAACTCAACAATTAACTGGTATATATAGAATGAAGGAAATACCAATATTTGGAAGAATTAGGGTGGAAATATTGCAATATATAAGGGTTTTAGAGATTTATTTATTTTATTCCTTTTTGTCTCAAACGAAGAAATTTTGCTGTAAAGAAATTAAGAGATCAATTCCTATCATCGCTAAAATTTTAAAAATATCGTTAATAAATGCCCTCTTAGGAATAAAGTAGTTTTCGTGCTAAGAATGTTTATTTATTAGACAAAAAAATGATCCCAAAATTTTGATGACTAAAATATTTAGGTAGCATTTGGTAGAATTTTAGAATTATGATTTGAGTGTGGAGTTGTATTTTGAGTTTGTGAGTGTTTAAATTATGATTTGAGAATAGAAGATTTGTTTGGTTATAAGTTTTGAATTGAGTGTTAAAATTTTGATATGACATATGAAATGAGAAAAATTGTTTGGTCATGAATGTTGAAAAGAGCTTTCAAAACTTAATTCAAAAAGTTATTACTCATCATAATCAAACACACAACTCAAAACTCTATCGAAAATTCTATTCAAAACTCATAACCAAACTCTTTTTAAAATTCAATTAAAAAAATTAATTATTGGAAAAAATAACATAAAAAATTTTTAATTGAAAATATTACAACAAATTTTTTTTTTCAAAATAAATATGAAATTGGTGCTTTAAAATGACTTTTGATTGTATATTTAGTTGGAATTATTTTTTTAAAACATTTTTCTATTAAAATGTTTTTACATTTTTAATAATTACTGTCGCAAATCAATTACTATTTATTGTATTATTATTTTCAAATAAATGGCCAAAGAATTTGTCATTTATTATATATATATGGGCAATCCAAAAATATTTACAATGTACACAAAATATACAATGAAATAAAATGAAACATGAGCTGAATTTGTCAGACATTATATATATATGGGCGATCCAAATGTACACAAAATATACAATGAATAAAATGAAAAATGAACGCCGGTCGTCCCCCAACGACCGCCCATGTGTGAATTGGCTCCGCCGGCACCTGCTTTATGTTCTATTCTGCTATGCCTGTTTTTAGCTTCAATTTGACTAAAAAGAATTTTCACAAAATCATTTCCAGCTTAGTAGTAATTTATGAGTTTTTAATTAATTATCAACTCACAAAATAAATCAAACAAAAAATTAGATTATCATCCAAAAATATTTCTAACAATCTCCCCATCATGCTGTTTTTTATGTGTTTTGCATGAAAAAAAACTCCCCTCAATTTTTAATCCCCTTAATGTTTGCTTAGCCTATATTCACCGTTACCACACGTAATGAAACCGTGATTAAAAAAAATTGATGATGAAGAGTAAATCAACTACTATCAATTCTCATGTCTGTAAAAAATAAATAAATAAATAAATAAAAATAAAAATCACGAGCAAAATAAAACAACATAAAAGAGGAAAAAAATCAAAAAGAGAAAAATAAATGTACATAAAAAAACGTGAAATCAGTAGTGTCACTACGACATTATCAAAATCACGAGGATCACTGCTCAGGATCAGGTGGTGGCGGAGGATAGTGGTATTGATGTATGGCATTCACTAATGTGGTCAACACAGGTATTGAGCGCACCAAATTGTTCCGAAATGGCATTCATTTGAGTGGCCATTTATTGTTTTCATTGAATGCTTTGATTATAGCGTTCTTGCTCCATTGCCAAAAAGTCTATCCAATAGGCAAGCGGTTGTTGCTGTGGTTATGGCATTGCAACTTCAGAATGATGTTGAGGATCATCCATGGGAACATCAGGAGCAACCATGCTCGCAAGCAAAAAATCACCTCCTCCAGCTTGGTTTATTGTGTACTCACTAATGTTAGAGGTAATATGAGTTTCGGGCTCATTGTCAAATCTAACTTTGAAGTGTTTTGGGATTTTGGTGAACATGAAATTAACTTCTGTAATTAATTGGTTGGCCTTAGTCATTTATTGAAGTAAATTGAAATATGCAGTCAATGTATATAGGTTAATATTTATTTATCTTCTTTGACATGATGAGCCTTCAATTTGCAAATTATATGTAGTGTATAAAATGGAAAAATGAATGGAAAATAGGAAAAGGGACATGTATCAAAGAAGAAGAAAAAGAAAATAACATAAATAGAAACTGGGCAGAAAGAAATGGGACATGAATCATTATATACAGTGTATTTATGTCACAAGAGGATCATAGAAATAGAAAACATAAACATACAAAGAAGGAAAAAAAAAAAAGCATGAATCAAAGAAGAAAAAAAAGTTGAACTCATAAAAGCATGTTTCACAACCACAGAAAAAACCACAAACTCCACCAAAGACGCAGCTTCACAATTGACTACAAAGCTAGGATCATTGTTAGGCGCATATGCGCAGGAGTGCACATAAAAAACTTCCGCCAATCTTTATCTTTAAATAGTGTCAATGCCTTAACATACTGCACCAGTGGTATGTCCCCAAGCTGAAGCAAGGCATCTTGACATGCGTTAAGAGAATAGTTATAACCACCTACGTTTACAGCCTTCGTGTCTATTGATCGTGCACGGGACTGTTCCGTTTTTGCCTGTGTGTAGGCAGTGAAAGCTGCACAAACATCATCAAAGCCATTTGACCATGACTTTTTGGAATGACCACTATCACTCTGGCCATGACCCCTCTTGCGACTTTTGTCCTCAGATGTTTCCATGTATTCATCTATAAATGAGTCAACAGGAATGGCATCAGTTGCATTGCTACCTCCAGCTCCAGGCGACCAAAAGTTGTTAAGCATATCGTCCTCTTCATCGAAGTCAGGGGCCTCTTGTGTGGATGCATGGGCCAAGGCCTTTATGGCACATCAGTATTCTATAATTTCGGCCATTTTGTGAAAATACTCAAATCCTTTAGTCCTGAATTTCTTTATATTTTTGTTGCCTGCCTCTAATTGCAAAATATGAACATAAGCGTATGGTACGTGTGACAAAATTTTACATATAAATCACAAAAAAGGGTACAGGTTAATGCAATACCTTATCCCAAAAGTCATTAGGTGCAATAACTATTCCTACAATCGGAACCCATCCAAGACTAGTCTGTGCCTGAAGCCGCTTGAAAGTTAAATAATCATCTTTGAATAGTTGATATTTTTGTCTCACCTGTTTTGGTGTGTATCGGAACCCATACGCATTTTGCAACTCAGTTGCAAAATAGGTCCAATGCCTAGGTGTAATAACCCCGACCTCTGATTAATGTTAATCCGTATTTAATTATGCCTAATTGGTAATTAAGTTGAAATTCTGAATTAATTTACATGTGTGTTGCATTATTTTTGTGTCTCTATCTGTTCGGTGTAGAAAGATCTGTTCATGTTTTAGTTTCGATTTGCAAATTGAAAGCCTTATCGGCATCCGAATCAGGAATTGACTTAATTTATGTGCTAATGAGGATTTATAGAATTTTATGGTAGGTCTAATTAAAATTCGGTTCGGAACGATTAAATTTGATTAAAATAATACCATTTGTTTATTTTTGAGCAATTACCACTTATTAGGCTAATTGAACCCCACTCATCTTTTTTTATTCCTTTTTGATCACATTTGAGCTTTGAGAGGAAGAAAACGTGAGGGAGAGTGAGAGAAGGGAGAATTGGTGTAGAGCTTGAAGATTGAATTCACAATGAGGGAAATTGCTAGGAAAACTTGGAAGATCACTCAAGACCATCTCTAGCATAAGAAATTGAGATCCCTAGGTAAGAATGTTAATCTCTAGCCTTAAAGTTTAGTTGATTAGAACATGAAATTAATGTGTTAGGGGATTGACATGGGAATTGAGCTACAAGAGTGGAATTAAGGGTGAACTCATGCATGCATGTGCATTTCTTCACATTTTTAAGCATAATTTCAAAGGTTTCTTTCATGCATGTATTAACCTCACTTACATTTTGGTCATTCATCATGTTTTCCTTTAAATTACCAAGTTTGATCGTGTTTTGAGGAGGATGAATACAAGAGAGTTCATGCATATTATGTTCATAAATTGATTTTTGAGTTTAAAGTTGATTTTTGCACAATTGGTATCTTTTGGGCCATGATTTCTTGAAATGATGCTTTAAACATGTTGTTTTATGAGTCTTTAAGTGTTTTCCAAAGTTTGAGGCCCAAAAATTTGAGTTTGATGCATTTGAGGTCGAATTTGAGCTTGGTGATCAAATATGGAAATTCCAGAAGTTTGATCCACGCTCGAGCGTGGGACTTTACGCTCAAGCGTGCACTCTGAGTACATGCACTTCGCTCGAGCGTCGATATTTCCGCTCGAGTGTGAAATGCATATACCCAGAAGTTTGTGTGTTTTGCAGTCCGCTCGAGCGGGGGAATCCACACTCGAACAAGGGTTTGAGTCTCACGCTCGAGCATAGGTCGAGCGCCCGTCGAGCGTGAAAAACTTGCATCCAGTATTTTTGTCGAGGTTTACAGTCCGCTTGAACGTGGAAGTCCACGCTGGAGCAGAGCTTCATTGTCTGCATGTCCGCTCGAGCGGGGAAAGCCACGCTTGAGCGTGGACCTTATTTTCAGCAAGTTTTAAGAAATGTTTTCCAATGCATTCTTGCATCCTCATTTCATCCTAGGCATTCCTAGGCCATGTTTAAGATTTCATAATGAGGATTAAAGGTTAGAAACACACTAAAAGCCATCGAAGTAAGTTACATACATTTAGAACTTGTGTTTCTAGTGTGTATCTGTTATGTGTTATGTAGGTCACGTGTCGTGTACCGTTTGACCAATCTGTTCCGTCTATCTGTCTCAGGGCCAGCTGTGAGTAATAATGTAGTAAAATTATGTTCAACTATATTTATTTTCTGTGTTATAAATAAGATCTGTTTTCTGAAGTGCTATGTTCTGTACAATGAATGGTTGTCCAATTTCTAATATGTATTCATGACATCCTTAGCATCATGTGATATCTGTTGGCTGTTACCCGGTATCGGAGGTTCCTTTATGGAACTTAATTTGTCTACACTCTGTTACCCGTACCGGAGGCCCCGTCATGGGGGCTCAGCGTATTTATTCTCTGTTACCCGGATCCGGAGGTTCCTTTATGGAACTGGTTATTCGTAACCCTCACGTGTCTGCCTCTGTTCTGTATCTGCTCTGTTAATGCTAATGGATGTATCACGTAAACTTAAGCACACCTTATGATTTCTGTATATGATCTGCACAAATTATGATTTTGATATGAAACTGAATTATGATTTCTGAATCTGTACGGACTCATTCATTGAAAACCCTTTACTTTGTTATTGTTCACTGAGCTTTCGCTCACAGTTTATATTATGTATGTAGGTAAGCCGGCGCGTGATCAAGGCCAGAGTTGACGGCCTTCACTTCTGTTTTTGTCAGCCAACCGTTGTGCCTCCCGAGGAGGTTCCGATCGAAGTCTAGCTACATGGCTATTTTTGTGTTCATGTTAGTCTCGGTCTGTTTTGTACAGTTGAGTCCTGGATATTACACTTATGTAAATGTTTTGTAAATATTGATGTCCTTCGACCGACATGTTTATGTATATATATATATATAAGTTTTGAAATCTTCTGTCCCATATATGTTATCACAGCTCATTGGACCATACCTATTTTGTATAATTGCTTCCGTAGCCCTTATTATGTGCTTATCTGTTATGAGGCCTTTGGTAATCCACGGATTACTGGCCGGTTACGATGCTAAACCTATAGGGGCGGGTTTGGGTCGTGACACTAGGTGTCCAGACAGTACTACGGTCTCTTGATTGGTTTTTTTACACCTCTTCTCTTAACATGTTAATAAGCCTTAATTCAATTCTAGAGTTCCACATTTTTGTGTCTTGATTATAATCTGAATTGTTTATATCTATCTAACACACAATTTATATGTGAACTAAGCTTATGTGGAAATTGAAAAATAAGAGGACCTTGTACAACTTATGCATGAGTCCTAAGAAACTTTTCTCCAGAGAACCTCATGTTCCAGTAAAAATGCAACAAAATCGTATGAATGAATTCTGTGTCAATTCAAGTATGATAAATGAAGATTAATCACAACAAAACTTAAGGAATGTTGCGAAATTGAAGTTTAAACAATCTTATAAGACACAGAAGAAGAGCAAAAGAAGAAACAGAATGTAGAAGAAGAAACAGAGGGTCAAATTAGCAAGGTCCAGTCAACCGGCCAGAAGTCCGAGTGGACGACCGACCAGATGTCCTGATGGACGACCAGCTCAGCCACTTTTGCCCAGATCAGAGATAACCCATTCCACTTCTTAGATATTTCATACCAAATTGATTGAATGAAATACATACTAGAGGAGCAAGAATTGAATAGTTGTCACAGGTAACGGAGTGGGCACAATGGCTGGATGTGCGTTGCTTCGGATGCCCTTTGATTCAAGAAAAGGCTTAACAAATTTGACCTAGGACAAAAAATCTGAGAATTAAGTACAAAATCAATCAATTGCATACAGAACCCATATATATATTTGGATAGAAATTGATGAAAATTGTACCTCTTTGTTGTCGCTGCTTCGTTGCCCGAAGGATGAATCGACCACAACGCACAAACTGAAAGTCAGTTGATTTGTGGGAGCTCATTGATGCCAATTTTTGGATAAGAATGAATCGGTTCACATGCATGGTTTGGATTTAAAGGTCAGAGTATTGTTCAAAGAGATGAAGAAGTAATTGAAGAGCTGCAGGTCACCTGTGAAGTATTTTCAACTTTGATCTTCTTTGGCATGTGAACCTTTTCAGAATAAAGAATACAAAATAGAGGGTATGTACAAAAAGGTGAAAACTTTGGCTTGGAAGGAGCTCTGCCAAACGTGAAACAGAATTGTGTTTTGAAATGTGTGATGGAATCAATATTTGAAAATTCCATCCAAACTGAGGCTTCACATAAAGGGTGGAATTATGATTAGAGCAACTAACCAAAATATTGATAATTAAAATATTTAGTGAAGGGACGGAATTGAATCCCAGAATTTTGACGACTAAAATATTTAGTTTTTAAAAAGTAATTTCACTTTTAAATTTTTATTTCTAAAATCTTAATTTGTTGTAGTAAAACTCAGACCGTATCATCCCCTAAAAAAAAAAATTAGGATAAATTACAAATACATCTCCTGAGGTTTTATTAAAATACGAATCGCTCCTGTGGTTTTGAAAATTACATTCTATCTCTTGAGATTTCTAATTTCATAACAAATTGCTACTTTTATTAATAAATTATTAAGTCAATTAATAATTTTTAATGATGTTAAAAATATGTTTCAATTAATAATTTAAGTAATTTTATTATTGTATAGAAGAACAATTATGAATTTTATTTTTTCAATTAATTTTGTCATATAAATTTTTTTAATAAGAGGGTATTTGTAATTTTTTAAACTATGAAGATTAATTTATATTTTAAATAAATCTCAAAAGGTGTATTTGTAATTTAAAAAAAAAAACTATAGAACTTGATTAGCTGCATAATTAAGGGATGGCGTGCTACTTTATACTATCATCTAGGTTAGGATAATGATAAGGATTGGTTTGAAAACTCATTAATTAGCACACATGATGTTTTGTACATCACCTTCTAGAAGAACCTTTTACTGTCAAAGTGCATGGTCAACATCATGGTTTGTCAGTACCATCAACATCAACTTATGGTAACAATATTGATTAATTAACTTAATTTTAACACCTAGAAAGTTCTTATTAATTTAATTTTAATTTAAACTAATAATATATCCTTCTCAAATAACCACATTCTACTACTTTCAAATCCCCAAATATCCCCAAATATATGTAAGTCGCCGTTTATTTGCAGAGATAGAATGGAAGGGATTCATATTGAAGGAATTAAGTAAAATTGTGTTTGTTTTGATGATAATTGCTAGTGTAGGAATTGTTAAATTATTTTTATATAAAATAATAAAACAAATAAAAAATACAAAAAATTAAACATTAATATTCAAAAAAAATTCCTAATATGTAAAAAAGAAAAAATATTCTAATCCCCTCACTATTTTTTTAATACCACATCTACCTCCTCTATCACAATCTCCCTTCTAACCTTCATCTTAATCTACTTCTCCAACTCTACAAACAAACACAACACTAAATAGCCACATTTCCATCCTAATCCCATTCCTTCCATTACACCAAAAAAAAAAAAAAAAAAAAAAAAAAGAGGCCTAAGGGTAAATTACACTCTACTCCACTAAGATTTGATAAAAATATACTTTGCCCTACATTTTTATATAATTATATTAGTTTTTATTGAAGTTTTAATTCATATAATAGTTATATTCTTTTTTTTATCAATAATTCGTTAGTCATATGAACGAGAAAAATATATATATATATATATTACCATATATTTTCTTCTGAAATATATATTTATTTATGTTTATTTCAACGTTTACATGTAATTTGTATTAATTTTGATCACTTTAGCCTTACTATCTAGCAATGGGATCTTAATGTAATTATGAAAAGAATATAGAAATTCAGTGTAAGTTTGAAAAAAAACATAATCACTCTGTTTGGTTTTAGTTTTCAGAATTCACTTTTCAAAAAATTTTACTTTTTCGTTTTTTGTATATTTTTGTTTTCACTGAATTTTTTTAATATTTTAAACAATTTTTTCAATTTTTAGACACACCTAACATAAATACACTTAAAAAGTATAATATTTGTGAAAAAAAATCTTTAAAAAAATCACTAAATACCAAAAATATAAAAAAATAAAAATTCAGTACATTTTTCATATTTTTGTATATTTATTAATTTTTTAAAATATTTTTTCACAAATATTTTACTATTTAAATACATCTAAATAAGGTGCATCTAAAAAAAATTAATTTTTTTTTAAAATTAAAAAAATATTCACTAAAAAAAAATAAAAACAAAAAACTCAATTTTTAAAAAAATGAATTCAAAAAATTGAAATTAAATAATTTCTAATCATTAATAAATTTTACAAAGAGAAAAGATTGAGGCCTCGAATTTCCGAGGCGCGAATGGCGCGAGAGAGAGAGAGAGAGAGAGAGAGAGAGAGAAGAGAGGGCGTCGCCTCTACCCGGCGTCGCCTCGCCCGATCGTCGCCGCCGTGCTCGCCGTCGTCGCAGAGGAGGAGGAGGGCCGTCGTCGCAGTCAGCCTCGCCTCCTCCTCCTCCTCCCCTCCCCTCCCCTCCCACTCCATTTTTTATGCCCCCTCCAGTCCCCTCCTCCCTCCTCCTCTCCTCTCCTCTCCTCTCCTCTCCCCTCCTTCCCCCTCTGTTTCCTGGTTTCAAACCAAACGAAGAAGAAGAAGAAAAGAAAGGAAGAAAAGAAAGGAAGAGAAAGGGCAAAAAAAAAAAAGAAAAACACAGTGCCAAAACGACGTCGTTTTGGCAAAAACGACGTCGTTTTGGATTCGAGGCAGATTCGCGCCTCAAAACCCTCGAGGTCTCTATCACGGCTCTTTTACAAATTATAATAGTAATTAATTTTTTTCATAAATTTATAATTATTTGGAAAAAATACCACTTATTTAATGATTTTTTTTTTTTTACTTTTTAAAAAAAGATATGAAAAGAATAAAAAAAATAATATGATAACTTATAACAAATAAACAAATAAATTACTTTGCCAAACCAGTAAACATCCCAATTCATTACACTTGCCTTCATCATGGTTGCTTACTCTTAGCCAGAAAAGCAAGAGCTCATTACCTCAATGTGAACAAAGGAGAGAAGAGAAGAGATAGAGTTCACTTTACCTTATCTTCTATTTTCCACTTCTCAATCAGTCCAATCAGATCAGATTGTATGGGTGGTTAATGCCTAATCATGCTAAAGAAATCAAATACTCCAATTTATATCTATAGTATCTCTTAATCTATGATTTAAATTGATTTTAAATGAAATTTAATTAAATTGATCGCGACTAGTTGGAATAGTTTGATATTTGTACTGAGAGGGCAATTTATACTGAATTGGGCCGAGCTGGTAGTTGGGCCGAGGTAAGCTCAAGTGAGAAGGGCAGCTCGTGCACTAGCCGGAGTGTTGCGATAGTCCGGTTGGAAGATTAAGTGGTGTAGCTCGGTTTCTACTGAGTTCGGTCATGACGAACGGAACCGGAGTAGGAATGAAGAAGTGAAGAGCCAAACTAAGGGCAGTTCGGCTGAAGATGCTTGGATACTTCGGTCAAAACATGTGAGAAACCGAGGTGAACTTTGACTCAGAATGTCTTTCGGCTTGACTCCCTTATGTATAGCTCGGCCTTTGCATGGATACGCCGAGGTAAGGGAGGGAAGTAAGGACCGAGCTAACGGTTACTCCGGTCAGTAGGAGTTCGGCCGTAGTAAAGCCATCTCACTTGGCTTGTGCAGTGAGGAGGGTGTTGGAGGATAAGCATGATCTTCCAGGAGGAGTCATCCTAGAAGGACTCTACGTGGAAGGGTAATCCTAGAAGGACTCTACGTAAGGAGGGGTAATCCTAGAAGGACTCTCACAAGATGGAGGAATGCTAGTCTTAGGAGGACTCTTCATGGAGAAGTTAGAGTCCTACTAGGGTGTCTTGCATGTGAAACCTATATAAGCTCACCAATATCACCTTTGGAGAGGTAACACAATTTTGCTTCCTGAATACACAGAGCTTTTGCCTTCTTGTCTTGCTTACTGACTTAGGCATCGGAGAGGTTTCCGCAAACACCCACGGCTAGCTCACGTTGGTATTTTCAGTGGTGGAACGACGTCGTCTGGAAGAACGCAGACTTGATCAACAGGATTATACGAGAAGGTATATTTCTTTCCGCATACAATTGGCGCCGCGTCAGGAAGTAATGCAGACAAGAACAACCTCTTGATCAAGCTTTTTCTCGAACATCAATGGCGAACAACGAAGAACTGCCGCAGTCCGCCGTTGACGGACTAACTCCAGAAGGAGGTGCAAGACGCGAAGGCCTACCTTTGGTCCCTCCCATGGCGAGCCTGGAACCACAAAGGCAGAATTCCAGGAGGGATGCGAGGGGACGAAGGAGGAATAGCAGTCCTCATCCCTCTCGTTCGCAAAGCCCAGAAAGACAAAGGCGCAGAGTTGATTCTCAAATTCTAGAGGATCGCGTCAGAGAGCAAGACGAACTGATCCGTAAGATGGCAGCGGACATGGAGTCTCTGAAGCGCCAGATGAAAGGAAAAGAAGTGGCGACAGGAGAGGGGCGTAGTAAGAAGACGCCCCCTCGCCACTCAGAGGGTCGTGGTAGGAATTCTACACCCTCTCAACCAGAAGACAGAAGCCTCAAGACAGGCGACACGCGATCCGTATCTTCCAAGACTCGTCACTCCAGGGCTGAGAGGACGAGGCCTGAAAGGTCATACACTGAGGGGAGTACCTATTGGCCCTCGCATACGCATTATACGAGGTCCAGACAGACAGAATTACCTAGGTCGTCCGACCTAAGGTCCATGTTAGAAGAAAAGGCACGATGGAAGGAGGACGCCAGAGCGCGCGATCCCCACAGGGTTCCTGCCTTGCAGCGATTGGCTCCTCGGACGCATGGAAGCGTCGAGGTTGGAATGCCAAGGCCGCACTTGGCATACGAACCAGCGGATAAGGCATTGGCGAGGCTGCAGACCTCACCATTCGTCCCAGAGATTGAGAACGCACCCCTACCGTCAGGTTTCCTTCAACCCAAATTCACAACGTATGAAGGAAAAACGGACCCTTACACCCACTTGAGCCACTTTCGCCAGGTTATGGCTGTATACCGGCGGAATGAGGCGTTGATGTGTATCCTATTCCCTTCAAGCCTCGGCGACTTAGGCTTGACTTGGTTTGAGAAGCTTCCAGAGGGCAGCATAGCCTCCTGGGCGCAATTGGCGGAGGCGTTTGTAACGCGGTTCAGAACAAACACAAAGACACCGGTGGAGATCGACCAGCTACTCTCCATAGACATGGGCGATAAGGAGACTCTGAGGTCATACAACAGTCGCTACTGGGAGACATTCAACCAGATTGGGGACTGCCCAACCAACCTCGCCATTGCGCAATACAAAAGAGGCCTTCCAGTCGGGAACAGACTGAGGGACTCTATCACCATGACGCCACCCCTCACCATGGAAGCCCTGATGGAAAGAGTGCACCAGCACATCAGGGTAGAAGAAGATGGCGCTCGTGCCAAAGCAAAGACTGGCGCGACCATAACACCAGAGAAAAAGACTTCGGCGAAAGTCAATACGGTAGATCGTCGAAACCGAAATGGACGGGGCAGGCGAGACAATGACGAAGACCAGGACAAGAGGTGGTTGAGGGTCCGCACCGCCATTACCACAGTGTTCAAAAAGCCGATCTACCGTATACTTAGCGAGATTCGAGACGAACCTTTCGTCAAGTGGCCTGCCAAGCTTGGCGAGGCACAGAAGGACTATGATGACAGATCCAGATGCACCTTCCACAAGGAAAAGGGGCACCGAACTGAGAACTGCACGCCATTGAGGCAGCATCTGGAAGAGTTGGTGGCGGCGGGCCACCTAGATAAATACATAGATGGAGGCGCAAATGCCAAGACCACAACCTCCCAATGGAATGCCGACGACGCCCGCCACAAGGCACCATCAACGTAATCCATGGAGTCTTTGAACCGAGCGAGTATGAGCTCAGAGGTTCAATCAAAAGCGAAACACTTGAGAGAGGTGCTAAGCGCCCAACCTGTCATGAAAAATGGGAGGACGAACGGCTACAAACATCATGTCCTTTTCGGATAAAGACTTGGGATGTAATATATTGCCCACACAACGATGCCTTGGTCGTCACTCGAGTCAAGGATTTTGGCGTCAAGCGGATTCTCGATCGACCAAGGTAGCTCGTCGAAATCATGTACTATGAAACCTTCAAGCAACTCAAGCCGCAAGATAAAGACTTGGCCCCTAGTATCCCTTTGATTGGATTCAACTCTATCTTAGGAGTGGCGATCGGCAAAATCATCCTTCCAGTCAGGGCGGGAAGTGTGACGAAGCAAGTAGAGTTCTGGGTGCTGAAGGTCCCCTCCACCTACAATATCATCCTAGGCAGAACATGGCTGCACGCCATGCGCTCGGTGGCTTCCTCCTACCACCAAGTGATGAGGTTCCCCAACGACACCGGAGTAATTGAAGAAGTATATGGGGACCAGATTATGTCCAAGCAGTGCTTCGTCGCAACGAATGGTAGCCGCGTTGCCAAAGGATACGTTCATTCGGTTGAGGAACCGGAGAGTAATGAACTATTCGCGGATGTTGGCAAAGCGGCTGATCAAAAAGCAGTGGAGGACTTGGTAGAGGTCAGAATAGACGAGAAGAACCCGGATACGTTCTTCTTGCTTGGCTCGTCGTTGACCAGCACAGAGAGAGTGGAGGTCTTGGAATTTCTAACTTCCAACGTCGAAGTGTTCGCCTGGACTCCATACGACATGCCGGGCATTGACCCCAACTTCATCTGCCACCAACTCAACGTCCACCCTTCGCGGACCCGGTCATTCACCACGCCGAGATAGTAGCAGAGGAAGTGGGAAACTTGTTGGAGGCAGGAGCAATTAGAGAGGTGCACTACCCCAGGTGGATCTCCAACACGGTTGTGGTGCCAAAGAAGAATGGGAAGTGGCGCGTCTGCGTCGACTATAAAACTGTCAACAAAGCATGCCCCAAGGATAGCTTCCCCTTACCAAGGTGTAATGACCCCGAAATGTACGTCATAATTATCCGTAATTAATTATGCATTTACATGATTTAATTGAAGATTATCTGTTTGAATTAGCAAAATATCTGTTGGAATTACGACTTCGGGACTGAAATTGATGACCTTAATGGATTCAGAAAATGAAATTAAGCACGTCTATGTGATACCGGGAGTTTTTAGAGTTATTTGGGACAATAAGTTGAAGACTGAATTTCGTCTGAATCGCTAAGTCCTGTTTGGCTCAAATGTTTTGTTATAATTGTTTATAATCAAGTGTAAGGGCCTTGTTTGGCTAAGAGAGTTTTGGCACCAATGTGTTATATGATATATAGATTGTGGCTTTGTTGACTCATTATTTCAACACAAAAGAGAAGAAATATCTGTGAAAGAGAGAGAGAGAGAGAGAGAGAGAGAGAGAGACCAAGAGAAGAAGAGGAAAAAGAGGGGAAGTCAAGTTAATCTTCTTCAAAGGTAAGGATCTTCTTCTAATGTTGTGAATTAAAGTTGATCATCCATAGTTCATGGTAAGTAAAAGGAATGGAAGAGGAAATATGTGTAATTGGTGCATGCATGTCATGCATTTATGACTATTTGGCATTTTGATGTAGAACCTCCATGGATATAGAGATATGAAGCTTGTATGTATATGTTCATGGATTTCCACCTTGATTCATGGGTTTGATCTTGGTTATGGTTCATGTGGGTTTTGATTTGAAGCTTTGATGTTGAAATTATGTGGTTAAAATGTTTTGGATTTTGATTTCATAAGAAGGGAGGTTAATGTTTCAAGGAAAAGGATGAAGTGTAGAAGAAGAACCAGAATTTCAGATTAAGGTCGCTCGGCGGGAAGCTTCGAAGCGTAGAAATCAACTTCAGCGATTTTGAAAGATTATCTTGTCGCTCGGCGGACAAAGGCGCTTCGGCGGAGGACTGTTTGAAAAAGTTTTGGAAGTTGTTTCACATGATTTTTAGCATGTTAATGGCATCATTTAGCATCTCATGAGCATGAATTAAAGTAAAGAGAGATTAGAATGAGCATGAAATGAATATGAAAGGATGTAAAAGAAAGAAAGGAAATGGCATGAATTATGTGAATTGATGATGAATGATAAGAAATGTATTATAATATTAATTGCAGGTCACGAAGTGAAGACTGTACAAACCGGTTTTGGAAAACCCACTATAAGTAACATTTCTGTAAAGATATGTTATTATGAAGTATGTTCAAAAGTGATATGATTATGATTATGATATGTTTAGAAATGATAATGTTTTCTGTGAACGAATGTCCTATTTGCGAACCTAGTATGGCATCCATGGTTAGTTGGAGTGATGGGGGACGACATAGAAGTCTTGAGCCCATGCGCTTAAGTCATGGGCGGCATGGAAATGTAGGCCCATGACCAGTTTACGGGATCTCGGTATGTGTTTAATCGGTGTCCGGGACCGGTTATTCTAGTCGTTGGACGACAAATGTTATGTTATGTTATGTTCTATGGAGTATGCCATTATGTATGTTCTTATGAGATTATGATTATGTTTATGAATGATATGTTTTATGATATATATGAAATGTTGGAGTTCGTTCACTAACCCCTTTACTTAAATGGTACTTGCTGGGCTTTAGCTCACCCCCGTATATATGTATTTATAGGTGAGCCTTCAGGAAGTCAAGCCTAGGCGGAGTTCAAGCTGAGCCGCCGTAGTGTTGAAGCCACCAAAGTTTTGTGTGCCTCCGAGTTGGGGCTAGGCCTGGAAGGCCGTATGAGTTATGTTTTGACTGTATATGTGGCACGAGCCTATGATGTATGTTATATGTATGATCTTATCAAGACGCATGTTATGTAATGTACATGTTATGTATGTAAGTGGGTAATTAACAGTTTTGTCATGTAAATATATGTTCATATAAATGCACAGCTCTTTGGACTATGATTAATTGTTTTCGCTTCCGCGAGCCCCGATTTAATATGTTATGTACAGGAAGGCCTGTGGTAATCCAAGGATTACTGGCCGGTTACGACGCCAACCTTCTAGGGGCGGGTTTGGGTCGTGACAGAATTGGTATCAGAGCGCACGAGTTAATTTACCCACACACGTGTCCATATGAGCTGTTAGGTGCATTAGAAAAGAGATAAGGCATGGCATAAACATGTGTGCATGGGTGTGTGTGTTTATGAATATAAGAGACAAGAACTGTAAATGGTAAGACGACAGAGGAAATGTTATGTTGAAAATGAATTGCTTTATCTGCTATCGGTCCTATAGATCAATGGAGAATACCAATGCAAGGAATGTAGATGAGACTGAATCTTCTGATGCTAGAATGACACGGTTGGAAGGAATGGTAGAAACTTTAATGGGGTTGGTTACACAACAGCTAGAACGAGGCCAACCACCACAGAGACAGCCATTTCCGCCTCCTCCACCACCACCGGTGCAAGTGGAACTGATGGATGATGATGATGTTATCACTTTGACACAGAAATATAAGAAACTGAAACCGCCAGAGTTTGCAGGGGGTATTGAACCATTAAAGGCAGAGGCATGGGTACTAGAAACTGAAAAGATCTTTGAAGTATTTCCATGTACTGATGTGTATAAAGTGCTGTTAGCAACATTTACTCTGACAGAAGAAGCTCGAAGATGGTGGATGCTTGTTCGAAATGGGAATAGGGATTTGACATGGGACCAATTCAAAGAAATGTTTTATGAAAAATACTTTCCACAATGTATGCGAGACAGGAAAGTATCAGAATTCGAACAGTTGAAGCAAGGTACAATGTCAGTAGCAGAATACGAAGCTAAATTTACTCAATTAGCCCGCTATGCTCCACATATGGTTGATCTGAGAATATAAGAAAGCAAGGAAATTCGAGGGTGGCCTCTGAGTTGAGGTGCTTGATCGTGTAAATATCTTTGAAATTAGAAAAGTATGTTGATGTGCTTGACAGGGCCTTGATGGCTGAAACAAATATTGCTAACTTGAAAATGTCTAAATCAATGACAATGACTGAAGGGGAAAATAAGAAGTTCAAGAAACAGAAAGTAGAAATGGTTAGTGAATCAGTGGGCCCCGTGATTGATAAATCAAACTTAACCGTTAATGATAATACGAAGGGAGGTGTACCTACTTGTAAAGAGTGTGGAAAGCAGCATTGGGGCATATGTCGCCGTGGAACGGGAGTTTGTTTTAAATGTGGACAGAAAGGACACTTGGCCAGAGCTTGCCCACAACTCTACTACAGTAATGAAAGACCCGTGACTAGTGGAGTTAACTCAACAATGACACCGGGAACAACCACAGCAGCTACCCCCGAGAGGACTACCTTGAGGCAAGGAAGGGTTTACACCTTAATTCCAGATAAGACACAGGATACTGGCAAAGCAAAGACAGGTATAATTTTAATTATCTATGATGTTAGCCTTATTACCTATGCGATACAGAATATTGAACATGTGACTATGGTAACCAATTGAATATGGATGATATGAAATAACTTGACTATGATACGGGCGTTATATCCACATTATGACCTTTGCATGGAATGTTATGGAGCTTAGTAAAGTTTGGAGGACCAAACTTCTTAAGGTGGGAAGGATGTAATGACCCCGAAATGTACGTCATAATTATCCGTAATTAATTATGCATTTACATGATTTAATTGAAGATTATCTGTTTGAATTAGCAAAATATCTGTTGGAATTACGACTTGGATCGAAATTGATGACCTTAATGGATTCAGAAAATGAAATTAAGCACGTCTATGTGATACCGGGAGTTTTTAGAGTTATTTGGGACAATAAGTTGAAGACTGAATTTCGTCTGAATCGCTAAGTCCTGTTTGGCTCAAATGTTTTGTTATAATTGTTTATAATCAAGTGTAAGGGCCTTGTTTGGCTAAGAGAGTTTTGGCACCAATGTGTTATATGATATATAGATTGTGGCTTTGTTGACTCATTATTTCAACACAAAAGAGAAGAAATATCTGTGAAAGAGAGAGAGAGAAGGGAATTCGTAGGAGAGAGAGAGAGAGAGAGAGAGAGAGAGAGAGAGACCAAGAGAAGAAGAGGAAAAAGAGGGGAAGTCAAGTTAATCTTCTTCAAAGGTAAGGATCTTCTTCTAATGTTGTGAATTAAAGTTGATCATCCATAGTTCATGGTAAGTAAAAGGAATGGAAGAGGAAATATGTGTAATTGGTGCATGCATGTCATGCATTTATGACTATTTGGCATTTTGAGGTAGAACCTCCATGGATATAGAGATATGAAGCTTGTATGTATATGTTCATGGATTTCCACCTTGATTCATGGGTTTGATCTTGGTTATGGTTCATGTGGGTTTTGATTTGAAGCTTTGATGTTGAAATTATGTGGTTAAAATGTTTTGGATTTTGATTTCATAAGAAGGGAGGTTAATGTTTCAAGGAAAATGATGAAGTGTAGAAGAAGAACCAGAATTTCAGATTTCAGAGGTCGCTCGGCGGAGGAAGCCCTTCGGCGTGAAATCAGCTTCCAACAGCTTTTGAAAGATTATCTTGTCGCTCGAGCGGACAAAGGGGCGCTCGAGCGGAGGACCTGTTTCAGAAAAGTTTTTGGAAGTTGTTTCACATGATTTTTAGCATGTTAATGGCATCATTTAGCATCTCATGAGCATGAATTAAAGTAAAGAGAGATTAGAATGAGCATGAAATGAATATGAAAGGATGTAAAAGAAAGAAAGGAAATGGCATGAATTATGTGAATTGATGATGAATGATAAGAAATGTATTATAATGTTAATTGCAGGTCACGAAGTGAAGACCGTGCAACCGGTTTTGGAAACCCACTATAAGTAACATTTCTGTAAAGATATGTTATTATGAAGTATGTTCAAAAGTGATATGATTATGATTATGATATGTTTAGAAATGATAATGTTTTCTGTGAACGAATGTCCTATTTGCGAACCTAGTATGGCATCCATGGTTAGTTGAAGTCATGGGGGACGACATAGAAGTGCAGGCCCATGCGCTTAAGTCATGGGGGACGGCATGGAAATGTAGGCCCATGACCAGTTTACGAGATCTCGGTATGTGTTTAATCGGTGTCCGGGACCGGTTATTCTAGTCGTTGGACGACAAATGTTATGTTATGTTATGTTCTATGGAGTATGCCATTATGTATGTTCTTATGAGATTATGATTATGTTTATGAATGATATGTTTTATGATATATATGAAATGTTGGAGTTCGTTCACTAACCCCTTTACTTAAATAGTACTTGCTGGGCTTTAGCTCACCCCCGTATATATGTATTTATAGGTGAGCCTTCAGGAAGTCAAGCCTAGGCGGAGTTCAAAGTGCCAGTAGTGTTGAAGCCACCAAAGTTTTGTGTGCCTCCGAGTTGGGGCTAGGCCTGGAAGGCCGTATGAGTTATGTTTTGACTGTATATGTGGCACGAGCCTATGATGTATGTTATATGTATGATCTTATCAAGACGCATGTTATGTAATGTACATGTTATGTATGTAAGTGGGTAATTAACAGTTTTGTCATGTAAATATATGTTCATATAAATGCACAGCTCTTTGGACTATGATTAATTGTTTCGCTCATGAGCCCCGATTTAATATGTTATGTACAGGAAGGCCTGTGGTAATCCAAGGATTACTGGCCGGTTACGACGCCAACCTTCTAGGGGCGGGTTTGGGTCGTGACACAAGGATAGATCAATTGGTAGACCTAACAGCTGGTCACAGCAGACTAAGCTTCCTCGACGCATACAGAGGCTACCACCAGATCGCAATGCATGAGCCAGACCAGGAGGTCACATCCTTCACCACTCCAAGAGGACTATACTGCTATAAGGTCATGCCCTTTGGACTGAAGAACGCAGGGGCGACATTCCAAAGAATGGTCACCAACATGTTTGAGCCATTGTTAGGCAAAACGATGGAGGCCTACATTGATGATATGGTGGTCAAGAGCAAGAGTGAGAGTGACCATCTCAAGGACCTAAGTGAGATGTTCGAGATCCTGAAAAAGCATAAGTTACGCCTTAACGCGTCGAAGTGTGCTTTCGGAGTAGGATCAGGCAAATTCTTAGGCTTCTTGGTGACCAATCGAGGTATAGAGGCAGATCCTTCTCAGATCAAAGCTATTCAGGAGCTAGAGAGACCTAACTCAGTGAAAGAAGTACAACATCTCACCGGCATGGCGGCAGCACTTAACCGATTCATCAGCCGGTCTTCAGACAGATTGCGCCCATTCTTTCAGTCATTAAAAGCTAAGTTTGAGTGGGACGAAGAATGCGACAAAGCTCTGGCAAGTCTGAAGGAGTACATGTCTTCTCCACCATTACTTGTTACCCCCATACCGGGAAGAACTCTTCCTCTATTTGGCGATCTCAAAGACGCAAAGGAGTGCAAGGTTAGTTCGGCGAAGGAACCCAACACCTACCTATCTTCTATGTCAAGAAGACATTGCTAGGAGCAAACAAGGTACTTGCCTCTAGAAGCTAGCATTGGCCTTAATGATGGCCTCAGAAATTGGCGACACTTTCACGCCCACACCATTGTCATCCTCACAGCCTTTCCACTAAAAGCTTTGTTTGAGAGGGCAAACTTTTCTGGGCGGATTTTGAAGTGGGCAGTGGAGTTGGGACAATATGATGTGAAGTTCCAACCTAGAACCGCAGTAAAGGCCCAATCTTTGGCAGACTTCGTCGCAGAGTTCACTCCTGGAAGCCACCAAGTCTGCCCAATCGATCTGACTGACACAACCGAACTAGGGATGGAGATTGACGCCGGAATAGCGCAACCCCTAGTCCAGGTTACTCAGCCGAAGCCCGAGGCAGACCATAATAGAGAAGGCAAGGAGAAAGTAGACCTTACTGCACCAAATCAAAACTCACCAACAACTGAGGACTTGAGCCCATCAGAAGGCAAGGGACAGATTGCAACCATGGACTCGGGAGAAGACATAAGCAACCTGGAGGACCCCAAGGCATCGTCCGATCCCTCCACCTGTTGGAAGATGTTCGTTGGGGAGATGTGGAAGCTTTTTGTGGATGGGGCATCCAATCGACACGGAGCAGGACTTGGCATAGTCCTCATCTCTCCAGACGGCTTAGTAGTGGAGCAAGCGATCAACCTTGGCTTCCCTGCGTCGAACAACGAAGCGGAGTACGAAGCGCTTCTTGCAGGGCTCAAATCAGCAGCATACATGAAGGCCACCGAACTCATGGTTTACAGCGACTCACAGTTGGTGGTAAATCAAATTTCTGGCGACTACAAAGCAAAGGATGAAAGAATGGCTAAGTACCAAGACTTAGTCAGGACAGAGATCAAGAAGTTTGAAGTCGTCAGAATAGAACAGACAAGGAGGAGAAAAAGAGAGCGATTTAACTTGCGAAGCCTCGATGGCGATACCTCCATCCCACATCCTTTATTGATCGACTATCCGCCTGCACCAAGTATTGAAGACCCGTGTCAAGAAGTATGTTGTGCGGAGTTAGGTCCTTCTTGGATGGATCCCATCATATCGTTCTGAAAGACGGCACTCTACCGAAGATAAGAAAGAAGCCAATGTAATAAGAGCCAAGTCGCAACGATTTTGGCTCTCCATCCTTAGCCTTATACAAGAAGTTTTCAGACCTTACTTAAAGTGTGTCCACCCCAAAGAAGGTAGAAGCATTCTTGTTCAAATACATGAGGTGTATGCTGACCATCAAGGAGGAAGGTCATTGGCATACCGAGCTATTTCACAAGGATATTGGTGGCCCTACATGCAAGCGATTCAGAGAAGTATGTCAAAAATGCTAAAAGTGTCAAGTTTGCACATCAAATACACCAACCGCAAGAGAACTCCTACCTCTCACTAGTCCATGGCCTTTCGCAATGTGGGGCTTGGACATAGTGGGACCACTCCCAACAAAGACCAGTAACAGAAAGTTCTTTCTTGCGGCAATGCACTACTTCACAAAGTGGGTGGAAGCGAAGCCTTGGCCAATCAAGGAAAAAGATGTGAAGAAGTTCGTTTGGCGTAACATCATTACTCGCTTTGGCATACCAAAAGCATTGATTTCGCATAACCAAGACTCGGTTTGATGGCGTAATATTGAAGCTTTTGTGAAGAGTATAAGATCGAGTTCTACAACTCCACACCAGCATATCCCCAAGCGAATGGACAAGCAGAAGCTTCAAACAAGGTAGTCTTGGATGGACTAAAGAAAAGGTTGGAGAAAGCCAAAGGCAAATGGGCAGAAGAGCTCCCTCATGTTTTATGGGCTTACCGCACCACACCTCGACGATCAACAGGAGAAACACCATTCTCCTTGGCATATGGCATGGAAGCGGTCATCCCCTTAGAAGTTGGCCTTCCTACAATCCGGAGCGAAAACTTTGATCCAGACTTAAACACCAAAGCAATTGCATTAGAACTTGACCTCGCGGAAGAAAGAAGAGAAAAGGCATTGGTTCACATCGCCTCCTACCAGCAAGAATTGTCCAGGAAATACAACAAAACAAAGACATCCAAGACAGCTCAAGATCGGCGATTGGGTACTTCGCAAAGTTATGGGCAACACATTGGTCCTGGAGATGGCAAGTTAGGACCTAATCGGGAAGGACCTTACAAAGTGGTCGATTAGCGAGCAAATGGGCATACCACTTGGAAGATCAGACTGCAAAGCAATTCCTAGGCCATGGAATACCGCCAATCTCAAGTTATTTTACTTTTAGCTTTTTTCTTTTTGAGTATATAATTTTCTACTTTCTCAATAAAACAAGTCGATTCTTTTCAAGATATTTGTTTTCCATAGAAAGTAGTTTTAGCAAGTTAGTAGCATTGTAAACATAGTTGGCCTAATAACCAACTATTAACCCTCCTAGGCCCGTGATCGATCCAGCCGCAGGACGCTTGGTTAATAACCAAACACTCTATTCTAAGTTGGTGGACAAACCAAATTTCGAGAGGTTGGCTGGATTAAACCAACACTTAGCCAAAGTATGGGAATGGCTACATAGAGGTTGGCCGGATTAAACCAACACGCTGTACTCTTCAGCCAAAGTATGGGCATGGCTGAAAAGTGGTTGGCTGGATGAAACCAACTCTTTGTACTCTTCAGCCGAAGTAAGTTATATCGGCTGAAGAGTGGTTGGCTGGATTAAACCAACACTTGTTACTCTTCAGCCGAAGTAAGTTTATGGCTGAAGAAGTGGTTGGATTAAACCAACTCTTTGTACTCTTCAGCCGAAGTAAGTTATATCGGTGAAGAGTGGTTGGTCGATTAAACCAACTCTTTGTACTCTTCACCAAGTAAGTTATATCTGAAGAGTGGTTATCGATTAAACCACCTCTTTGTACTCTTCAGCCGAAGTAAGTTATATCGGCTGAAGAGTGGTTGGCTGGATGAAACCAACTCTTTGTACTCTTCAGCCGAAGTAAGTTATATCGGCTGAAGAGTGGTTGGCTGGATTAAACCAACACTTGTTACTCTTCAGCCGAAGTAAGTTTATGGCTGAAGAAGTGGTTGGATTAAACCAACTCTTTGTACTCTTCAGCCGAAGTAAGTTATATCGGCTGAAGAGTGGTTGGCTGGATTAAACCAACTCTTTGTACTCTTCAGCCGAAGTAAGTTATATCTACCAAGAGTGGTTGGTGGATTAAACCAACTCTTTGTACTCTTCACCAAGTAAGTTATATCTACCAAGAGTGGTTATCGGATTAAACCAACAGTTTGTACTCTTCAGCCGAAGTAAGTTACATCGGCTGAAGAGTGGTTGGCTAGTAAGTTATATGGTGAACCGACCGAGATCACAGTTGTGTAATCAAGTTTATGGAAAAGTAAACATACAAGCAGGCAAGTACACAACCGGAATGAAGGTTCAAAATTTTTCATTAAAAATGTAAGGAAGTACAACCGAGGGTCATAGCCCTTCTGGCATCCAAAACCAAGTACAAAAAAAAAAACGGTCATCCAAGGAGCGCATCAAGTTCGGCGTCAAGCTCCCCTTCAAGAATACTCGAGACCGGTTTGAGGAAGGAGCTCGGTGCTGACCGGCGTCCGCGTGGGACAGAGTCAGCTGGTACCTCGCGTGATAAATCAACTGTTGGCTGCAACCGAGCTGCCTGATTGCCTTGTTGATCGGTGGCAACCGGGGTCAGAGTTGGTTCCCCCTCATCATCATCATCATCTTCATCATCATCATCTTCTTCGCCCCCAGACCCTTCTAGGAATGCTTTTTGGAGATCGTCTGCGTATTGCTTGAGTGAAGCCGGAATAGAGTACGGAGGAGCGTTGTAAGCATCGGTGTCAGGAGTACAACCGAGCTTCTCCACCGCACTCCGCCAACCGCACTTGAAGAAGAGATCTTTGGCCGCGCCGCATTGAAGCATGTATGCGTCTTCGGCCTCCTTGAAGCCTTGCTTTTTGGCCTTCTTCACTCCGGCCTTCAGTTGGTCTATTTCGGCGTTTTTCTTGATCTCAAACTGGGCCATCTCCCGTAGGTAGTGGTCTTTCACTTCGGTCACAGCCTTTTGTTTATCACTTTCAGCCGAGGTTACCAGTCCGGTGAGACGTGATACCTCGACCTCCAGCTCGGCCGCCCTGTTCTGGGCTTGTGTCAGTTCGGTAGCTTTGGCCACGGCGTCTTTCATGGCCTGCCTGGCGGTCTTACGAAGTTCCATCACCTGCCGGTGTGCAAGCGTGGTTTTCTGAAGAGCCTGCACAAAGTATAGCAAGTTTTTTAGCTGTTAACCGAACTGGAAGTTGGACAAATTTTAGAGACAGAAAGGACAGTATTGCTTACCACGATCATGGACTTCGAAGCAGACCGGAGTGACTTTACCTCGGTGTTGAGCTTCTTGGCATGGTGCTCCATGTCTTTTGGAAGGCACACACCTCTGGCCAAATTGAAGGCCAGAAGGTGATCCTTGTCCGAGACAACGGAATCATCCTCGTTGATAGCCCGGTTATTGAAGACCAGGGGGGGAGCCCACTGGGGGGTTTCAGACCGGCTTGATGACTCCGGCTGGGGGTTCGGTTGGGTGACTGCTGGTGGGTTTGGTGGAAGTATGTTCTCCTCCTCATCAACAAGTTGTGGCCCGGTTTGTTCAGTCCGGGCACGCTTATTTCGGCGGGAGGCAGAAGGCTGCTGGGATGGAAGAGCCACTACGGCCTCGGTTGATTGGCCGGCCTGTGGTACCTCGTCTGGGTTTGTTTCGGTGAGCATGGCCCTCAGTCTGTTTTTCTTCGCCATCTCTTGTTCTGGGGTTAGTCGCACAAGGACGATTTCGGGCAAAGTGGGGTCCGGTGCTGGGGGATCTTCAAGGAGAAAATCTGTTACTCTTGCTTTTCGTCGGCCGGAGTACTTGTAGGTCGGCTCAAAGTTAAGAAGTTTATCCCAACTCCTTTCCTTGACCCGGAGTGCGGCCTTGAGTACTGGGATGTTGGGATGGTTGTAGTTGAAGATGAGGAGGGACTTGTCTGCAAAAGAAAAAGAAAACAAGTGTTAGTCCGGTTGAGAGAAGAAAAGCCGAGTTATAAAAGAAAAAGCGGAATGGAAACCGAAGTATGTATACCGGGTTCCCCCATCTTGTAATTTATTCTTTGGCCTGGGATGTGGGCTTCGAGGTCTTCAAAATTGCCCGAAACCCAGAAGAAGTCGTCATCATTAACGTCTTTATCCGGTGTGTGCTTTATTATCTTTTCTACCTACAAGACTCTCAAATAGTAGCACCAAATTCTTGGTTTTTGGTTGCTATGGAGTACTGATGTAATATTTCGGCCAGACCAAGGTTCATACGGGTTTATTGGTGTAGAGCATCTATGCCCATTATAATTCGGTATGTGTTGGTGGATAGTTGAGTTGGGCAAAGTCTGGTTTGCCTAAGGAATTCGCATATTAGTGGTTGGACTGGGAATCGAGTCCTGGTTTCTACTATGGATTGGAGGTAAATGGGACAAAGCCCTCTTCGTCCCATGGGTCGACTCCTTGTTCGGCTAATTCTAGATTTACATCGTTGGAATGTTGTATCGTTTTTCTAAAGCGGCTAGGCCGCTGGGGTTTCTACCAAATGTCTCATTTCCCATTTATTCTATAAGTTATGAAATAATTTATCTTGGTTGAAAGAGCGTGCTTTCGAGAGTCCGGCCGACGCCTGAGGGAGTGCCTGGCAACCTAAGTCTGCAAAGTAGGAAAACAAGGAGTTAAGCACAGATCATAGACCGTGCTATGAAAACAAAGCAGGAAAAGACTGGTCTTATTTCGGCTCTACAGGGTGTTACGGTTTCTACTTCGGTTTCTGATAAGTTCTCGTTATCTCGGTTGTTGCGCTTTTGGTTTTTATTACTTCGGTTAGGCTACAAGGGGCAGCTTTCTGAAGTTCGGTTTTAGAACACAGAATGCTG
Source organism: Camellia lanceoleosa (assembly GCA_025200525.1). Lineage (NCBI taxonomy): Eukaryota > Viridiplantae > Streptophyta > Magnoliopsida > Ericales > Theaceae > Camellia > Camellia lanceoleosa. The sequence goes on from JANUSC010000068.1 coordinate 678,981, forward strand.
GCTTAGCCCCCCCAAAGTTTAGCTCGGTCAAGGGTTTAGGAGCCCCTAGTTCGGTGGGTTCTCGTTTCGGCTAGTGTGAATCAGTTGATCTACTGGAGTTACTGTGATTTGCACAAGTTCTAGTTCGGTTATATACAGATAAGATCTACATATAGCACAAACACTATCCTAGTTCGGTTGGGGCATGTGCCAAGATCAAAAAGGTGTTCTGCGTGTTGTTTCGTTATGTACGTAGTGTTCTTGTGACTGGTTTTTTTCTTAGAAAACTACAAAATGGAAACATGCTTTGCAAATACACATGGTAGAAAGCCATGGAGTAAACTGAAAGCAAAAAAAAACAGATAAAAGAAAGTAGGTTCGTGCACTTACCAAGAGGATGAAGAGAAGATGGAAGCTTCAAAAAACAGCAAGGGCACGAGCTCAGTAGCAGGAAGAGCTCAGTGCTGAGGAAAGCAAAGATGAATAGTGTGTGAAAGTGATTCTGAAGTGAAATGTTGTTTTGTGTAAAGGCGCTTTTTGGAGGGAATTATTCAAATATTACGAAACACGAGGACGGCGCTACAGCTGGTGGGAGCCGATCGGAGGCTGCCACGTGTCATGGAATAATCGAATCTATCTGGCCAAGAGTGAAGAGACGTTTTGACCGGACGTGCACAGTACGGCCTAAGCCTAGCTCGGTTGGACAAAGTAAAAGGTCTTAGCTCGGCTGGAATGGCTAACTGGTGTTTAGCTCGGCTGGAGAAGTTAAGACTAGTTCGGTTGGTAGACAGGTAATCCCAATCATGCTTTGCAGATGGAATTAAGGGGCAACTGAGAGGGCAATTTATACTGAATTGGGCCGAGCTGGTAGTTGGGCCGAGGTAAGCTCAAGTGAGAAGGGCAGCTCGTGCACTAGCCGGAGTGTTGCGATAGTCCGGTTGGAAGATTAAGTGGTGTAGCTCGGTTTCTACTGAGTTCGGTCATGACGAACGGAACCGGAGTAGGAATGAAGAAGTGAAGAGCCAAACTAAGGGCAGTTCGGCTGAAGATGCTTGGATACTTCGGTCAAAACATGTGAGAAACCGAGGTGAACTTTGACTCAGAATGTCTTTCGGCTTGACTCCCTTATGTATAGCTCGGCCTTTGCATGGATACGCCGAGGTAAGGGAGGGAAGTAAGGACCGAGCTAACGGTTACTCCGGTCAGTAGGAGTTCGGCCGTAGTAAAGCCATCTCACTTGGCTTGTGCAGTGAGGAGGGTGTTGGAGGATAAGCATGATCTTCCAGGGGGAGTCATCCTAGAAGGACTCTACGTAAGGAGGGGTAATCCTAGAAGGACTCTACGTAAGGAGGGGTAATCCTAGAAGGACTCTGCGCATGGAGGAATGCTAGTCTTAGGAGGACTCTTCGCATGGAGAAGTTAGAGTCCTACTAGGACTGTGCCGCGCGAAACCTATATAAGCTCACCAATATCACCTTTGGAGAGGTAACACAATTTTGCTTCCTGAATACACAGAGCTTTTGCCTTCTTGTCTTGCTTACTGACTTAGGCATCGGAGAGGTTTCCGGCAAACACCCGCCGGCTAGCTCACGTTGGTATTTTCAGGTGGTGGAACGACGTCGTACGGAAGAACGCAGACTTGATCAACAGGATTATACGAGAAGGTATATTTCTTTCCCGTACATGTACTGTTAGAAAAAATAAATAAATTTGATGAATTGAGATTGAGCCAAATTTAAAAAAATTAATAAATTTCAAAATATATTTAGATTTAATTTATTTATATAAAGAATGAATTTAAAACAAGATTTAAAAACATTTTCCGCCTTGTTTGGAACAAGTTGTTTTAGCAACTTTTTGATTTTTTTAATTAAAATATGAGGTATGAGATAAAAAAATTAATATGTTTGGGATAATTTTTTAACATTTTATAAAAAGATATGTAAAAAATATAAAAAAAAATAGAATCGTTTGATTTTTTTTGTTTAATTTGTTAGTTTTTTTTGACTTTTTTTGATAATTTTTTTAACTTTTAGACTAAAATAAAGAGTTGTCAAAGGAGAACTTAATTCATTTACTGCATAATCATCGTGATGTTATAAGAGAAGGGATCACTGCTATGCAGTAGACACAACAATGATTACCGTGCGCTTCGTGGAGTTCGTTTTGAGTTTTATTTTGATAATTTAAATTATTTATTTTTTAAAGAATATCAAGTAGAATATACTTGTAAAAAATTAAATTGATCGGATATCAATAACATCTTCATCAAATTACATTTGTAGATAAAAAATAAATTGTAAATAAGATATTAAAGTATAAAAGAGAAAACAAATGTGGTTTGATGAAGGTGTTATTGATGTGCGATCAGTTTAATTTTTATAAATTTGTTCTATTCAATATTTTTTTAAAAATAAACGATTTAAATAATTAAAATAGAAGTTAAAAGGGCCCCACTAGACGCACATCCAGTTATTGTTATGTCCAATGCACAGGAGTGACCCTCCTCTGATGTTATATGTGCATGCATGAAATGGCATTGTGTCTAGATTGGGTATTTACTCAAGTAACTTTAGAGTATTACTCCACATGATGCTCTAAATTAACCTTCGTTTGGCAACTTTGGTTAGGTTAGGTTTGAAACTATTTTAATAATAAAAAGATAAAATAGACTTTTTAGTTACATTCAATCTTTAATCATTATATTATTTCATTTACAAAAGTCAAAAAATTTATCTGAAACGAGATTTTTTAACCCAGATTAAAATAATTAAAAAATCACAAAACGAACCCACTTTCCAAACGAACTCGTAATAAGACAAAAGAAAAATAATTTACGAGTGAACCAATTCTAACTTACCCTTATTACTTAGTTGGAATACAATGAAAACCGCCTAAAAAAAACTCCTATATTTATTATTAAGTCACACCCATATATATAATACTCACACATTCATATATGAGTACATAATATAAGGAAAAAGATTGAGGCCTCGAATTTAAGGCCTCGAATGTGTTCGAATTGGCCATCTTTGTTTTTTTTTTTTTTTTTTTTTTCTTTTTTTGAAACTGTATTGATTTGGTTGTTTTTATTATTTTTTTACTTTTTTATTTGTTAGGTTGTGTTAGTTTGGTTGTTTTTATTTATTTATTTATTTGTTGGGCTGTTGTAATTTATTTATTTATTTATTATTGTTATTATTATTTTTTTAAAGGATGGTTATGTATAGGAGTGGATTTAGAGTTTAGAATTTAAGGTTTAAGTTTTTATTTCTTCCGATTCTTTTTGATTTGAAATAAAAATATAGTAAAGACTCGTATAAAACTATGTGGAATTAACAAATTTTAACCAGCAGTCTAACTGATCAGTCAATTTTATCACCCAATCAGTCTAACCCAACTCACTCATTTTATCAAACCACATAGGCTAAATTGTTGTTGTTGTCGTTATTTTATTATTATTTTTTAATTTGTTGGGCTATGTTGGTTTGTTTTTATTTTATTTTATTTTATTTGTTGGGTTGTGTTGGTTTGATTTTTTTTTTTATTTTTTATTAGGGTTTAGGTTTTAGGGTATACATAAAAACCTTTGAAAAAAAAACCCAAAATCAAAACCAAACCAACATAGCCAAAAAAAAAAAAAAAAAAAAAAAATCAACTTTTCGAGGCAAGTTCGCGCCTCTCTTTTCGAGGCCTTTAGCACGGTTGATAATATAATTGCAATTTGATTTGGGTTGGTTTAGAACAAAGAATGGATTCGGGTTATTTTGAGTATGGTTTATAAGTTGTCATTTTTATTTATTATGAAAACACATAAAAAAATATAAAAGTGATAGGATTTTTGTTTTTTGGGGCAGAGAATTGAATCTGATGCAAGCCTAAAGAACAAAAGGAGAAGAAATAAATTTGCAGAAAACAAAGCGTGAAAAGGCTCTCTGTTTCTGTTCTTTCTATTCACAACTGAACCTAGTCTAAATAAAAGTTGTATTTAGAGTAAGTGAAATATAATTATATTTAGTAAGTGAAATATGGATAAAATATAATTATATTTTATTAATTTATTTATTTATTTTTAATTATTATTAAAATTCATGATCTAAACACAATATATACCTTAAAGTTGTGTTTGTTTGGAGGCTTTGATAAGAGAAATGGAAAGGAGAAAGGAAATGTAATGCCACTTTTTGTTTGGTTATAATAGAAAAGAGAAAATAAAGTGAGTAGGAATGTAATCAGTTCGGTACGGTCGGTATTTAAGTAAGAAATTTCACCGTCAGTTTTATTATTTTGAACACTAATACATATCGCTTCTCCCATCAAACCACATCGAATCGAATCGATTGAAACTGTTCGGTGCGGTGCTGTTTAATCGGTTCGATTCGGTGCGATTTAATCGATTTAGAACTTGTCGAACTTGAGCCACTTTTAAATATAATCACTAATCTATATAAAAAAAACATTAAGGGTAAATTACACTGACACCTCCTGAGGTTTGAATTTAATATAAATTACCCCCCAAACTTTTAGAAAATTACATCTCCACCCATTTGGATAATAGTCACATTTCACAAACTTCCTACTTATATAAAAAACAAGAACTCCTGGTACAAAAATAGAGGAAATTATATTGGAAAAAAAAAAGTAAAGCAAAGGGAAAAAAAAAAATAGAAGCAGTAAAGCAAAGTAAAAAAAAGAAAAAAAAGAGAGAGTACATGAATTCAAGGTCTTTTTAATATCAACGTTAATTCCGTCTAAATAATAATAATGACAGGGGGTCAGTGTAACTTTTCAAATGTTAAGGGGTGATACGTGTTAAACCCAAATCTCAAGGGGTGTAAGCGTAATTTACCCAAATATTCCACCATTTCGAACATATCCAATCTATCCATCTAATAAATACTTTTAAATTCCTAGATTAACAAAAATTAAAAATTAAAAATGCTAAAACTTCAAGAATAATGAGTTAAAGTTAAAGATTATATATAATAAGAATTTACAAATTTAGGTTATAAAAATGATACGATTGATTAATTAAGGTTAATAATTTATTATACTTATTAAATTTTTTTTATCGTTAAATGTTAATTATTAGTTATTAGATTAGCACCTATGAGAGAAAATCTTATCACCCAAAGCACCTAAGTGCTTGCACACCCTTAATTCAACCCCCTAAGAGGAATTGAACCCAGGACCTCTTTGGGATTAAACCCTAAGAAAGGCATGGTAGCCAACTAGGCTAGGCCTAGTTGGTTTTATTATACTTATTAATATTATTATATTATTAGATTATATATATTATAAATACAATATATGTTGAAGCGGTTAGTTTCAATCTAACTCGGTGCACAAGGTGCTTGAACCGGTACTAAACCAATTGAAAAAAATTAAATTTAAAAACTACACAGATTGATTCTTATTATAAAAAAAAAAAGACCAAATATAATCGGTTTGGTCCAATTCAATCTGTTTGATCGATTTTTTCTATTTTTCTTACCTCCCTAAAAGTGAGAGAGAAATGTAATATCACTACCTGTTTTGAATTCACTTAACATCAACATCAAACTAGTTAAAATTTTGTTAGTATATTTTAACTTAAAATTACTTTTTATATATTGATTTTACATCTTTTTAAATACATTATCTAACAAATTTTCTATTATTTCTCTGTACTCTTTAAATATTATTTTATTCATTTTAATTTAAAATTATTTTTTAACTCAACACAATTAATTTCAAAATATAAAAAGTAATATTTTTTTAATATTTGACTAGGGTAAACTACTAGTTACTTGAGTCGAAACCATCAAAACTAAAACGGCGAACTTGATAACTAGTTTGATAGAGATGAAATTTAGTGATTTACTAACTATTTTAGTTAAAAAATGAAAATAACTAATTTGATGGAGACACATAGAGTATTTCCACCTGATACTTTAAATCCAATGTGACACTTTAACAATCATATTTTAACATCAAATATTAACTTCATCTAATGTACCAAAAGCTAATGTGACTTTTCGCATCATTTCTTCGTATCAATTTTGGCATGAAGACCTTTTTTGTTTTTTGTTTTTCATTTAAAGCATCCAACAGCACAATTATTGTGCTGATCAATCAGCCCACATTATGTCATCGGCTTTTTTTTTTTTTTTTCATTTTTTTTATACCAATAGTTATATTCTTTGAAAATGGTAATGATTTTTTATTTTAATTAAAAAAAATGCAACCTGTACGTCTTTATTTCCGTTGTAAAAAAATAAAAATAAATAAAATAAAACAAAATTGCTTGTTTGGTTATAATTTTTAAAAAACAGTTTTCAAAAAATTTTACTTTTTTATTTTTTATATTTTAATATTTTCAATGAAATTTTTTAATATTTTAAGCATTTATTTTTAATTTTTAGACACACCTAACATAAATATACTTAAAAAGTATAATATTTGTGAAAAAAATCTTTAAAAAATACACTAAATACCAAAAAATACATTAAAAAAAATAAAAAAAAAAAAAATTTAGTATATATTTTTCTTTTTTTTATGTATTTATTAATTTTTTAAAATATTTTTTCACAAATATTTTACTATTTAGATACATCTAAGTAAAGTGCATCTAATTTTTTTTTAAAAAAAAATGCTTAAAATTTAAAAAATATTCATTAAAAACAAAAAAAAAAAAAGAAAAACAAAAAAATCAGTTTTCAAAAAATTGAATTCAGAAAATTAAAAACAAACACACAATAATTTTATTTTTTATAAATATAAAATACTATTTAAGTGGCATTAAACCTCTTTTGAAAATAAATTTATATTAGTTAGTAAAATAAAAAAATTTAAATTTTAAAAATAATATAATAATATATTTAACATATCAAGTGGAAAGTTTTCATGTCAAATTAGCATATTTCTACCAATTTGCCACCCAAGCCTCTAAAAAAATTTGGCATATCAAATTTTGAAAGTTTTGGTAGAAATACTCTTAGACTCTTTTCTTTCTTTATTTTTTAATTTAAACAAACATAGTTTGAAATTTAAATCCTATTAATTATCTTTTTTATTATTTTACTTTCCCTTCTTATTTCTCTCTTCAAATTTTTCAATCAAAAACAGACTTGAGAGAAACATGGGAAGAAAAGCAAGATCAGTTTGCATGATAAAAAAATTGTAACTACATTTTCAAAATTGTCAATCATTCCATCAATTAAATTGCTTTATAACGGTCTGAATCAACCATTCCCTCCTTCGGCAAAGTTTTGATTGGGCTACATTAAAAAACAACAGTTATTTAGGTAGTGTTTGGTTGAGAGATTTAAAAAAAATTTTGAAAAGAAAAAATATATAGATGAAATGTAAATAAAATGTATCTATACACTTCATCTAATTTCACATACGTTTTTCCTTTCTTTTTTCAAATCTCTTCTCAAATCTCTTAACTAAATACAACACTATCCTTTTATTTTTTTTAGTCACATCACCTCCATAATTTTTTGCACAACTTTTTGTAAAAAGTTAAAAAGTATACTTATTTAGACCATCTCAAACAACTCCAGTCTCCATATATTTATTTTGGACCAATCCTCAAGAAGGTAAAGATCTCTGAGTTTTTTTTTTTTTTAATTGTCAAAAAAAAAAAAAAAAAAAATTTACTCACTTTTTAAATTATTTAGGAAATTAACCTATTTTTTGAAATCTCACTTTGAAAATGCGATTTTAAATTGAAATCGCATTTTCAACATGAAATTTTAATTTGAAATCGCATGTTGAAAATATAATTTTATGATGACATGGACTGTTATCGTAGCAAATTGAAATTGCATTTTCAACATGCGATTTCAAATGAAATTATATCTTCAACATGCGATTTCACCTGCTATGCAATTTTAATTGTTAGCTACCCGTGACTTGTGTTTGCAATTGTTAGTTACAACATAGCTACTTCAAATTGCTATAAATATATATTAGTATGTGAAAACTAACTCAGTTGTATCCACAAATTGTTATAAAATTATATATAATAATTCACTATGAGATACACTAACAATGACTTATATACTGCAATGGGTCGCCGTTGGATTTCAAATGATGATTTTAAATATCCATTGAACCTTAATCTTCGTTACACAATGGCCACCGTGAATATCATGAGAGCAGGGTGGCAATATCGGTCTACCAAGACGAATATTCTTCAAGAGTTGTGTGAAGAAAAAGAATATTCGAATTCCTCGAAGGAGACTGAAAAACATGTCCATCGATACCCCGCAATTGCTGCAAAAGGCGGTACATCGCATTCATGAAAGTTAAACAAATGTTGATGCGTTTAAATCAATATCACTTTCGTCAACTCGCAACTAAGCACGCCATAGATTAATGCATGAAGCAGAATTTTACTGGAATGCAAGTAGGAAGGAACAAGTATTATCCAATGTTGAGATGTCGAGGAATAGAAATAATAAAATTCCTTCTAATAATCCTCTAGTTTGTTTTCGAAAATCTCTGTATGTATAGATGTTTGTGTTGGAAAATTGGTTTATATAAGGCTTATTTTGGGCCAACTTTGAGGCCAAAATTGAGTGGGCCCCTGCTCTCATGAGACCGATATTAGTGTCATTAACAATTCAGAATATATTTTTGTGAAATTTTTTCAGAAATTAATTTTAGGTTTTAAAAATTATTTTCTGAGTTTTCATTACTTAAAAGTCTGTTTTAGTTTTTTAATTATTGAAGTGTTACAGAAATTAATTTTCTGTGTGGAATTAATTTGGTTGAATAATTTTATTTTATTTCCAAATTAATTGAAAAATAAAAGTTATATTCTTATTTCTTTTATTTTACAGAATTTAATTTCCTGTGTGGTATTAATTTGGTTGAATAAAATTTTATTTTATTTCCAAATTAATTGAAAAATAAAAGTTATATTCTTATTTCTTTTATTTTACAGAATTTAATTTCTTGTGTGGAATTAATTTAGTTGAATAAAATTTTATTTTATTTCCAAATTAATTGGAAAATAAAAGTTACATTCTTGTTTTTTTTATTTTTTACAGAATTTAATTCTATGAATTTGGTTTAATTTTCTATGTAGTGTAAATTCTAATTATAATTTTGTTTTATAAATTAGAATTGATGGCTACTGAAACAAATGCCCAAACAAGTACTACTGTGGTGGCTGCAATTGCACCAACCCCCTCTCCTGTGGTGACAATACTAATAAATCATGCAGAGAAGCCAGAGAAGTTCTCAGGAACTGACTTTAAAAGATGGCAACAGAAAATACTGTTCTATCTTACAACTCTGAACTTGGCTCGTTTCCTCCGTGAAGATGCTCATATCTTGAAAGAGGATGAAACTGACCGGCAAGTGGTTGCTGTGGTTGATGCTTGGAAACATGCCGATTTTCTTTGCCGGAATTACATCTTGAACGGACTTGATAACACATTATACAACGTCTACAATCCAATCAAGACAACAAAGGAACTTTGGGAATCGTTGGAGAAAAAGTACAAAACAGAAGATGCCGACTCAAAGAAATTTGTGGTTGGTAGATTCTTGAATTTTGTAATGGTTGATTCAAAAACTGTGATCAGCCAAGCTCAAGATTTCTAACTCATTCTGCATGACATTCACGCAGAAGGCATGTCTCTCAGTGAATCCTTCCAAGTTGCAGCCTTAATTGAAAAATTACTAAAAGGCTAGAAGGAATTCAAGAACTACCTCAAATACAAGCGCAAAGAAATTTCTATGGACGAGTTAATTGTGCGTTTAAGGATTGAGGAGGACAACCGCAATTCTGAAAAGCGGGCTGGTAAGTATCCTATGGAGTTTAAGACAAATGTGGTGGAACATGCTCAAAAACTAAGAAACGAAAGTCTTCTGGAGAAAGTTTATCACAAGGCTCTAAAGGGGGGGGGGGAAATAAAAAGTACAAGTTTAATGGAAAATGTTACATCTGTGATAAAGAGGGACATCGGGCCAAAGATTACCGTAGCAAAGGGAAAAGCAAAAGAAGAACAAGCAAGAAGCCTGCTCAAACCCATATGACCAAAGTGGACAAAATTTCCAATGGTGTAGATGACATCAATCTTTCTGCTGTTGTTTCCGTAGCAAATCTTGTCGGAAATCCTAAAGCATGGTTGGTGGACACTGGTGTTACTCGTTATATTTGTGCCGACAAAAAGATGTTCACATCTTATTCTACAATGGACAATGGTGAAGACTTTTTATAGGTAACTCCTCAACTTCCAAAGTTGAAGGACAAGGAAAGATTGTTCTCAAGATGACATTAGGAAAGGAACTCACTCTTAACAATGTGCTGCATGTGCCAGATATTCGCAAGAATCTTGTTTCCGGATTTTTGTTGAATAAGAATGGGTTTAGGCTAGTATTTGAGAGTGATAAATTTGTACTTACAAAGAATGGGATGTATGTTGGAAAATGTTGAATGTCTGATGGCCTTTTCTAATTAAATGTAATGACCGTTGTACACTTAGTTATTAATAATGCTACATCTTCTTCTTACTTGCTTGAGTCTTCAAATTTATGGCATGGTAGACTAGGACATGTTAATTATGGATCTTTGTGTAGATTAATTGATACGGAATGTTTATCTAAATTTGACATTGATTCAAATCATAAATGTGAAATTTGTGTTGATGCAAAATTATCTAAAACTCCTTTTCACTCAATTGAAAGATGTCAAGCCCTGAAATATTGCAATAAAGATAACTCATATGCGAAATAAATATAAGAAACAACATAAATTCATATATCAGAGTTCACTGTTTAGCAAGCAATTAAATGCCATATAGGCTTTCATCTTTCTAAGACATTACTTGGTTACACAAATAGAGTCTCGCTCATTACACATTAAGCCCTTGGCTTTACAAATAACACTCATGCACACATAAAGCATAACTAGGAAACTCTTGCTTCCCGAGAGTCCATCCATGCTATTGCTTTGGAGGTAACATCTCACCTGCACTTGAAAATGATATTCCCGTATAGGGTGAGCTAACAGCCCAATAGAAATACACTAAACCAGCTATGAACAATGACTAAAAGATTAGTAGTTGATAGATGGTCAACACTGATACATCCACTTATATCACATTACAGTTTTATGACATACAAGTCCATATTACTTTTCATTTTCCATTTCTTATTCATTTCTCAATTCATAACCATGGCTCAGAACCTGGCCAAGCAACTTATGTGAGATAGTAACTCATATAAGACATTTTCCCATTTCACATTAAATAAGCATATTAGCTATATCAACACATCAATAGATAAGCACAAGAGCTATATCACACTTCCAAAGATAAGCATATGAGTTGTATCAACATATCAATAGATAAGCATATGAGCTGTATCTACGGAGTCCATCCCCTATCTTCTCCCAAACAACATCCAGTTTAAAGGTCCATCCCCTATCTTCCCCTAAACCGTAGAGTACATCCCCTATCTCCTCCAACACAACACATTGCATATAAACAATTATTATACACATCATCAATCAATACATGAAGTTAATGTATTCTTTCAACCGTCATACTCAATGACACATTCCATTGATTAGTTTTCATTTGCCTAATCATCATGCATTGTCTATAACAATCAAGACTATCCTCCACCGATAGCCCAAAGCAGTTATTTTTAAACAGAAAATAAATGCACCAAATGGATATAAAATCAACATTTCAACTAGGTGAGCGGTAAATTGTCCCACTACACCCTTTAGCCCCGTACACCCCCAATTCCAACAATTTCAATTTCAATTTCCTTTCTCATTTCTCAAATTAATTTCTCAAATTAATTTAACAATGTAATTAAGGCATTATTTCCATAAATTACATAACAACCCTAAGGTTCCATTTTTCATCAATGTTTCAACATTAATCCCATTTCTCCAAGCCAAACATGCATATATGTTTTATATATTTAAAACCCTAACTTTTGTAAAATTACACAAAGGCCCAAACTTTCTGAAAATTACACAACAACTTCCAACATATCAAAATACCAAAATTTAAAGACAAAACTCATAAGGAGGAGTAGGATATCCCTACCTCAAATTCGGAGCTCAAATGGAGAAGATGAAAAGAGTTGAAACCCCAAAATCACCGACAATGAAACTCGATCTCCACTACACATAACAAAGCCCTCGAGAAATTACACAACTTTGGCGAAGGAACTATGGCCAAAATCCCAATGGAACTATGGCTAAAATCCAGCTCGGCACAACTAAAATTTATATAACTCGAGCTTGGCTTGTAATGGCTCATTAAACCAAGAAAGAACCATAGAAGCTAATAAGCTAACCCTCTGCACTTGCACTTATATAGAAGTTTGTCCACCTTAAAATGTATTTTGTAATCGATGTGGGACTTCTAACAAACGCACCAAACGACGTCGTTTGGCATAACATTTTCGTCCACTCTTTGAGTCCCACATCGCTGAGAGAGGAAACATTTTGTGTCCAAATGCTTATAAAGTGGTGAATTGCGGACATAGGTCAAGTAACTTCGAATGCATTTTGAATTTTTGTTTTGAGGGGCAACCTCTCGCGCGCCTTGGAACTTCAAGCTAATCGGGCGCTGACGCCAGGTGCCCTTGGACCCGCTGATGGGCGCTGCCCCTCGACCCATCGCCCGGTCAGTGGCAAATCAAAAAAGAAGGATTGAAACCGGGATTGCTACAAAAGAAGTACGCAACCACTAGAATTAATTCATAGTGACATTTGTGATTTTAAATCAATTCAAACCAGAGGTGGGAAAAAATATTTTATCACTTTTATAGATGACTATACTAGATACAGTTATGTTTATTTAATTCGAACCAATGATGAAGCTTTAGAAACTTTCATTGAATATAAGAATGAAGTTGAAAATCAACTTGGTAAGAAAATTAGAAGTGATAGAGGTGGTGAATATGAATCACCTTTTGGTTTTGTAAAGAACATGGAATAATTCATCAAACTATTGCTCCTTACTCACTTCAGCAAAATAGAATTGCTGAAAGGAAAAACAGGACTTTAAAAGAAATGATGAATGCCATGTTAATAAGTTCTGGATTACCTCAGAACATGTGGGGGGAAGCAATACTTTCTGCTAATTATATTTTAAATAAAGTACCTCGAAAGAAAATAAATCAAACACCTTATGAATTGTGGCATGGAAGAGTACCATCCTACAAATACTTAAAAGTGTGGGGGTGTTTGGCTAAAGTGGCTATTCCTAGTCCTAAAAAGACTAAGATAGGTCCTAAGACCATTGATTGCATTTTCATTGGTTATGCTAAAAGTAGTAGTGCATATCGGTTTTTGATTCATAAATCAGAACATACCGAAATGCATGTAAATACTATTATTGAGTCTCGGAATGCATCATTCTTTGAACATGTATTTCCAAATAAGACTGGATAAGAGATTAGTAACAATAAAAGATCTCATGATGCTATTACTAGTCAGGATCAAGAACATGATCAAGAACAAGAGTTAGATCAAAATAAGGAAAAGGAACCTAGGCGTAGTAAACGTGCTAGAACCTCAAAATCTTTTGGTCCAGATTTCCTAACTTTTTTGTTAGAGAATGAGCCTTTAACTTTTAAAGAAGCTATGCCCAGTCCTGAAGCTCCTTTATGGAAAGAAGCTATCAATAGTAAAGTTGAATCCATCTTGCAAAATCACACTTGGGAATTAGTGGACTTGCCACCAGGTTGTAAACCTCTTGGGTACAAGTGAATTTTCAAAAGGAAAATGAGAGCGGATGGATCAATTGACAAGTACAAGGCAAGACTTGTGGTCAAAGGATTTAGACAAAAAGAAGGTCTTGATTATTTTGACACATACTCACCGGTTACTAGAATAACATCCATTAGAATGCTAATTGCCATTGCATCTCTATACAATTTAGAAATTCATCAAATGGATGTTAAAACCGTTTTCTTAAATGGTGAGTTAGAGGAAGAAATTTACATGGAATAACCAGAAGGGTTTTCTGTTCCAGTGAAAGAAAAGAAAGTGTGTAAATTGGTTAAATCATTATATGGTTTAAAACAATCGCCAAAGCAATGGCATGAGAAATTTGACAAGGCAATGATGTCAAATGGATTTAAAATTAATGAGTGTGACAAATGTGTTTATATTAAAAACACAGACAAAGGTTATGTCATTGTATGTTTTTATGTAGATAATATGCTCATCATAGGTAGTAATAATGATATGATTAAAACTACCAAAAAAATGTTGAATAAACATTTTGACATGAAGGACATGGGCATTGTTGATGTAATTCTTGGTATGAAAATTACCAAAACATCAGAAGGATATGTTTTGTCACAATCTCATTACATTTAAAAAATACTTGACAAATTCAGCAAAGATGATGATCATCTTGCTATAACACCTGTAGATGTTAATTTGTATCTTTCTAAGAATGTACATGAAAGTATTTCTCAATTAGAGTATGTCCAAATTATTGAAAGCTTAATGTACTTAATGAACTGCACTCGCCCAGATATAGCTTATGTAGTAAGTAAATTAAGTAGATGTACGAGTAATCCGGGAGTAGAACACTGGAAATCAATTATAAGGGTTCTTAGATATCTCTGATTTACTCGTAACATTGGGCTTAATTATACTAGATATCCAGCAGTACTTGAAGGATACTGTGATGCAAATTGGATATCGGATACTAGAGACTCAAAGTCCACCAGTGGGTATGTATTTACTCTTGGTGGAGCGGCTGTATCTTGGAAATCTTTCAAACAGACTTGCATTACTAGGTCTACTATGGAATCTGAATTCATAGCTTTAGACAAAGCTGGGGAAGAGGCAGAATGGCTTCGCTACTTCCTTGAAGATATTCCAATATAGCCAAAACCGTTGCCTGCTATATGCATACATTGCGATAGTCAATCAGCTATAGGTAGAGCACAGAGTCATATGTATAACGGTAAGTCACGACACATTCGTCGTCGACATAACACCATGAGACAACTACTCTCTAGTGGAATTATTTCCATAGATTATGTTAAGTCTAAAGATAACATAGCGGATCCACTAACCAAAGGGTTAGCAAGAGAGTTAGTTGAGAATTCATCGAGGAGAATGGGACTTAAGCCTATTAAATAAGAGTTATCACAACGGCAACCCAACCTAGTTGACTGGAGATCCCAAGATCTAGGTTCAAAGGGACAATTGAGTTGTGAATGACTCAGAAGGATCACTAGGGAGTCTAATTCCTACCCATTTCTTTGATGAAAAAGTGATGTTTGCAGCGTTTGAGGTTAAGTAAAATTTTAATAATTCTTATATCTAGGTAAACCTAGTGGAGTATGGCAAGATACTCTTCATAAGAATCACCTATGTGAGTGTGAAATAGGCCGGTTCTATGAGATTTGTGAAGGGTTACAATTCTCTAGAGCACTCATGAAAGACCAAGTTGTTCAGGGCCAAAATGAACACAATAGTGAGAACTAAACTGTGTCTGGAGATATACTATGTGAGTTCTATTGTCTTGGTTTACACAAACGGCTGAACAGTTCAAGACATCATATTCACTAGTTAGCTAGTAAATCCGATAGTGTCTCACAAGGGAAGGTTCAAAGCCAAAAGCTACCTATCCTTTGCAGAATATTTCTAATTTCTGTACTCTCTGTATTAGATCATGTTGTTGCATTTTCTCTCTGTTAAATTCCATTCATGTGGGAGATTGTTGGAAAATTGGTTTATATAAGGCTTATTTTGGGCCAACTTTGAGGCCAAAATTGAGTGGGCCCCAAACGTCTTTTGGGGTGGGTCTGAAGAGATAATGTGTTCCTTGCCGCATGGCAAGTCACGCGGTAAAGAAGGTTCGTCAAAACCATTTATGAATGAATGGGAACATGACGTCGTTTTCGGGTTTAATATTAATTTTTAAGACAAAGTTCTTTTGAATTTTTTCAATAAAAATTATTTTGGGAATATAATTTAAATACAAATTTGGTTTTGGTTTCCTTAAGTGGTTTCCTTAATTTAATTTAATTAAACAATTCAATTAGTTTAATTATAGTATTCCAACAGTTGTAACTGTTCCACGAACGGCACCTTTTCAAATTGTTTGGAAATTTGTTCTTAGCAAACGGACAAATCAAGTTGCACCTGTTCAATTTTATTGTACACCTTTTGCCTTCAATTTGATACCTTTTCGGGTCTAATTTTTTGCCTATAAATATAGATACATTTCCAGTAGTCTGAACTATTAAAAAAAAAAAACAGTCTGAAATTTTGTTTCATTGTTGTCCAAAATATTCTACTTTTGCATTATTCTTCATTTTAGATTTAGAATAAATTAAAGAGAGTATTAGAACACAAGGTTTGGTTCGCCATACAAATTTGTTTGGTGTGCTATAACAATTTTGTGAAGATCATTGTATCCTGGGAGATAGACGCCACTCAACTGTAAGCACCATAGCGGGGCGAATCTGTCTTAAGGACAGAGTGTCACACACTCGATTTGGTCTTTTGAATTTTTAATTCGGTTCGAAAATAAATTCGGTATGTTATTTATTTATTTTTTTTGATTTAGTTTCAATTTATTTTATTTACACAGAAGATTGTTCCAACAGTTTGTATCTCCATATAAAAGACGGATTACTTGTGATGGAGGGTGTTGTTTGGCCCATTTGCCAACAACTAAAACTTTTGGAACTAGTGGTGATATAACACAGTTTTGAATTCTTGCATCCAGGCCTTGATCCATATTCTTTGGTTAGATATGTTATTCTCCAAGCCAAACTACTCTTTAATGGTTCTCCTCTAGTCCCAAAGATGACAAATCAGCTTATTACCATTCATTGGTTTCATTTAAAGTCCTGGAACAACGTTTAAATTGTTTTTTCAATGCTTAATATTGTTTTCTAGTGTTTGATTGCTAGCTGGTGAGGAGATCCATATTTCTTTCTTCAGGGCTCACATTTGCTGATGAGTGGAGAACAGCTAATAAACCTCTGAATTTTAATTTTAAATGTCGTTTTCATACTAGGTTTTGTAATTACGCAACTTAAAATCGCATTTTCAAAATGCGAGTTTATGTTGAAATTGCATGTTGAAAATACAATTTCAACTTGCCATGTCAATGCAACCAAAGCCCTGTCAACTTAAAATCACCTTTTTGACATACGATTTTAATTTGCCACATTAGTGCGTTGTTGTACATGTTAACTTGAAATTGCATTTTGAACATGAAATTTTAAATTGAAATTGCATGTTCAAAATGCGATTTCAAAAATGGATTAATTTTTCAAATAATTTGAAAAATAAGTCAATTCTCTAAAAAAAATTTGTTTTTTTGTTTTTCAGAGTATTCAAAAAAAAAAAAAAAAAAAAACAAACAAACAAACAAAACAACTCATACTCCTTTTGGGAAGTGGGTTATAATCCACTTCCCGGATTATAACCCACTTCCTCTCTCACAAAAAAGTTGCTTATAAGCAGCTTATAACCAAAAAGCTGATTATAACTATCTTCCCAAAATAGCCCTCAATGATCTCTCGGGTATATTTGTTTTTTTATTATTAAATAATTGACTTTGACCAAAAGAATTTCATTAAAGAAACATCCTTCAGTTGAATTTGGGGTGATTGTTGCGCAGTGAAATCAACTCATTTTGATAATCCGAACTGTTCATATTTTATAATACATCAAGTAGGATATGCTTGCAAAAAATCAAGTTAATCGGATATCGTTTACCTATTCATCCACTCATATTTGTGTCTATAAAAATAAATAATAATTGTGATTTAAAGTATTAAAAATAAAGAAATAATAATTGTGATTTAAAGTATTAAAATGAATACAAATGTAAGTGGATGAATGGATACAACATCCGATTAACTTATTTTTTGCAGGCATGTTTTACTTGATATTTTCTAAAATGTGAACGGTTCGGATTATCGAAATGGACCCCGAAATGGGCCCATTTCACTGCTTAACAGTGACTGTTGTGCGGACTTATAGACGTCCCCGAATGCCCCGGGAGGGTGAGTCCCGATCTGTTCTTTTTGGGGTTACTACAGTTCAGGACTCAAATGTCACGGTTCTTAATCTGAACCAAAGAGTCCAAATTCGACAAATCGTTTTGAGAAAAACAGATTTTTTTAGAAAGAAGTGCCAAACATAGACTGTTTCGCCAGATACAGAGTCGCCACCTAAATATTTTATTTTTGGGAAATTTAGGAAACCCTGACTCGTTGCCTAAGGCCACGTATCCGTCATCACCAAAGTTGCCTCGGCTTGGGAACTTGGGTACGATTGGGGAAGGTCAGCTATGAGCACCCCCTCTCGCCCGATCAAAGATCGGCCTCTACTAACCATGATATTAAGTTTTGAAAACATTGTGTGTTCTTATTCCGGTTATTAGCCTAGATTTACTATGTGATGCGCACAGCATACAAGTATAGACTGGATCGCCTGAATTGGAACAAAATATTTCATGTTTGTTTTTGAAAGATGGTTTGCTACTTGCAAGTAG
This sequence comes from Camellia lanceoleosa, assembly GCA_025200525.1. Lineage (NCBI taxonomy): Eukaryota > Viridiplantae > Streptophyta > Magnoliopsida > Ericales > Theaceae > Camellia > Camellia lanceoleosa. Next base: position 697,466 of record JANUSC010000068.1, read on the forward strand.
GCTTAAAATACAGATTTTGCCACCCTCGGGTGGGCTTAGAAAACATGGTTTTGCTACTATCTAGTGGACTTAAAACTCACAGTCAATGCATTACTCCAATTCAGATAACCCAACCTTCACCCACAAGCATTCAGGCAGTTATATCACATAAGCAAATAGCCTCATGGTAAGCATGCTATCATGGCAGTCACTCACACACATGCAAGGATGCTAAAGCGTAAAAACTTACCGAGTACTCCAAGCCAAAACAGAAGCTGATTAGAAATCCATGCGTGATCCTAACTATACAAAAATGCCTAATGCAACACATGCAAAAATGCAACTATAGCAGGCTCGGCTATTCTAAACATGGCATATGAAATGCTACAGATAACAAGTATTCAACTTGAAATTGAAATACAAATGCAGTTAGTATGATGCGTCGAGCCCGGTGCATGCAAAACAGATGAATGAATGCAAACATGCTATCATACTGTATGCTAATTGAAACATGCCCTAATCTAACCATCGTAAGCTGGTAAATAAAAGGGAGAAAGACGTGAGGTTGGAAGACATACATCACACTCACGCACGCTTATTATAACATTGCCCTCGCTCGGAGGGTCCAAATAAATAGTACAGTACCAAATAAGTAATACAGTCTGAATAGATACAAAATCCTAATTAATTAACAAATTAACTAGGAAAGCTATAAACTAGCATGCAAGCTAGGGACTGCCTTGACTCTGTTCCGGATGATGGATGATGCATGTTCGGGTTGCCTTGGCGCGGAAATCCACTGCGACGCCCCGATTAGCCTCTGTTTGCAATTGTTCTTGGAAAGCACGCCAAGCTCCGAAAGGCTGCTGATTCTTGATTTGCTGCAACAGAGAGTAGGAAAGGGGCATGGCAATGTATTTTCACATATGTATGCATGCCTCGATCCTCGTGCCACCAATCACGCATATCGATGCATGATGGCCGATGAGTCAATTTGCACAACTCGATATGAAACGAATGCACATGAAAATATAACAATACCTAAACTCCATCATGGATAATCCGGAGTGTCAGTGACTGGGAATTGAGACACGTTCCGTCACTTGGAGTACGAAACGCCCCTCGTTTCCCGTGCTCGGGCTAACTCCTACCCCCAAACACAATGCAAGATGCATGACATGCATGAATGCAACTAAGATATAACCTAACATGCACAATGCTATGAAATGGCATACACGATGCACGAGGTAACATGGCATACACAATGCGCTAACATACAACCTAGCATACACAATGCTATGAAATGAAATGGCATACACAATGCATAATGGACTTACACCAACACGAGTGGACCTCAGCCACACTCACATAAGTGGCCATTAGATGAAAATGAGACACTCGAAATGCGTGCACGCGTGCACACAAACCGAGGACCGAACCTAAGGCACGAATGCCACTCTACCAAAGCATGGTAAGGCATGGAACATGGTATGCAAACATGCAAATTTCAGCACTGAAATATGATGCTAAATAGCCCCGAATCATGAAAACATGGCACCCGATGCATGAGGTGAGACCCGAAACTCAAAACTAGGCACATGGAATGACTTACAGCTATACAAAGCATGCATTATTTGAACATGAAGCATGAAGACAGAGTCAAGGCAGTCCTAAAACATGGACTTTTCCAGTTTAAAGCAAGGCCAAAAAGTGCTAGCAAGATGGACTAAAGTAGCATGCGATTTTGACTAGCAAACATGGTTTACATGGCAAGTGTATGATGCACATGGAATTTCACCAAACTGTTGAAAATCAGTGAATAAAACATGTGAAAATAGGCCCAAATAACCACTGATATGCAACCATGGTATGCAAAAATGATGAGCTCCTTTAGATGGCCATACAACGAGTTATTAGGCACATACAAGATAGACAAGTGACATGGCATATACAACTCTGAAAATCAAATATGATAGTCCCAAAACTCACCAAATTGGCCCCAAAATCAGTCAACAAAGCATGCAAGATATGGCCTCTTTGGAAGGCCAAAATGACTACCAAACAAGTCAAGGAGAGAGGGGGTCACCCCCCTCTGATTTGGAAGCTCAAAATAATAGCCAAGCCACTGAAAATCCACTAGATTTCAGTGGCTAGAAGGCCAAACAAAGCATGCAACAAGGGCTAGGACATAAGGCTCAAAATGGGAGGCAACCAAGCATACAAGATATCATGTGATCTTAAACAAAAATGAAATATTAATAAAATATGAAGATGATGTCAAAACAAGCCTCTTTCCAGTTTACAACATACCTCAAAAATGAATACAAATAGGGCTAATCTATCATGCAAAAATGGCTCTAAAAGTGAGAATAGAGACAATGGAGAGAAGCTGGCCCCAAATGGTGAATAGCCCTTCAATAAAGTTTAAGAGGGGCTCAAAATAAGGCACTTTACAGTTTACATCAAGCCACGAAAATAAACACAAGTAAGGTTAAACTAACATGCAAGAAATGGGCCTAAAAGAGGGATAAAGAGACAAGTGATAGCTTCTGTCCTCAAACAGAGGAGAGCCCTTCAACAAAGTTGAAGAGAGGCTCAAAGCAAGCCTCTTTTAAGTTTATGGCCAAATCCAAAACAGCTCACAAATAAGCTTAAAATACTATGCAAAAAAAAAAGCCTAAAAGAGAGTTAAAGAGACAAGTGATAGAAGGAAGCCTCAAACAGAGAAAGACCCTTGATCAAACATGAAAATGGGGTCAAAATATGATCATTTCTAGTTTGGGTCGGAGCCTAAAAATGCATGAAAGCAAAGCTTACAAATGAAGCAAGAAAAGACTAGTTTAGGAGAAAAGTGTGCTTACCCTTGAAGAACAATCTTTCCAGTAGCTTTTGATCCAAAAATCTGAGCTTCCAACCTCTGAGAGACCGCCTCAAGGTGTTTGAATGAGTTATGGAGGTCTTGTGCTATGAGGTATAGTGCAAAAATGCAAAGAAATCCAACTTCCAAGCTCTAACCACAAGTAATATTGTAACAAGCCCGCGAGGGACCTCGCTACAGTTCGGATTCGATTTTGTTGCGGTTCTAAATCTGAACCAAAGAGTCCAACTCTGGCAAATCGTTTTGAAGAAAAACAGATTTTTTGAAAGAAGTGCCAAACATGGACTGCTTTGCCAGATAACAGAGTCGCCACCTAAATATTTTTAAAATGGGAAATTTAGGAAACCCTAACTCGGTGCCAAAGGCCACGTGTCCGTCATCACCAAAGTTGGCTCGGGAACTTGGGTACGATTGGGGAAGGTCACATCGTGAGCACCCTTCGCCATCAAAGACCGCCTCTACTAACCATGATATCTGCTTTTGAAAACTTTATGCGTTCTTATTCCTAAGTTATTAGCCTAGGTTACTCGTGATCGCCTGACATACAAGTATAGTCTGAGTCGCCTGAATTGGAACAAAACATTTCATGTTTGTTTGTTTGAAAATGGTTTGATGGTGCTACCCGCAGGTAGGCTAAGACGTGGATTTGCCACCCTCAGGTGGGCTTAGAAAACATGATTTTGCCACTATCTAGTGGGCTTAAAACAAACATTTGATGAATTGTCCCAATTCAGATAACTCAACCTCCACCCACAGGCATTCAAGGCAGTTATATCACATAAGCAGTTAGCCTCATGGTAAGCATGCTATTCATGGCAACACTCACACGCATGCAAGGATGCTAAAGCATAAAAACTTACCGAGTACTCCAAGCCAAAAGCAATGATTAGAAATCATGCATGATCCTAAATGTGCTGAAATGCCTAATGCAACACATGCAAAATGCAACTATAGCAGGCTCGGCTATTCTAAACATGGTATATGAGATGCTACAGTTAGCATGTATTCAATTTGGAATTGAAATACAAATGCAGTTTGTATGATGCGCCGAGCCCGGTGCATGCAAAACAGATGAATGATGCAAACATGCTGTCATACTGTATGCTAATTGAAATATGCCCTATATCTAACCATCGTAAGCAGGTAAATAAAAGGGAGAAAGAAATGGGGGTTGGAAGACATACATCACACTCACCCACACTTATTACAATTGTGCCCTCGCGCAGAGGGTCCGAATAAATATATAATCCCAAATGAAAGAATATTACAGTCCGAAATATACAGTCCGAATAAATATACAATTTCCTAATTAATTAACAAATTAAACTAAGAAAGTTGTAAACTGGCATGCAAGCCAGGGACTGCCTTGCTATGATGAATGATGTATGTTGGATTGCCTTCGCGCGAAAATCCACTGGGATGCCCCAATTAGCCTCTGTTTGCAATGTTTCTCGAAATCCGTGCCAAGCCTCGGAAGACTGATGATTCTTAATTTTGCTGCAACAGAGAGCAGGAAAGGGGCATAGCAATGTATTTCACAAATATATGCATGCCTCGATCCTCGTGCCATCAATCACGCATATCGATGCATGATGGCCGAGGAGTCAGATTGCACAACTCAATATGGGATGAATACAGATGAATGCTATAACAAAACCTAACTCCATCATGGGTAATCCGGAGTGTCGGTGACTTGGGAATTGAGACCCGTTCCGTCACTCGGAGTACGGAATGTGCCTTGTTTCCCGTGCCCGGGCTAACTCCTACCCCGAACATGATGCAATATGCATGGTATGCATGAAATGTAGCTAACAATGCTATGAAAGTGAGATGTCTCGAAATGCGTGCCTGCAGGCACGCAAACCGAGAAAATTTATGAATGCAATCTAAGATACAATCTGGTATGCACTATACTGGGAAAATGAGATGAAAATGAGGTGCCTCGAAAAGCGTGCACGCCGGCACGCAAACCGAGGCCATGATGTGAGGCGCAAATCGGATAAAATCGAAGTGCCTCGAAATGCGTGCACACAGGCACGTAAACCAAGGCGATGATGTGAAATGCAAATTGGATGAAACCGAAGTGTCTCAAAATGCGTGCCCACAGGCACGCAAACCGAGGCGATGATGAAATGGAATGAAATGGCATACGGAATGCCACGATGGGCTTACACCAACATGGGAGAGCCTCAGCTCACTCACATAGGAGGCCGTCGGATAAAAAGTGAAGTGCCTCGAAATGTGTACACATGGGCACGCAAACCGAGGCAATGGCATAGAGTCATGAAATGACATGCAATATGATATACAATGATACCTAAATGAGATGCCTCGAAATGCGTGCCGACGGGCACGCAAACCGAGGCGACGGTGTACGGAATGTAATGAGACTAAAATGAGATATGTGATGCAATATGGGCTTATACCAACATGAGTGAGCCTCAGCCACACTCACATAAGAGGCCATAAGATGAAAATGAGCTGCCTCGAAATGCGTGCCCACGGGCACGCAAACCGAGGCAATATCATAAAAGCATGAAATGACATGAAAATGCAAATTGGGCTTACACTAACATAAGAGGGCCTCAGCCGCACTCACATAAGATGCCGAGAGACCAAAATGAAGTGCCTCGAAATGCGTGCACACGGGTACGCAAACCGAGGCATGGCCCTAAGGCACAGAAATGACATGCGAATGAGATGTGACATATGGCATATGGAAAATGCAAATTTCAGCAGCTAAAATGATGCACAAATAGCCCTCGAATTATGACAAAATTACACCCGATGCCCGAAATGCGATGTAATGCACCCTAAATGGCCTACAGCCCTACTAAACATGCATAATTGACACATGACATGTAAAAAAGTAGCAAGGCAGCCCCTAAAATAACATTTTTTCAGTACAAAGCAAGGCTAAATAATAACCACAAGTATGGTAAAAATAACTTGCAAAAATGGGGAAAAAGAGGGGAATTACAAAGCAAGTAGTATATAAAATGCTCAAACAAAAAAAAAACAGTTCTACAACATTAAAGAGGGACCAGAAATATGCATATCTACAAGAGATGACATCCCCCAATTCAGTGCGTAGATGTGAGAAACAAAGCATGCAAAATAATGAACCAACGAGGGCTATAACATGAGGTACCATAAGCATACACCAAACAACTTTGGACCCTTGATAAAAAATGAAGAATGGGCCAAAATAAGACACTTTCTAAGCCTGATGAAGGCTGAATACAGGAGCTAAGCAAGCCTAACAAAGCATGCAATTTTACAGAATTAAAGAGGATATTACATGAAGTACCAAAAGCATTCACCAAACAACTTTGGACCCTTAATAAAACATGATGAGAAGGCCAAAACAAGCCTCTTTTCAGGCCTGATGGAGACCCAAAACAGAATCCAAATAAGCTCAAAGAGGCATGCAAAATAGGAGTAGAACATGAATTCAAAGCAAGTGACATGTAGAGTATGAAAACCAGGTTGAGCCCTTCTTCAATGTTGAAGAGGGGCTCAAAATAAGCACAATATCAGTTTATGAAATACTCCAAATCAGATCACAAATAGGCCAAATGAATCATGCAATTTTACGGTAAATTGGAAGAATTACAAAGAAAGTGTATGATAGAAAGGCCAAACATGGTTGAGCCCTTCTTCAATGTTGAAGAGGGGCTCAAAATGGGCCCACACACAGTATATACCAGGCTCTAAATCAGATCACTCAAAAGGCAAACAAAGCATGCAAATAATGGCATAAAGAGTGGTATTGAAAGAGATGCATCATGGAGACACCAAACAGAGTTGAGCCCTTCTACAATGTTGTAGAGGGGCTCAAAATGAGCCTAAAATAAGTAGGGGTTGGAGCCCAAAACAGAAAGCAAATAGGGTAAAGAATTGATCCAAGAAAATGCTAGAAAAAGAGAATTAGAGGCTTACCCTTGGAGACAAGCCTTTTGTGACTTCTTGGTTTCAATTTGTTGATCCTTAGCCCTTGAAAAACACTCCTTTGCTGCTGGAATGGAGGTGATGATGGTGAGGCTTAGGGTTGATGAAGGAATGGCCTAGGGGCTTCAAGGTTTTTAGGGTTTTTGGTTATGGAAATGGGAGCTTTTGGAGAGAGGCTTTTGAGATCAAATCTTCCAACCCTAGGGAAGGAGCTGTCCAGCCCCTTAAATAGGCAAGAAAGGGTGTAAAAGGGGAGGGAAATGCATCCAAGCTTTCCCTCCCAAAATATCCCCCGGAGGGGTGAGATATTTCAAAAGCGGTTGACAAATTGTAAGAGGTGAAAGGCAGTGGCCGGCCAGTAACTTTGAAGGTGGTGGCCGGCCACGCCAACCGGGTCGGCCACCACTCCTGGTCGGCCATGGCCAAAAAAAGGAACAAAAAAAATTCTGGCCGACCACCACTGTTTAGGGTCCTCCCAGGTGTGTAGAACAAGGCCCCAAGGTTGGAATTTGACAACTCTGAAACAGGAGTCACAACATAGAACTTGAAGGAGAGGCTCAAAAATAAAAATCACAAATACTGGCCGACCACCACTTTTTGGTGTCCTCCCATGTGCCCTCATCACAAATATGTAGTCCCGGCTCGAAGAAAATACCCCCTAGGGTGTTCAACATTGGCCCGGAAGTGAGCAAAACGGGCGCCGGAGGAGCGAAACTGATTTTCTGGAACAATTGCTGGCCTCCCACCCTCCAGTGATCTTCCTAGTGTTGAAACAGAGGTACCTGCCAAAATTGAACAAAAACCGATGCAAAATGAAAGCTCGGGGCCAAAATCGGCAGCCGGGTCCCGAAATGGCGTCATAGCGCCGAAGTGGCATCGAAGGCCCCAGTGTTCCTCATAATGACAAAACAAAGGCACCTGCCAAAAATGAACGAAAACTGATACAAAATGAAAGCTCGGGGCCAAACCCGGCCGGGTCCCAAAACCGGCAGAAGTACCGAAGTGGCGTCTGACATGAGGGTACCAGAGGCCCCAGTGTCCCTCGGAATGATAAAACAGAGGCACTTGCCAAAAATCGGAGAAATCGGAGATGGTTGGGCGGTCCCGAACCGAGGCATACGGCCTGACGGCTCCGAAAACTGGGAACCGGGCTCCGAAATGGGCGAAATGGCCTACATCCACGAAAAGTAGCTCACGGCCACTGGGAGATAGTCTGCGGGACCATTCCCTCTCCTCAGGAAAGAAAACAGAGAAAATCGAGTCTGGTTCGCATACCGAGACAAGGCACAGAAGAAAGTTCGGAAGTCCGGAGGCGCATACCATGACTCGAGACTTCAACGAGCACAACATGCAACATCACCGAGTGCTTAAACGGTGACGCCTGAGTCTTAAGGTCGGTCAAAAATGGGGTGTCTACAAATATAGAGAGAGAGAAAGCTTTTTGCCCTTCAAAAACTCAGAACCCTCTGAAATGAAGGAGCCCCTTGCTTATATAGAGGAATGCAAAGCTAAAGCTTCTTGAACAAGCTTGGCAAGAGCTTCATCCCTCCATACACGTGTATGGAGGGCAGATATGAGGAATCCAGCTGGTACAAAAGATCTTCCTAAACTAGTGAAATAGGGTCTTAGCCATCAAGAATGGCCTAAGAATTAATCGATGGCCGGTGTTCACAAGTAGCCGGCAAGGGTCAAGCCATGGCCGGCAGTGCACCACAGGGGCCACCCTGAAAAGACCAGGTCAGAGTCCAAAAATGAGACAAAAAGGATACAAGGTTCGGAAAACTCGAACCAGTGACGTTCCGCCGCGACAGTCGAATGCTGGGCGAGCAATTGAACCAGCCGTTGGGTGTACCTACAAGCATAACCAAGTCTTGAGGACGGTCAAAAATGAGGTATCTACAGGACTGCACAGTAACCACCCCAAATCCTCTTGAGATCTCAATTCTCAAAATCTAAGCCGAGAAAGAACCATTCAAAAGAAATCTCTCTCTCTCTCTCTCTCTCTCTCTCTCTCTATACAAAGAGATTCCAGAAATATGTTGGGAGTTTTCCTAGAAAATCAATAACATTGTTCCAAAGAATCACAGGAAAATATGATTTGGTGATTTCGTCCCTATCATAGCTTTATCTGTAATTTATTCCGTGTTTTTTTTATAAATTATTTACACCAAGACTCTTTTAGTAAGTATTATATTTATTCCCTCATTTATAAGCCCATATTAGGGTAGGATTCTCTCCAGTTCAAAATCAGAATTGTAAGGGGTTATTTGGGCCTGTGAGGCTCACTACAGGCCCTGTTTCAATAATCCGAATCATTTATTTTGTTGAACACTCTGTGTATTTCATCTACGAAAAAAATTAAAGTCGATCTGATAGCTGTACCTTGTTCAATTTATTACTTTTGTCATTAAAAAAATATATGGTTTATTTTTTAAAACATAATTGTCGTCCATTTTTTTATTGAAAAACACGATAAATTAAATAAGCTACGATTATCAGATCGATTTAATTTTTGTGTGAATGCAATACACGAAATACCTAACAAAATGAACGATTTAAATTATCAAAATAGGGCCCGTGGTGAGCCCTATGGATCCAATCAGTCCCTTCCAGTCTAAATTTTGGACTAAAGGAAATCCTCTTCCGTTTTAATTCTCTCTCAACTATGAAAATATATCACTTTCACTCTCTACTAACCCCTTTTGATCGCATCCAAAAGTAGTTTGTTTGTATGATTTTTATAATTGAGAGAGTCAATATGTATGAGTTCATGATAAGAATAAAACAATATTCACTAATAGTTGAAGAGTATTTCTGTAATTAATTTATTATTATTATTATGTTTCCATAGTGTATCGGTGTTGGGGATGGTAATTTGAGCCCGACCTGATGGGGACCAGGGCCCCCGACCTTAATTAGAACAGTTTTTCCCCAAAAAATACCCCCGACGAGCAGGGAATGGTATTCGAAAATGAATCATCGACAATTTTCGGGCTGTGAACGGTAATAGGTTCCCCCGCCTTGGCCCCATCCCTATTTTCGTCCCAAACTGAAATTACTATTATAACCCTACATGTGTGTGTGTGCGCGTGTGTGTGTGTGTGTGTGTGTGTTTCTTTACGAATTTTTTGACTCATTGTAGGGTTTAGGTTCACAGAATCATCGCATTCTCTTCTTTCTTCTCTCGATTGTGTTTGCGTCAGTTGCCTCACCACCGACGTCGCTCCTCCCTCACCGGCGTCTCCCTTTTTCCTCACTGGCTTCTTCCGTCTCTTTCATTGGCTCTCCCTCTCTCTTATGGTTCTGGCAGCTCGGGTTTCTCTCGCGACTACTGTTGTTGTTGGTCCTCATTTCTGCCTCACAGGCTCTCCCTCTCTCTTACTTCGCATCACCTCTCTCTCACATAGAGAATCTTATCTTAATCTCTATCTATCCACACGTCCTTTTGTGACTTTCTTCGAGGGTTCTCGAATCTTTACGAATTTCGATTCAGGAACTCTCTCTATCGTTAAGTTTTGTGGGAATAACATCAAGAATTAGGGTTTGTATTTTATTCTTGATTCTGTTTGTAAAAATCGATACATTTTTGAAATTTTGTTTTAGAGTTGTTGATTTTGTCATATGATCCAAAAATCTAGCGATTTGGTGAGTGTTTTGATATTTTGATTGTTTTTATTTTTTACATATTTATTTTTTTTTTACTTAGTGTTAAATTTGTTGAGATTTATTTGATTATCTAGTGTTAGGTTTGAATATCATCTGCACTTTGTTGATTGTATAGGAAATGAATTACTATTTGAGGTTTCTTATGTTGTTTTTGCTTTGGAAAGAGAAATAATGCAACTTGACTCAAACTTATTTGGTTGTAAAGATTAGAATCCTTTCGTTTATTATATTTTGTTAACAACTAGATAGAGGAGGGTTACAGGGACAATCCTAATGCTGCCGCCGTTTATTCATTTCATGTTATTTTTATAAAGGTCAAAAATGTCAGATGTTAACTCTCAAGTACTAGTTGAGAGCGAGACTTCACAACAATCATCGCCAGCTACGAACTCATCGTCTCCCCTCTCTAATCAAAATGTTATTGATTTAGAAGAAGAGTCTAATACTTATAGAGGAACTAGAAGAACACCTAGTGTTGTGTGGCAACACTTTAAGAAACAATAAGTCAATGGGGTATGGAAGACAATATGTAATTATTGTAATAAGCATCTTAGAGGTGATTCAAAAATGGAACTAGGCATTTGTATGATCACTACAAGAGTTATACTAGGAAAAAATTGATGGACATGAGGCAAAATGTTTTAACTAACAACTTTAATAAAGAGAGTTCAAAAATGTATTCTTATATTTTTTTTTATCAAGATTTTGCTAGGAAAGAATTGTCACATGCCATAATATTGCATGAATATCCCCTCTCTATCGTAGATTAGGTTGGTTTTAAACGATATTCAGCGGCACTCCAACCATTGTTTAAAGGGTCCAGCTTGTCTTATGTTTGAGATCAAGACTGGACCATCCAGTTTGGCCCATGGGCCCATTTTTGGGCCTTCTTAGATAATTCGAATCGTTCAATGTGTAGAACTTATCGAGTACTATATCCCTGTAGAAAATCATGTTGATTGGATATCGATAGCTATTTGATTGGATTAGATTTGTATTAAAAAAAATGGACGGTAAAAAAATAAATAGTTGACAAAAATCTGATCCGATCAAATAGTTATCGATATCCGATCAATGTGATTTTTAACAATGATATAGTACTCGACGAGTTCTACACATTGAATGGTTCGAATTATCGAAACGGGGCCCAAAAATGGGCCCATGGGCTCGACTGAACGGACCAATCTTAATCTCAAACATGAGACAAGCTGAAGTACCTTCTCGAAATACAATAAAGAATGATATTTTAAAGATTTATGATGTTGAGATGGTGAAGACATTGAGTTTGGTGGAGAATAGTAAAAGTAGGGTGGCAATCACAACTGATATGTAGATTGCTAGTAATCAAAAGAAAGAATTCATGGCTGTCACAACATACTTTATTGATGATTCATGGACATTGCAAAGTCGCATTTTGAGTCATATATTTGTAAATTTGAAAATCATTTAAAAGTTCTATCTTATTCAGTTCAATTTGCATGTTATTAATAATTGTTTATGAATATTGTATTTTCGGTTTATTTATGTTCCATGTCAACACACAAAAGATGTAACGCCCTCAAAAAAAGTACATAAAACCCATCACTTAAGACATGCATTGATATAAAAGAAATCAACCATTTCTATTCACCAGAGTAGTTCTTACAAAAGTATTACATGTTAACAACAAAAACAGATGCCCTATGGGCTTACAGCTTTCCAAGTTAACACTTGGTTACACAAAAGAAGAGTACTAACTCTAAACAAAATAAGCCCTTGGCTTGATGTACATGTAATACAAACAAAATAAACAGGAGAGTCTTCAACTCTCATCATCATCCAAGCTATGTCCTTGGTGGTGGCATGCTACCTGTACCTGAAAATAGTGTCCCATATAGGGTGAGCCAACGCCCAGTAGAGATATGCTAAACACAGTATGATTAATGACTAAGACATTAGCAATTGATAAATGTTCAATTCCCATAAATCAATCCATAACCCATTTCTTATCAACTTCACAACTTACATCAACGGCTCAGAACCTGGCCAACCACTTACATAAGACAGTGACTCATATTAAACGTTTTCCATTTTGCAATAGATAAACATAATAGTTGTATCAACATCTCAACAGATAAGCATATTAGCTATATCAACACTTCCAATGATAAACATATGAGTTGTATCAACACTTCCTTAGATAAGCATATTAGCTATATCAACACATTAACTGACAAGCATATAAGCTGTATTAGTGGAGTCCATCCCCTATCTCCTCCCCATCAACAACCGGTTTAGAGGTCCATCCCCTATCTTCCCCTAAACCATGGAGTAGATCCCCTATCTCCTTCCCCACACACACAATGTATATACATATAAGTCATATACACAATCAATCAATACATATCGTTAATGTATTCTATCAACCGTCATACTCTATGACACGTCTAATTGATTAGTTTTAGTTTGCCTAATCATCATGCATTGTCTACAACAATCAAACTACCCTCCACCGGTAGCCCAAGCAATTATTTCTAAACGGATAATAAAAGCTCCAACAGATAAAATGACAATGTTATCCAAAAGTGAGCGATTAATAAATGCAACTCCACCATTTCACAATATAATGAATCAATTTCATTAATTCCAATTCGATTTCATAAACCCATAGCTTTCCAAATTAATTATACCAATTAATTTATATACAAGTTAGGATTTTCTTTCCCAACCCTCAATATTAACCCATAGGTTCAAATATCAACAACCAACATCCAAATCATCATTTTGAGACCCAAAATACAAGTTTAAGAATCAAAATGACAAACCCTCTATTATAACATTTTGAAACCCTAAGCCCCAAAATCAACCAACTTCAACACTTTACTAAAACAACCAAAAATCTATGTCAAAGACCATAATAGTGAGTAGGAATCCCTACCTCAAAAGATGACACCCAATGGAGAAGATGACGAAAAGGAAGTTGCTCCAAATCACAAGGTTCTTGGATCAACGGATAGCCCACGACGATCAACAACCTTTTTGTAAAGGCCAAAGGTTTGGAAAACACTCTAGCTAGATCAACACTTAGAGAGAAGTGAAGAATGTAGAGAGAGAAGCTCTTAAATGGCGTTTTTGAAAAGTAAGAGAGAGAGTGTGTATGTAAAAAAGTGATTTTAAAAGCCTAACTGTCGACTGATATACGACATTCCCGCTCGAGCGGAAAACACAATGCTCAAGCGTCAAGAACAAAAATCTGGATACGCTCGAGCGTAAGAATACCCGCTCGAGCACCAAGACACATGAATAAAGTACATCCGCTCGAGCGCGAAAACCAGTCCGCTCGAGCGCAGATTTCCCCCTCCCAGAACTGACACCAACAATGTACTACCCGCTCGAGCGCCAACAAGCCCGCTCGAGCGCAACCCGCTCGAGCGCAGGAAATCCGCTCGAGCGTAGAAATTACATCTGCAGAAGTTTTGCAGAAAACAAAATACTGTGAGTGTGTAAATCTCGCTCGAGCGCAAGAAGTCCCGCTCGAGCGGAAAGCCAAAAACCAAACCCCGCTCAAGCGCAGAACAACCTGCTCGAGCGTAACACCAAAAACCTGGACGACTAGATTTGAGACTCAGGCTCAACCAACCTGTAACACACCTGCCCAAAACATCCCAAAACTCACACAAATGCAATTAAAGGACGACAATAGGATAGACACAACTACTAACTCCACGGAACCGAGTCCGGAGTACAACTGAACAGTAAAGAGAATACCGAGATCGCTATAAAAGAAGTTCTTTGTGATACTTTGCTTGAGTGTATAATGGACTGGAATATTAACAGAAAAATCTCTATTGTTACTGTTAATAATTGCTCTACAAATGATGTCATGATTACTATGTTTATGGATAAGTTGAGTAATACATCGCTTTTGTTGTGTGGTACTTTGTTTCATATGCGTTGTGCACATATTTAAATTTGATTGCCAAAGATGGACTAGATGTCATACGAGTGGGTGTAAAGAAAATTTGGGAGAGTGTAGCTTATTGGACATCAATACCTAAAAGATAAGAAAAATTTGAAAAAACAGTCAATCAATTGTGCAATCCACATACTAAGAAATTAGGACTTAATTGTGCAACTAGGTGGAATTCAACATACTTGATGCTTCAAACTGCCTTATTGTATAAGAATGTCTTTTCTCGGTTGAAAAATAGAGAGTCCCAATATAAGACCGCGCCAAGTAAGGAAGAATAAGAGTTTACTAAAGAGATCAGTGGGAGGTTCAAGATATTTTTTTCTATCACAGAGTTATTTTCTAGTACTAAGTATCCACATCCAATGTTGGTTTCCCAGCTTTATGTGAGATAAGGATGACACTGTTTCAATGGCTCTCTTGTGAAATTGAAGTGGGTAGAACAATGGCATAAAAAATGGTGGAGAATTTTGATAAATATTGGTTAGTGATACATGGTGTTGTTGGAGTTATTGTTGTACTTGATCCTAGGTATAAGATGAGTGTATTGGAGTTTTATTTTGAAAAATTTTATGGAGACAAAGCTGAAGAGGAAATTGATAGGGTTTGTCAGATTTGTTATGATTTGTTGCAAGAGTATTAGAACCGAGTTGGTATAGAGACCGATGTTGTTAGTGAATCTTTTATCCATCCAGAAATTGTTACAGAGACCCTTTCAGAGTATGATTTGTTTATTAGTAGAAAGAGAAGTAAAAAAATGAAGAATGTAATATCAGAGTTGGATCATTATCTAGAAGATGATATTTTGCCAAGAACTTCAGGTTTTGATATTTGAATTGATGGAAAGCCAATGGACCAAAATATCCGACCTTACAGGCAGTAACTAGGGATATTTTTAGTTATTCCTGTATCCATTGTTACTTCTGAGTCAACATTTAGCACTAGTGGAAGGTTGGTGCGTCCACATCGTAGTAGACTTCATCCAAACACATTAGAAGTATTAATACGTGCACAAAGTTGGTTGTGAACTGCAGAGATGAAATGTACTCAAGTAAATTTATATATTATTATTTCAATTTTATATTACCATGAAATAATTTTAATACTTAATTTATACTTTTTACTTTTTAAGAAATTCAACATTGAAATTGGTGGGCTATGAGATTAATTTAGATGAGTCATGTGGCACTTTTGTGTTAGTTGCCATCTTTTTTGTTTTAATTATTAACATTTTTTATATCTTATTATTAGTATTGATTTATATATATATATATATATATTTTCATTTTGTTATTTAACAGGAATTCAACTTGAAGACGATGAAAGTTGTTGGTTATATCAAATTTTTGGGGAAACAATATTATTTTATTGTTGTAATATTGATGTTATATATTTTATTTGAACAATTATTTTTCCATGTTGTAATGAACTAATGGTACTTTTTTTTTTGGTTAGACATTTGAGAATCGAGATATTATGTTGCATGGATTATTTTGAGGGGATGAACCTATAGAATATCTTTGAGAGATGCCTATTGATTTTAGAAGTTAACTTAGCTAATAATGTTGGTTGTGCATGCTACTTTACAAAATTAACAAGTGGTGTTTTTTTTTTTTTTTTTTTAAAGCAAAAAATAGGTGGTGTTGTTGTTGTTGTTTTGTGTGGGTATTGTTTTTTATGTGGGTATTGTTTTGTATCTTGCTACCTATATATATATATATATTGTGTGGGTATTGTTTTGTATCTTGTTTGTTATGTTGTTGTTTTTTGGATGTTTATGTTTGGACATTGCTAGATTATGCTTTTATATATATTATTTTTATTTGCCTCAAAAAAAAAATAAAAAATAAAATGGGATATGCAAAATTCAAAACAAAAAAAAAGGGTCAGAGATTTTTCAAGGTCGGAGAAATTCAATCCCTATTAGGAGGCGGGGGCAGGGGGTGATGGGTGAGAAATTTTATACCTTTAGAAATTAGGGACAGGGAGTGTAATCCCTGTCCCTGCCCCTGCCCCTGTCCTGACTCGTTGCCATTCCTAACTAGTGTTGCTGTGTTGTCCAAAGTTGCACCAAGTTCAATGGCTTGACAGCCTACTACAGTAAATCAAAGTTTTAGAAATTTTTGGGACAAAATTATTTTAGTTGTCAAAAGAGTTAATGTTTTCTTTTTAGAGGCAAATTTTGAAATTTAATAATAAATTATTATCTTTTTTTTTAATCAAAATTTTCATTTCAAAATGGAAATCTTTTTTATACGAAATTATTTTTTGTCCCTAAAATACGTTTATCAACAATATTTTTAAAATTTTAGCACTAAAAATCAAATTTTAAATAGTTTTTAGAACAATTTTTTTTTTTTTTTTGGAATAAATCATCATGTATTAAAGTTAAAATTTTGAGTCAGGCAATAAACCTGTCATTTATGTTCTTTCCCAAAAATGCTCAACTCGTCTTTTACTTCTGCCATATATATATATATGTATATATATTATCAGCAAAATAAAAGATTTATTGATGAAAAAAGTAAATTACATGCAAAAATACATCAACAAATCAGGAAAGTGTACTGAGAAGATACATGTGCACAAGTGTAACATCCTTCACAAAAGATGACAACAAATCAAGGACTTTTTACGGTTTTCGTGGATAATCTACCGGGAGCAATGAATGCTCAGTCATTGTTCAAACTCTTTACAAAGTTTGGCATTGTGAAGAATGTCTTTATACCTCTTAAAAGAAGAATAGTGACAAAATCGTAAGATTTGATTGCCCTGCTGTAGCAGACATTGCCATCCAAAAAGCGAATGGTCTGTTAGTGGATGACATGGTGCTAGAAGTCAAGAATGCTACATATGCCAGCAGTAACAAAGATTAACAAAGCAGAAGACTACCACAGAGCACCAGAAGATTCTTCATGACAACCAGCATTAGGGGTAAAGCTGCATATGCAGATCAAAGATCCTTTGCAGAGGTATTAAAGGGGAACCACCCACTGCAGCTGGTAATGTTAGCATGACCATAAAAGTTGATGAAGTTTGTCATGGATGGCTATATGACAGTGTAATAATCAGACTCAATACTAAGTATTCCACTCATGATATTGGTAAAGCTCTGAAGGCAAATGGTCTGGACCAGGTTCTAGTTAGACAAGGGGGAGGCTGTGATGTAGTTTTAACTTTCAAATCTCCAGAGGAGCTAAAGTCTAATATCCGCAATATTAAAGAATGGTTCAAGGATTGGAGCCAGTTTGTGGTGGAATGGATACCAGATTTCCACTATGAACAAGAGAGATGCTTGTGGTTGAGGTGTTATGGCATACCCTTAAATTTCTGGAATGGAAACACACTTAACAGCATTGGAAGTATTTGGGGGCTCTATTCTCAGTTTGGATGGGGATATCTATCAACCAAAATCTTTCTCATATGCCAAAGTCAGAGAGGTTACATCATGTATGGAGCCTATCAGCAAAACTATTTTCCTGGAGTGTAAGGGTAAAGTCCACTTCATCCTTGTGTGTGAAGATCATATTGCAGATCTTAGCATCATAATGCATAATGGTATGGAAGATTGTAGTTGCAATGATATTTGTTCCAGTAAAGAGGCAGAAACTTTCTTAGAGAATGGCTGTAGGGAGGAGGAAGATGATGATGAGGTGGCAGCAGGGTGTGACAAGCTTGCTACTGAGTTAGTATGCACCAATGAGGTAGTACCAAGAAATGATCCTACTGCAAGTCACAGTAGAAAGAAGGCAAGCACTGTAGTTGAGGAGACAAAGTTGGATGCATGAAGCAGCAGTAAGGAGGGAGCGTGTATAAAGGTAATGACGCTGGAAGAGACTGTGCACAACCCTAAAAATAATGATGGCAATCAGAGGTGTGTTGAGCAAGTCTTTACATAGGGTTTTATAAAAAGTTTAAGTGGGTCTAGAGAGGGTCTCTAGCCTAGCATTAATCTGGAAGTGGATCTGGCCCAATCAATATGCAACAACCAAGATAGTGGTCCATCCTCCAAGCCTATTGAGCCTTGTGATATTAGACCTGGTAGCAATGGGCTTTTGGCTTTGAGTCTAAATCATTTAGGCCACATTAGGCAATCAGCTGCTATCTCAAAACCTCTTCGGAATGTGAAGAAAATGGGGAAACAAAAGGCCCAGCTAAAGGGATTTACTACCTTCTCCAGACTCCATGGGTACAAAGCTGTCAACAAACCCATCTCAAAATCTATCATATACAGACTACCAGCAGCAGCAATTGCACAGTTGGATATGTCTGAGGCTGAAACAACTCTGAACAATTACCTTCTTCAAGAAGCCATAGCCACTATCCAATTGGGGAAAACTCTTGGTATTAACTTCAATGGGCAAGAGGATGTGGCCTTAAACAAGATCATGGACCTAGAGCGAAAGGACAAAGAGAGAATCATCAAAGAGGGAAAGGTCAAACAGTAAGTTGCTGTACATGGGAGATTTTGAAATATTAGGGGGCTAGGAATAGGAAAGCCTGAGAAGAAAGGCAAGAAGCTATTAAAGGATAGACACATTGATGTTGTTTTTTTTTCAAGAAACTAAGAAAGCTGTGGTCTCTGTTAATGTTTTCCATCTTTATGCTTGCAGCTGTACCAACAGGTTCATTTTACTTTCAGGTTTATTATATAATTCTTTTGATTGTGTTTTGGTCAATATTTATGTTCCCAATGATGTTAGCATTAGATCCATGCTTTGGGAAAGTCTGTTAAAGCTCAAGCTGGGATGTAAAATGGTGGTAATCAGCTCTTTTTTTGATTGTTATTGACTGCTATGTTTATGCTCAGCATTACAATCTGGGGATAATCAGCTCATTTTGATTGTTTGGGTACAATCTGATTGTTAAAGGTTTGCTCAGCATTAATCTGCTTGCTGTTTTGAAGATTATTTTGTTTAGCTTTAATTTGGCTGTTTTGTTCTCTCCAATGGCTGCAACTAGATTGTTTTGTTCACTGCAATGGCTGCAACTCAGCATCTCAGAGTGGTGGTAATCAGCTCATTGGCTACGCCTAGTTTGTTTTGTTCACTGTAGTTGGGATCAGCTGTTGTTAGGTGGATCATTCATGCTATTGTTTTTGTTTTGCTTTGTGTGTTGGTTTCTCACCAGCTTGGTGCTTGGAGTTTGAACTAGTTTCAAATTCCTCTTTATTAATGTATTCTATCATACTTTATATGTTTCTCATTAATAAAGATTTATTTTATCGACCAAAAAAGTGTACTAAGCATCATTGTCATTTATATATTTACCCTGTAGTATAGTACATTTTATAACTTTTAGATGATAGTGATGTCCATGTGAGACTTATCTTATTAATAGTAGCTGAGTATGTCATATCAAATAATAAATATAAGGAATGGTCAAATTTATGATAAGCATAACATTGTTCGTTCTACAACATGTAAGAAAGTAGGTAAGTAATAATAGTACAGATCAAATGACACATAGGATTGGTTTGGAATGTTCTAAAAAAATATATTTTTTAATTTATTGACTTATATGGGTTGAGTTTGGGTTGGGTTTGATGTGATGTGTTAGAGAGGTGATGTGATTTAAATAAGATGATGTGACTTAAATATGATAGTGACTTTTTGACTTTTTTTTATTATTTAATAGATGTCAAACTTGACCTTAGTTTGAAGCTCTATAAAATTTGGTAAATTGACTAAAAACGCAATGTAAGGTGAGATCGATTGCTTTTTCTTTCTTTTTTTTTAATTGATCAGTAAAATTTTTTTTTTTTTTTTATTGATGATCACCAAAGAAGCATTACATAGGCCTTGCTTGGTAGGACTTATTTCCAGCTTATTTCAGCTTTTAGTTTAATTTAAGCTATTTTGATGTGTTTAGTTCAGCTTAACAATACAGCGTATACTTTTTTGTAAGTCAAAAATCAACTTATTCTTTGAGTGGGGGAGGAGAAACTTAATTTATAAGTAAAAAATCAGCTTATGTTTACAGTTATAAGCTGTTAAGGTATAAGTTATAATCACTTTCCCACAGCTCTACCAAACGGGGCCATAATTAAGAATTATTAGATTTATTGAGATGTATCACTTTGCCATGAACTTGTTAGATTTTAGGCAAAATCTCTGGTTAAAGACGTCAATTTGCTATTTTGTCATTTTTAAAAAAGTTTTTGTACGGGAAAGAAATTCACCTTCTCGTATAATCCTGTTGATCAAGTCTGCGTTCCTCTATACGTCGTCGTTCCACCACCTGAAAACACAAACGTGAGCTGGCCGGCGGGTGTGTGCCGGAAACCTCTCCGATGCCTAAGTCAGTAAGCAAGACAAGAAGGCAAGAGCTCTATGTATTCAGGAAGCAAAATTGTGTTACCTCTCCAAAGGTGATATTGGTGAGCTTATATAGGTTCCGCGTAGCACAATCCTAGTAGGACTCTTACTCCTCCATTCAGAGTCCTCCTAGGATTCATACTCCTGAAGGATAATGCTTATCCTCCAACACCCCCTCACCGCTTGAACCAAGTGAGATGGTTTTACTGCAAGTTGTCATACAACCAAGTAACATTCCTCACGGACTCCAATATGACCGAAGTAAACATGACTATGCTTAGCCGCAGAATAGGCCGAACCATCCTTAATTCGGCTCTTCCTTCTACTACTCTTACTTCGGCTTCTCATGTATAACCCATGGCGTGGTTAGGCCGAACTAACATGTTACGACCGGTCTAACTCCCATGCATCTTTAGACCGGTCTAACTTCAACCTTTTCTCGGACCGGACTAACTCCGAGGCGTTCTTGGACCGAACTAACTTAAAGGCTTCTCTTGGACCGAACTAACTTCAAGGCTTCTCTTGGACCGAACTAACTTCAAGGCTTCTCTTGGACCGAACTAACCGGAGTAAGCTTCTACCGCGCTATCCAGAGCGAAGCCCACCAAGAGAAGCCATTACTTCGACAAGTGCCATGGCCGAGATAACTATCTCTACTCCGATTGGTAACTTATAATCACGTTTGGACCGAGGTAACACTTGAAAAAGTTTCTTCCACACTTGGCCCGAACTAACACTTGGACCGAGGTAAAAGTCCCTACCACACTTGGACCGAACTAACACTTAGACCGCGGCCCACTTGCTAGACTTTTCTACCGTGGCCCATATTCGTTTAGTTCTTGGACCGAAGTAAATCTATCCTTACCTCGGTCCATTACGCGGCCCAATTTCCAAGTCTCCTCTTTAGCTCGGCCCAATTTAGATATAAATTACCCTCTCAATTGCCCCTTAATTCCATCTGCCATGCATGATTTGGGATTACTTGTTTCCAACCGAGCTAAACTTTAGCCTCCGTACTCCACAAAATTTGAACAGTCCTCAACTCCGCCTCCGCGAAGCTTGTGTTCGTTGTTGCTGCTTTCATCTTCAGTGCCTTCAACCGGGCTACGAATCCTTTGTTCCACTTAGCCGAGCGAGGACTCCATTTATTTCACCTTTGTTTCTTTTAGCATGGTCCAACGATCCGTGCTTAATACTTTTCCTTTTTACTTTTCAAACTAACTAGGTTGGCCAGGCACCTCTTTGCATGCTTAACCGAGATACTGCGCGAGCTATATCCTGCAATGTAAGGCTGCCAAAGACCTCTTCGTCAAGTGTGGGTGGGAAGCAGCTGTAGCGCAACTCGGTCATAGCCAAGAGACCGAGGTCTTCCTAAACCCTCATCCATATTTTATACCGAGTTCCATGGTGGAGTATGCAAATGCCATTCATCAAAAATTTCTTCAATACTGAGGAAGATGATGTATCCCAAGAGCTTGACAATAACGCCCAACTCGGTTGCCAGTCCAACTCTCCAACTCATGTGGTCTCCATCTAACCCTTGCTTGCTGTGTCTGATGCGGTGCTTTCGACCTTTTTGTTTTATCCTGTATTTTCTTCTTGAAATCTTCAGTTTTCTGATTTTTCTGTTTGGTTTGCTCCATGCTTGCAATCGTTTTCCAATTGTGATCTGAATGAAGTATAACATTTCCTGGCCGAGATACTTATCTCGGTCTTAGCCTTGAAATCAAGCTGGTCATACCTGCCAACCTCTTTAGCCTAGGTTTTTACCTCAGCTGAAGATCACTAAAAGTTGTTCCAGCCAACCACTCTTCAATCTAGATCCTCATCTCGGCTGAAGAGTATTAAAAGTTAGTTTTTCTAGCAAATCACGCTTCAGCGCGGATCCTTATTTCGGCTGAAGAAGAGCTTGATGCTTGGCCATTCCTGCCAAACTCCTTTGGCTGAGGTAACCATCATCCCGGCAAAAGAGTGTCCCAAAAAAATTTTTTGTTGGTCAAACCTGCCAATCACCTTTAGCCTAGGTCCTTACTTCAGCTAAAGGGTGCAAAAAAGTTTTTTGTTGGTCAAACCTGCCAACCACCTTTAGCCCAGGTCCTTACTTTGGCTAAAGGGCGCAAAAAAGAGTTTTGTTGGTCAAACCTGCCAACCACCTTTAACCTAGGTCCTTACTTCGGCTAAAGGGTGCAAAAAAGTTTTTTGTTGGTCAAACCTGCCAACCACCTTTAGCATAGGTCCTTACTTCGGCCAAAGGGTGCAAAAGAGTTTTGTTGGTCAAACCTGCCAACCACCTTTAGCCTAGGTCCTTACCTCGGCCAAAGGGTGCAAAAGAGTTTTGTTGGTCAAACCTGCCAACCACCTTTAGCCTAGGTCCTTACCTCGGCCAAAGGGTGCAAAAGAGTTTTGTTGGTCAAACCTGCCAACCACCTTTAGCCTAGGTCCTTACCTCAGCCAAAGGGTGCAAAAGAGTTTCGTTGGTCAAACCTGCCAACCACCTTTAGCCTAGGTCCTTACCTCGGCCAAAGGGTGCAAAAAAGTTTTTTTGTTGGTCAAACCTGCCAACCACCTTTAGCCTAGGTCCTTACTTCGGCCAAAGGGTGCAAAAGAGTGGTAAGTGTTGGTTTTTCCAGCCAACGCTGCTTTTAATGCCCCTAGCTCATTAAAACAACCGTTACAGAAGAAAATACTCTATGCTGAAAAGGGAACGACTTGTTTTATTGAGGAGAATGAAAATTACAAGTACCCTAGAGAAAAAATAACTCGAGACTGGCAGTGTTCCATGGTCTGGGGATAGCCTTGTTGGCTCCATCCTCCAAGTGATATGCCCTTTTTCACTAAACCAACCACTTTGTATGGTCCTTCCCTATTGGGCCCTAGCTTTGCCTTCTCGGGTTCTTTACATCTATCATTTCGTACTAAGTCTTCCATCGTTGCTCACCGCCTTTGCTAACATCTCATGACAGCTCGTTGCTCTCAAGTTCTTCCTTTTATGTATTGGTCCAAGTGCCCACCGCTACTAACTCCTCCAAATGTTGCTTCAATGGCGCAATTTTCAAAGGCGGTGCCCCTGCTCATCATGGAAAGTGCACCGCGATCTTCGTCGTAGTCTTTTGGCGCTTCTCCCAACTTAGCGTGCCATCGGACGAAAGGTTCATTGCGTATCTCGCCGAGGATGCGATAGATCGGTTTTTGAACACCGTGGTAATGGCGGCGACTCTCCACCTCCTTTCATCCGGGTCCTCACCGTTGTCCTTCTTACCTCGCCGTCCTCGCTTGGACGTTTCTACCGTGTTAACTTTTGTCGTAGTCTTTTATCCGGTATTGCGGTTGTGCCAGATTTCGTTTTTAGCGGGCGCCGTCTTCCTCCACGCCAATATGTTGGTGTACTCTCTCCATCAAGGCTTCCATCGTAAGAGGTGGCGCCATGGTAATTGAGTCCTCAACCTGCTTCCGATCGAAGACCTCTTTGTATCAAGCGATGGCGAGATTTGTAGGGCAATCTCCTATCCGGTTGAAAGTTTCCCAATATCTTCCATTGTAGGATCTCAACGTCTCTTCGCCGCCCATGTCGGCGATGGAGAGTAGCCGATCGATCTCCACCGGTGTTTTGGTGTTCGCTCAACCTTGTAATGAACGCCCGCCAATTGTGCCTGTGAAGTTATGCCGCTTTTGGTAGCTTTACAAACAAAGACAAACCTAGGTCAACAAGGCTTGAGGGGAATAGGATGCACATTAAGGCCTCGTTCACGCAGATAACCATGACTCGCGGAAGTGGCTTATGCAAGTATGGGTCCGCTCTTCCTCAGATGTAGTGAACTTAGGTCAGAAAGCGATGGTAGTGGCGCTTCTCAATTGGGACAAACGGTGAGGTCTGCAGCCTCGCCAATGCCTTGTCCGTTGGTTCGTAGGCCGGGCGCGGTTGTGGCATTCCAACCTCGACGCTTCCATGCGTCCGAGGAGCCAACCGTTGTAAGGCAGAAACTCTACGTGGATCGCGTGCCCTGGTGTCTTCCCTGCATCGTGCTTTTTCTTTTAGCACGGTTCGTAGGTCGGACGATCTGGGCAACTCCGTTTGCCTGGACCTTGTTTGATGCGTATGCGAAGGCCAATATGTGCTTCCTTCCGTGTAAGACCTTTCAGATCTCGCCCTCTCAGACCTGGAGTGACGAGTTCTGGAAGATCTTGATTGCGACGCTCGCCCCGAGGCTTTTGTTTCACGCTTGGGAGGGTGTAGAAATCCTACTACGACCCTCTGAGTGGCGAGGGGGCGTCTTGGTTGTGCGCCCCCCTCCTCTCGCCCCTTCTTTTCCTTTCACCGGCGTTGAGAGATTCCATGTCCGCCGCCATCCGCCAGATCAACTCGTTCTTGTACCTCGACGCGATCCTCCAGAGTTTGAGGATCCATCCCGCGCTTTTGCCTTCGGGCTTTGTGAACGAGAGGATGAGGGTCATTATTCCTCCTTCCTCCCCTTCCATCCCTCCCGGAATTTTGTTGTCTCTGGTTCCGTGTTCGCCATGGGAGGGACCAAGGGAAGGCCTTCGCGCTTTGCACCTCCTTCGAGTTAGTCCGCCAATGGCGATCGAGGTAATTCTTCGTTGTTCGCCATTGATGTTCGAGAGAAAAAGCTTGATCAAGAGGTTGTTCTTGTTCCGTTTCTTCCCACAGACGGGCGCCAATTGTACGGAAAGAAATTCACCTTCTCGTATAATCCTGTTGATCAAGTCTGCGTTCCTCTATACGCCGTCGTTGCTCCACCACCGAAAACACAACGTGAGCCGGCGGTGTGTGCCGAAACCTCTCCGATGCCTAAGTCAAGAAGCAAGATAAGAAGGCAAGAGCTCTATGTATTCAGAAGCAAAATTGTGTTACCTCTCCAAAGGTGATATTGGTGAGCTTATATAGGTTCCACAGAGCACAATCCTAGTAGGACTCTTACTCCTCCATTCAGAGTCCTCCTAGGATTCATACTCAAGGATAATGCTTATCCTCCAACACCCCCTCACCGCTTGAACCAAGTGAGATGGTTTTACTGCAAGTTGTCATACCAAGTAACATTCCTCACGGACTCCAATATGACCAAGTAAACATGACTATGCTTAGTCAGAATAGGCCAAACCATCCTTAATTCGCTCTTCCTTCTACTACTCTTACTTCTCATGTATAACCCATGGCGTGGTTAGGCGAACTAACATGTTACGACCGTCTAACTCCCATGCATCTTTAGACCGGTCTAACTTCAACCTTTTCTCGGACCGGACTAACTCCGAGGCGTTCTTGGACCGAACTAACTTAAAGGCTTCTCTTGGACCGAACTAACTTCAAGGCTTCTCTTGGACCGAACTAACTTCAAGGCTTCTCTTGGACCGAACTAACCCGAGTAAGCTTCTACCAAGGCTATCCAGAGCGAAGCCCACCAAGAGAAGCCATTACTTCGACTTCGAGTGCCATGGCCGAGATAACTATCTCTACTCCGATTGGTAACTTATAATCACGTTTGGACCGAGGTAACACTTGAAAAAGTTTCTTCCACACTTGGCCCGAACTAACACTTGGACCGAGGTAAAAGTCCCTACCACACTTGGACCGAACTAACACTTAGACCGCGGCCCACTTGCTAGACTTTTCTACCGTGGCCCATATTCGTTTAGTTCTTGGACCGAAGTAAATCTATCCTTACCTCGGTCCATTACGCGGCCCAATTTCCAAGTCTCCTCTTTAGCTCGGCCCAATTTAGATATAAATTACCCTCTCAGTTTTAATTAAAATTAAATTTTTTGATTTTGTCCATTTTGCCATGGTGTTAGAAATCCATACATGTTCCATTTGAATATTTGAATATTTGAATTTTCGTTATTTTTTTTTAATTTGGTAATGCTCGTATCTAGTTAAACTGTTTTCTAGTTGGACTAGGGATTTTTTCATTATAAGTAAGGTTGTCGGCGTAAGGTTAATATTTAATAAATTTTAAGTTATTGTACTTGTCTAGTTTTGGATATTCTGTGTATTAATCATAGTTTATGTATTAATTTCTTATATTCTTCTCCAACCATTGATTTTGGAAATTATTTTGTCTTTAATATTTATTTTTGAATCAACGAATTCAGAAGTGTGTTTGATACAGAGAGAGAGAGAGAGAGAGAGAGAGAGAGAGAGAGTTTTTATTGAATCATTAACACATGCATTTCATGCCTATTTTGAGCTTAACAAAGTCTTCTCGCTTTAAGTACTGTCATGGATCATTCTTCAACAATATTTAGCATACATCTGCTTCTGCCCTACTCGATCTCCTTCAACCTCTAGCATGTTCATCATCACCGCATGCGAAGCATTCCTTGCAAGCTCAGACCAATCCCTACATAAATCAAACAACAATCGATTAGAGGTGTTCAACGGTTAAAGCAAAAATATGTGGTGAAGTACATTCTTGATCTCCAAAGTACGTACGTTGTATTATTTTAGTTTTCGATATTTTAATTATGTCAATTTAATTCACAACATACTTACACTATAAAAAATTAAAGTTTTAGAGATTAAAATTTAAGGACAAATTATTTTTTAGGGACCAAATATTTTTATTACGAAAAGTGTTGTCATTATATTTTTAGCAATGATAATTGGACATTAATGATGAATTATTATTCTTTTGGGACCAAATTTTTTGTCAAAAAAAATAAACTATTTTGAGACCAAATTATTTTGTCTCTAAAAGTGTATTTATTAGTGACATTTTCAAAATGTTATCGTTAAAAGTCTTATTTTCTACTTTTCAGGACGATTTTTTAGCGACTATCCTCCCAATTATAGAAATTGTTCCCTAAATGTCTTTTGTAACAAAATTTTCACTTTTAGAGACTAAAAACTTTGGTCTCTAAAACTCTTATATGTTGTAGTAATAAATAGGATACTTACGTGTAGGTCCTAATAAGTTGACTTATTGTCTAATAGATCCTATGAAAAGAATTTGTCATAAAAAAAGTCAATAATTGTAAGTTTTAGCGACAATTTATAAAAATCATGACTAAAAAAAGTCATTAATTGTCAATTTTTAGCAACATATATAAAAAATTGTCACAAAAAAAATATTTTTAGCAATAATTTTACCAAGACTTATTTCTAATAGGACTTGATGAGAATTAAATTCAACTATTAGGATATTGATAATTTACCCAATAAATATAGGTCAAATATAGTGTTAGACACCAAAATATGTATTCTATCATTTCTATGTTATTTTTTATCCTGATATTTCAATTTAATCGCCAAATTATTCAATTAATTATGTTTAAATGGTTCCCTATTTTTGTCCAAATTGTCATTTTTGGGAAGACTAAATAAGTGTACTTTTTGACTTTTTATGAAATATGGGTTGGATTTGGGTTGGATTTGAAATGATGTGTTAGAGAGGTGATGTGACTTAAATAGGATAGTGACTTTTTAGTTTTTTGAATTTTTTAGAAGATGCCAAACTTGGCCTTAGAATTACCTAATTTGGAAAAAAATACACAAAAACGGAACTGGGGCATTTAAAACACGAATTAAATAAGATGGCTACTAAAATGATATAATTGAAATATCAGGTACTAAAATAAAATATAAAGCATATGTTAAAAACTAACAATCTATTCAATTAATCCTGCATATATAAATAATTTTATCATATAGATACATGTAACCGTAAAAAAGAGCAATATGATCGCTACAAAGAGAAGGTTGTGCTTACCCATTCGATGAATCAAATGTTAATCCAACAGTGTGCTTGGCCTCCTCAACCGCCTCCTTAAACCGAACCAGTTCCTTGGCAGGACAGCTTCCATTGTTGATGACCCGAAGCTCGGAAGGTTTTACATCAACAAAAATAGGTATAACCTTCTTCCTACACTCCATGATCATACTCAACTCATGCAAACAAAAATATGACTGACAATAATGTGGCGAAAACACCGCGATCCCAACCTTACAATCACGAATCGCCACATTGATCTTCTCGAACAACTTGTCCCCTGGCTTCATGCTCTTGCTGTCCAAAAATGGCCTCAGCTTCAGCCTAACCAACTCATCATATATCAACCCTGAAACATTTTTGTTCGTATCGATCCGCCTATGGTTGATGAAGACATCGCAGCAGCTAGGTTTAACGGTTCGGATATGATTCTGATAACGGAGAATTTGTCGGCACACAGCCTTGGATGCTGAACTTTGCATGGCTCGTTAGAGTAGGGGTGTTTGGAAATTGATTTTTTAATAATTTTTTATAAAAAAATGTATAAACAAGTAAAGAGAATTATGTTATAATTTGTAATATTTTTTGGCTTTTTAATTAAAAAACAAGATTTCCAAACAATGCCTTAATATAATAAATAAATAAATAAAATTTCTTTAATATTTTGTACAATATTTGTTGTGTGGGTGATTTTCCGACCACACTGCCCGCTTAGTAACCAGCTGGAGAGCACTGGCAGAATAGATGGCACCTGACTGACCTGCAATAGAAATATAAGAATTCCGCGGTGGTTTCGACCACCCGGGGGCACTCCGACGATCAAGTCAGTATATCTCTCAAAGATAAATCAAGTGCTAAACTCACAAGCTTGAGTATCAAAAGCATACCTTAGACCCATGGGGGTGCCTCTCTTTTATAGCCAACACAATCCTAGTCCCAATAGGAGCCTGGTCCTAATGGACTTAGGATTACTGCTAATTTGGGACTCTCAGTGGGATTAGAATAAACTCTCTAAGAGTTCTATCTTTACCCAAACTGAAGTCTTCTCCCAATCTAGGACTCTTGTCCATATCCAGGTTGAGTTCCCTCTTCATTCTAGGACTCTTGTCCTGTATCCACTTATCTCGGATTCCGATATCTTCGGAGATAACCTCGGCCTAACCGAGATCACCTCGGCATCACGACCAGGACACGTGGCACCTCGGCTGACACGTCGGCGTCACCCTACCACGCGTGTTGGACGCAGAAAATATATCCCCAATAACCCCCTAGGTTCTATTACCTCGGCATTCTCGAGGTGATGGAACCTACACTGTTCGATCATTTGTGCCCCTCTCGTCCGAGATCAAACTCGTCGACCTCAAAGTTTCCTGGACTCTACTGTCTACTTCTGTCAAATATCAAGCTTCATGCTTTTCAAGCTATTCGAGATCATACCTCCTAGCCGAGGTTTCTGGTTTCATTAATTCATAAATTCCAAGAGCTTTGCATCCGCTTTATTCACATTTTTTGGTGGGCTCCTGATTTCCAGTCATCTATTTGACTTCGGCGATCTTCATATCGGCATTCACTTATCTTGGTAGGTTCATAAACTCTTTTATTAAGTTCAATCTTTCATAACTCTTCTGAATCCATTTACTTGCCCTCTGTTGTCTTCTATTTTCGTCTGTTTTCAAGTTTTGAATTGTTTGAATGCCTGGCACTGTTCTTGCCATGTCCACTTTCTGCTATAGCATCGTGTTCAGGCCATTACTTTCTTGTTTCTTCATATACTTACTTAGTGCCTGTGCACTTGGCTTTATCTTTGAACTTTGTCATCCTCTTGACTCTGATTTTTCTCTTTATTCAATCCTCTGGCTTTTTCTCTTTCTAGCTCTTTTGCTTAAATCCGTCATTGTTCCAAGCTTTCAAGCTCTGCAACTGTCTTCGTTCCTTTCCGCCGGTGAAGCTTATGTCATTCCGTCGTCAGACTTCGGCAATTCTCATTCCGGCTTCCCTCTTTCTAGTAAGCCACTGTTCCTCCTGGTTTTTTATTTCTTGTTGCTTTCCAAGAAGCTCTGCTTCATTTGTTAATCATCATTACTGTTTTACCCGTTGTTTCCAATTCATCTTCTTGAATGCACACTGTTCACATATCTGTTGATTTCTGCCACTGTTCTTGGCTTGACGCACCTGTGCAATCTTTTTGTCTTGATTTCCTGATAGCTTCATCACCATTTTTGATTTATGAATTACATTCTGTTTTCTGTTTTCTGCGTCTTTTTCCAAATTGTTGCTTTCAATCCTTGGCTTCAAACTCTGAGGTGCCAATCGCCGAGAAGAGCCTTGATCAAACTCTTCGGGAGATCGATGCTGGGTTCGAGGCCGAGAAGGCTGCTGAGAAGTTCTTTCCAACTGTCTTTTGCTGATGCCAAGTAGTTTTGCTTCTTTCTTGAAATTGATGCCGAGATAACGGTAAAGAAGCTCCTCAAATTGACTGCCGAGGCTGAACCATCGTCGTTCGTCGAAGCAGATCAGTCCGACGTTCTTGCTTTCATCATCTCAGTTCTCTAAGGTCTTCATTTTTGTACTTTCCAATCTTCTCAGCTCTTAACAAACTAGTTGGTCATCTCGGATGATCATATCTCGGAAACGTCTTTCAGTGTTATCTCAGCTATAACAAACTTGTAAATTGCTACAAATTTCAACAAGTGGTAGACTTCATAATCTTCGGTTAACTCATCTTGTAATTTGCTCAAAAAATTTCAACAAGTGTAAACATTCCTTGCTCCTTAATTATCATTCCTTCCCCCTGCATCTTCTCCCTGCCCCCTAATGTGAACATAAGTTGCACTTAGGATCATATTAGGGAAGTTGGCTTCGTGCCATAGTCACATACCTGATGTGTTCTTCTTTCGCTGATGTATTAAAACTTCTGGTATTTAATTCACCCCCTTTAGACCCTCTTTCTCTTAGCCTTTGCAAACTATCATCACTATTTTTTGAAACATTTATTCCTTTCACAATTCTGGTCACCACTTCTGGCGTGCACTTAGTGGTTCTGTTCTAATCAAAACGACGTTTTGACTCCGGCGAATCTTTTGCTGACATTTAACTTTGTGCACTCTTTAACTTGTAAATTCTCTCAGAATTTCAACAAGTGTTAACATCATTCGTTTTAACTTCGGTTAAACATCATCCCGGCTTAACTTCGGTTAAGCACCACCTCAGTTTAACTTCGGTTAAACATCATCTCGGCTTAACTTCGGTTAAGCATCATCTTGGCTTAACTTCGGTTAAACATCATCCCGGCTTAACTTCAGTTAAGCATCACCTCAGTTTAACTTCGGTTAAACATCATCTCGGCTTAACTTCAATTAAGCATCATCTCGGCTTAACTTCGGTTAAACATCATTCCGGCTTAACTTCAGTTAAGCATCACCTCAGTTTAACTTCGGTTAAACATCATCTCGGCTTAACTTCAGTTAAGCATCACCTCAGCTTAACTTCGGTTAAGCATCATTCCGGCTTAACTTCAGTTAAGCATCACCTCAGTTTAACTTCGGTTAAACATCATCTCGGCTTAACTTCGCCACATCATCTCTCGCTTAACCGGTTAAGCACCATTCCTTCCTTGTCGTTTGTACTCTTGTACCTTTAGACAATGTAAGCTCTGCATATGGCCGATATGCCCCTTTGTTCTTGAATGTCTAATTCAACTTTCCTTCTCTGAATGCTTGTACTTTTGTCTTTTCTTGATTGCCTTCGTATGATTCTATACTTAGAATATTCTGCGTGCCTTTCATTCTTTGCTTTCTTTGTGCAATCTTCTGGTTACATACCTCGTATAATAACTACAAACTTTACTTGACAAGTCAAACTTTTCATGAATTTCAACAAGTATATATACTTATAAACTTTTCTCAATTTTCAACAAGTGTTTAAACAAATTTCTCTTTAACCTGTAAATTGCTACAAATTTTAACAGACGATTAAAATATCATATATTGGCTTAACTTCACCTTTGCTACAAATTTCAACATGTAAAAACATCACCTCGGCTTAACTTCAGTTAAGCATCATCTCGTTTTTAACCAACTTGTAAATTGCTACAAATTTCAACAAGTGCTAAGGAATCTTTGTCAGCTTAACAACTTGTAAATTGCTACAAATTTCAACAAGCGTTAAGGAATGGTTTCAGCTCAACAACTTGTAAATTGCTACAAATTTCAACAAGTGTTAAGGAATCTTTGTCAGCTTAACAACTTGTAAATTGCTACAAATTTCAACAAGCGTTAAGGAATGGTTTCAGCTCAACAACTTGTAAATTGCTACAAATTTCAACAAGTGTTAAGGAATCTTTGTCAGCTTAACAACTTGTAAATTGCTACAAATTTCAACAAGTGTTAAGGAATGGTTTCAGCTTAACAACTTGTAAATTGCTACAAATTTCAACAAGTGTTAAGGAATCTTTGGTCTTAACTTCAGTTAAGAATCTTCTCGGCTTAACTACGGTTAAGCATCTTTTTGGTCTTAACTACGGTTAAGAATCTTCTCGGCTTAACTACGGTTAAGCATCTTCTTGGTCTTAACTACGGTTAAGCATCTTCTTGGATTCAAGCCGGGGTTTTCAACCTGGCCAACTTTAGTCTGATCTTCTGTGTTTCCTTTTTATCCTCTGGGATCTTAGATCTGTTCGCTGTGCTCTTCTCATCTCGGACTTAAGCACCGAGATTTTATCTTCTTAGTTCTGCTCACTCGGTTTGAGCTCTTCTTTTCTCGGGCCTACTCATCTAGGCCGAGATCATGTTTTCTAGGATCCGGGATCTGCTCACTTAGGCTGAGCTCTTGTCTTTTCGGGCCTACTCATCTTAGGCTGAGTTGATGTCTTCTCGGATCTGGGATCCGAATCCGTGATCTGCTCACTTAGGGCCGAGCTCTTGTCTTTTCGCCTACTCATTTAGGCCGAGATGATGTCTTCTCGGATCCGGATCGAATCCGTGATCTGCTCACTTAGGTTGAGCTCTTCTATACTTGAATGTCATCTCCTTGGGAACGCCATGCCCCCTGTCTTTGCATCCCTTCGAAGGGTCTTCGTTCATCCGCAGTATTTATCCTTCCATACCGAGGTCATCTTTGTTGTAGTATCCGCTTCGACCGTTGTTTTTGATCGCCACCTTCCCGCCGGGCGTCTTTCACTCCGTGACTCTCGTCACGAAGTTTCAGATTAAGGCTGCCCTCTAGTGTCGAGGTCGATAGGTCTCCCACTCCCGGCAGGAGTGTTTGTCTTCAATCTGATCCTTCCGTCCACCGCCATCTATTCTTCTTTCTTTCCCACAGACGGCGCCAAATTGTGTGGGTGATTTTCCGACCACACTGCCCGCTTAGTAACCAGCTGGAGAGCACTGGCAGAATAGATGGCACCTGACTGACCTGCAATAGAAATATAAGAATTCCGCGGTGGTTTCGACCACCCGGGGGCACTCCGACGATCAAGTCAGTATATCTCTCAAAGATAAATCAAGTGCTAAACTCACAAGCTTGAGTATCAAAAGCATACCTTAGACCCATGGGGGTGCCTCTCTTTTATAGCCAACACAATCCTAGTCCCAATAGGAGCCTGGTCCTAATGGACTTAGGATTACTGCTAATTTGGGACTCTCAGTGGGATTAGAATAAACTCTCTAAGAGTTCTATCTTTACCCAAACTGAAGTCTTCTCCCAATCTAGGACTCTTGTCCATATCCAGGTTGAGTTCCCTCTTCATTCTAGGACTCTTGTCCTGTATCCACTTATCTCGGATTCCGATATCTTCGGAGATAACCTCGGCCTAACCGAGATCACCTCGGCATCACGACCAGGACACGTGGCACCTCGGCTGACACGTCGGCGTCACCTTACCACGTGTTGGTACGCAGAAAATATATCCCCACATTTGTAATTTGGTATGTGTATATATATGATGTTTATTGTAGTTGGAGAATGTGGGTTTAAGCGGGTATTTATAGTCCGAGATGATTTGATTAATGACTGGAATGCAAATTGATTTTCCAGGAAAATGGAATTCAAATTGATTTTCCAGGAACAGGGAATTCAAGTGATCAGATTCAGATTGGACTTTGAGAAAATTATACACTTTGGTATTTGAATTGAAAAGACAAGCCGAAAAGAGTCAAAAACTTTGAATATTTTGACTCTCAAGGCGTTGTATGTGTTTAATCCTTCAATCACGTATCTTTTATTTTTATTTTTTATTATATCTGTTTGTTTTGAAATTTTCAAAAACAGTTTTTTTAATTTTTATTAGGTAGTATATTTTTAGCATTTTAATCAATTTTTTTAGTATTTTTTAAATCCATTTTTAATCTAGATACACCTATAAAATTTATAAAAACGTCATTAAAAAATTCATTAAATAGAACAAAGTATGAAAATATACTAAATTTTTGTAATTTTTATATTCAATAAAATTTTGAAATTTTTTTACATAAATTTCATACTTTTTAAGTATATTTAAATTAATTAAATAAATCTAAAAATTAAAAGAATAACTAAAAATAAAATAAAAAAATCGAATTGAAAACTCAAAAATTATTTTTAAAAACTCCAAATCAGGTAATTTCCCATACATATATATCATTTAAAATAAAAATTACATACACATTGTACAGTTAGTGATATGTATTAGTTCATAGAAATTTACGACTTGATTTACAAGCGGTATAATAAATTCACAATAAATACGACTCATTCAATTGAGAGTAATGTTAGAAATCGTAAAAACTCTATTAAAATTTCTACTAAATGTCTTACATGAATGTGTGACCCACACAATGTAGGACTCATATGAGTCCCATACCCATGTAAGACCTTTAGTAAAACTTTTGGTAGAATTTATGAAATCTCTAACATTTGTTCAATTGATAGGAGACTATTTCACGAGATGAGCTCATCTCCATACCTTCACCTCTCTATACATATCCATACCTATTTTGTGAAATCCAATTTGAATCTACGTTCACATATCGTCTATCTCATCCCAAAATAAAGTCATCTATGCAAAAATTGAATTCAATCAGACATTTATAAATATATAAGCAAATCATATTTTATTTTATAAAATAAATAATTTAAGTTTATAATTATATTTGTCATTCATTTTATAAAATAAAATGTGATTTGTTTATGTATTTATAGATGTTCGATGAAATTAATCTTTTATATGAATGACCTTTATTGTGAGAATTAAGAACTAGGCAGTTCAGATGATCAACACCCACAATTTGACGTCATCAGTGGGAACTTAGTAAGAATAGATGGCAAACATCCGATAAGGAGGACGAAACGGATCATCTTGATTCTTGGTTCTTAGTTTTTGACGAGTAGACATCTGAGTCCTTGCTTCAAGAAACTGACAAGATCTTGGTCGGAGGAGTATCTCTAACATGTTGTTTAGCCAACATGTTTGAAAATCAGACAATATAAGTTCCATGCCGAGGTAATAGAATGTGGGACATAATTTTGAATTGTCCACGTGGCCTAGATAGTTAGCCTATGTGTCATGTGGGTGATTCTGATTGGCCGAGGTGTGGTCAAACCACATCTGAATTCGAAATATTCAAATGAGGGATTAGAGTTCTGGATGATGACAGACTCTCTATTTGGGTAAGATTTGACTCTTGAGATGATTGATTTTAATCCAAATAGAAGGAGTCTTAGATAATTGATATCTTTGTTAAAGATAGAGTCCTGTGAAGTAAAACTATCATTATAAAAGTAACCCACCACCGAATCTAAGGTATGTGATTTATTTTGTGAGTTCTTAATTTGAATTGATATCTTGTGAGATAAGTGACTAATTTGATTGTCGGAATGTCCCCAAGTAGACAAGTCATTGCGGTATTTCTTGTTTTCTTGTGCACAAGTGTTAACTCAATCTATTATGTTGTGTACTCTCCAATTAAATTTTCTATTTGATTGTACCCCACAAATAGCGGCAACTTCAAATTGCCCGAAACAAACAAGTTACTGCAACTTCAAATAAATTTTCTATTTGATTATACCCCACAAACAGCGTCAACTTCAAATTGCTAGAAACAAACAAGCTACTGCAACTTCAAATGAACCACTTCCAAGCAGTTTTCGATGAATAGAGTTCCACAAATTTTACAATTAAATTCAACTTTCACACCCATCAAAAAAAAAATTCAACTTTCACAATTTTTTATTTTTTATTTTTTTGGGGAGGTGTTTAATCTTTTTCTTGTTGACTATTTTTCTTATTTATTTTTAATTAGACATCCACAACCATATAGTAATATCATATTTTTGTTACATTCTTAGACCCTATTTAGGAAGAGTTATTTTTAGTTAAAATAGTTAATAAGATAAAATGTCATATTTTTCCCATTAATCAATCATTTTTTCTCTCGCAACCACCTATTCAAAAAAAAAAAAAAAAAAAAAAAATCATCTCAAATGAATTTTTTTTTTTTCATCTCATAAAAGAACCAAAAAATCGAAAGCCAGTTCAATTAGCCAAGTTTCCAAATGAGCCCTCAGTGGTAGGTTTGTAGGGACCATAGCATCTGCATAAATTTTTCCACAAATTATACTTATAGCAATTTGTTTGTTGTGTTAATTTGATTTTTGTAATTTTAATTGTATCAAATTTGTTCACTAATTTTTCATATTGTCTAAATTAAGTTCAATTAATAAAACTTGTGAAGAAATTGAACATAAATATGAGAAAAATGATCTATTGAAAAAAGAATAAACAATTTTAAATTGGATGTTAATCTTTCAATTAATTTGAAGATAGTGAATGAACTATTTTTGCCATTAATTTCAATCCAATTTCTAAAACCAAAGTTCGAATTGGATTAAATTGAGACAATTTTAAAAATTCAAAAATAAAATTGATACGTTAAAACTACAATGACCATGTTGACACAATAGAGAATTACAAGTATCAGAAGTGTAATTTGCCTTAATTTTATGTAAATTAGACTTTTAACTTTCACCATAAAAATTATAACTTTTGTTACAATGTACAACTGCACATTATAACATTTCCTCACATTAAAACTATTATGTCTTTGTTTGGCATACGAGGTTTTTGGACTTTTTGGTTAAAATAATTACAAAAAGATAAAATAGGTTTTTTAGCCCAATAAGATAAAATATTACATTCAAATTATAATCATTTCATTTTTTCTCTCACAAAAGTCAAAAAAGCCAAAAAGTCTATCCCAAATAAGGTTTTCTTAGCTCTAGGTTAAAATAATTAAAAATTCAAAAAGTCAACCCATATCCCAAACGAAGCGAGACATAGTTTCAAATCCCATTCACAACAATGTATAAATGTTTTAGGAACTAAATTTTTTCATTTCAAAAGAGAAAATTGTATTGTAAAAAACATTTAGAGACCAGGAAAAATTTTTCAAAAAAATTATTTATCTTTTTTTTTTTTGATAACCGAGTGTCTGAGTCAGCTTACGCGTATCTCAACTAATTTCGGGATCTATGCAAAGCGCCTCTTCCACGTGGATTGGATAAATCTCAGGTAGAATCCGCAGATGTGGCTCTAAGGAGTTGATAGCACCTAGTGGAAGTTGAGCCTGAAACATGGAAGGAGAACACTTCTAGGTCCCAAGCTACACCTACTAGGCCAACCCCTTGAAAGTAAAAAAAATATTTATCTTTAGCGAAAAGAATTTAAAATGTCGCTAATAAATGCACGAATAGAACAATTTCATACCAAAAGAATTCTAATTGATTACTAAAATATTGAATTTCGTCACTAAAAATATAATAATGACACTTTTAATAATTAAATATTTCATTCATAAATCTTAATTTGTTATAGTAAAATATCAAATAAAAAATCTAGTTAGTGAATTATGTGAGGACTATAAATCATCAAATACTGCAAAATTGGTGTGGTATAATTAAGATTGCCTTTCATTAATCAATTATTGATTCTTTCATTGGATTCGTTGTTTTAAATTCCACTTCAAACTGTTTAATTCAGTGAAAGAATAATTAAAAGTTCTCAAAATATAAATTTATTTTGTAAATTTAAATTAAATATGATGTGAGTCATAGGAAAAATAAAGGGTGAACCACCAATAAATTTCAAAATGTAATTTTCTGAACTGTTTAATTCTCTATTTTTTCTTATGAATTCAAAGGTTCTATTAAGGTGAAAATTACATAAAAGGGTAGTTACTTTCACGTTTAGGTTTAATTTTTGAAGGATAAAAGTGGGTCTCTTCAAATGTGAAATTACATATTTGGGCAATCCGCATTATAGAGGTTTTGGGTTTTCCCTCCTCTTAAAACAAATCCCACATTACAAATAAGAACATAACAATCCAGTGAAACATATAAAAAAAACTTTTTAGTGTATCTTTCCTAAACGTAACAATATAACACTCTAAAAAAAACTCATTACTGCACTTTTTTCAAATGTAATACGTAATACTCCAATCAATGTAACACACTAAAAAACTCTTTAGTGTACTTTTTCTAAACATAACATTCTAATGTAACATACTCCAATATAACACGCAAAAAAAAAAAAAAAAAAAAAAAAAAAAAAAAAATAAATTCGTAGTATACTTTTTTCAAATATAACACTCCAATCAATGTAACACACTAAAAAAAAAATTTAGTGAACTTTTTTCAAACATAATAATCCAATCAATGTAACACACTAAAACTCCAAATGTGAAATAAGAATTGGAATTAACCACACTCATTACAATTACACCAACATTACTAGAACACTTGTACAAATAAGAATGGACATGTTACACCCATACAATTAAGAATTAAAATTAACTACACAAAAAAGAAAAACTTAACACACCACAAACGTCTGGCACGTTACATATGTACATAATGGACATACTAACGTCATGTGATACGGCAATAGTGACCCAAAATGTTTCCTTACAAAAACCAACATAAACAAAACAATACAACAACATCGAACCATCTGTCTGAACAATCCGACATAACACAATAAACAACACAACAATGAATCATCGTAACAACAAAAAATGGCCTTAATAATGAACCCAACAACACATTATACCAATCACAGAAACCAATGCAACAAAACACAGAAAGCATTAAACATAAAACATCAACAAACCGACGCATGTATCTTGCGCTAATTCCACCCCAGACCGGAACAAACAAACTCTGCACTTCCCCTGCTGGAACACTATTAAAAAAAGCATTTTTTTGCAACTGTTACAAGCCATTGCAAATAATAGAAATACAACGACAAATGGGGGATGCAAACAAGGTTTTAAAAAGCGGCCGCAACCGTTATGTAACGATTGTGGTGGTACCGCCACCCATTCCGACCGCTTTTGCAGTGTGATTGAGATTCACAGGTGTGTCGGCCGTAGCAGCTGTCGTAGCGGTCATAATGGTGCCGTAACAGCTGTAACGACCTGTTACGCACCGTTACGTAATGGTTCCGAATTGCTTCTTCCAAAAAAACACACACAAAAAAAAAAGGCTAAAAATGGAGGAAGAGGGATAGAAAGAAGAGGGAAGATAAAGAGAGAAGATGGAGGAGCAAGGGATAGAGAGTGAGAAAAGAGGGAAGATAAAGAATATGTTATTAATTTGTTGAAGCTGTAAAATCTATGCTATTCTATTCAGCTACTATCACTCAACCATCTTGTTTGTGTGTTTTTATCTATATATTGTTTGATAATAATAATAATAATAATAATAATAATAATAATAATAATAATAATAATAATAATAAATGTGGTCATTATCTATTTGGCTTGGTTAAAATATGTATATATATATATATATATTTATGCTTTTATTATTCTCTTACTTTTGTCATTGTTTATCTTATATATAATAGTTAGTGATTATTTTTTTGTATAATATAAAGTCATTTATTATTAAAATAAAATGTAAAAAACTTAGTTTATAGTGATTTAAAAATATGAAATATATTGGATCATATTTAAAAATTTACAAAAATTGATCAATATTTATTTTAAACCCAATAAATGTAATCATGGAAAAAAAAAATGTGCATCGGAAAGTTTTTCTCAAATTGTGCTTAAAATAAAACAATCCACGGTTCCAGTTATCACAACCGTTACGCTATGGCTTTTACACCTCCGCAACCGCAACCGCACCACCGTCACCGTTACGGCGACCGCAACCGCTTTTCAGAACCTTGGATGCAAATGTAGGGGTGACAAATATTTTTTGCAACCACAAAACAACGGTCACAAACAATTGCGACGGCCTAACCTAATTATAGCTACTGATGTTTTG
The DNA here is from genome assembly GCA_025200525.1 of Camellia lanceoleosa. NCBI lineage: Eukaryota > Viridiplantae > Streptophyta > Magnoliopsida > Ericales > Theaceae > Camellia > Camellia lanceoleosa. The sequence continues at coordinate 738,230 of JANUSC010000068.1, forward strand.
CCGTCACAAAATAAATAAATAAAATGCCTACAATGTATTAACGACCATCATGTTGTCGCCGCAAAAAAACAAAAAAGAAATACCTACAATCTTTTAGCAATCATAAATAAGTAAAACAAAATAAGGAGTATATTGACTATTTGCGACTGCTAATCAAGTGGTTGCAAATTATATAGTAGCAAAATCTCATTTTTCTAGTAGTGACCACACCACCAGAAAAAGAGTTTCAACACCCGACACCAAACATGTTAAACATCCACTCAGCAGATATTACCAAAGTGACCCCCCCAATGCCCCAAAAAATATCCCAGCACATAATATTTTCATTCTCATCCCACAAACGATTCATTTTCGAAAACAAAAATGACTAATTGGTTCGAAAGAAAATATTTAGCACTAAATGGATCAATATTCTGTCAAATGGGACTAATGGATAAATTTAATTCACATATTTTAAATTTTAAAAACTTTCTAAATATTTTTCAAAGCAACCGGGAATGAAATTCATATACAATTGCCTATCGTTTTCAACAACAAACATGTGGTTAATATTCTGTTTCCTTGTTTCACATAAGATCACATACTTGTTTGGCTATTAGGAAAATTAAAAACTAGTAGACAACTCAAAAACCATATCTCTTGATTGCAACGAAATTTACATCTAGGGAGTGTTTCTTTTCATTTTGAGAAGTCTGAAGGGCTCAAGTAAGAATAATTCTACAGACACTCTCTCATTAAAAAATTTATAAGAGGTCAAATATGATTAATTATAAAAAAAACATCAATAATACTTCAACATCTAATAACGTTTGAACACATGTTTTTAGTAAGATTTTCAATAAGAATTGTGTAATATTGTTCCTCAAACAATAATGAGCCGCCTGGAATTACATGCATCATGCATTGCCTCAAGGACACTTTAGTCATGTTGTAATTTTTTCTGTATTGAAGGTTGTTTAATTAGTGGTGTTAATTCTATCTCCGATTATGGTGGATTAAATCGATTTCATTTGCTCTATATAACTATTGATTTTATTGGTTGGGAAACACTATATCGACGTGTTAACTTAATTAAGCCTATTGTCTCATGTCTAAAAGTGAGAAAATTATATAAGATAATGTATAGTATTATTTTTGGTTAAAAAAAAAGAAAAAGAAAAATTGAATGTAGATAGCCCACTGCATGAGACTTTTGTGTCACTTAAAATTTAAGAATGGCTAGATGTACAACTATCAAGATAATTATATCAGATTAAACAGTCAATTACATAAGAAAGCCTAACATCACATACTCGGAAGTCTAAGACCAACAACAACTATAACCATACTTGAAAAAACTCATAATGGAAAAAAAATATTTAATATTTTCCTTTGACAATGATTTATCGCTTGTATCTCAATTGAAAGCTTTTTTTGATAACTTGGTATCCGATCCTATGGACTAACTAATTCGAGGGATCAAACGCATTGTCTACTAACGCGAGCCCCATGTAAAATCTGAACAGAAACCCATGTGAGCTGACCTTAAGAAATTGTTAAGAGGTTTTGATTCTAACACCATGAAAAGAGCATACCCTAGGGTTTAAGATTTAAGATCTAAGATTTAGGGCTTAAACCACTAAACCAACCCTGAAGGTTCAATTGAAAGTATATATATGAGTGACCAAAGCATAATTTTCAATCAATCAAGTGGTCGCAAATTATATAGTAGCAAAATCTCATTTTTCTAGTAGTGACCACACCACCAGAAAAAGAGTTTCAACACCCGACACCAAACATGTTAAACATCCACTCAGCAGACATTACCAAAGTGACCCCCCCAATGCCCCAAAAAATATCCTAGTACATAATATTTCCATTCTCATCCCACAAACGATTCATTTTCGAAAACAAAAATGACTAATTGCTTCGGAAGAAAATATTTAGCACTAAACAGATCAATATTCCGTCAAATGGGATTTATGGATAAATTTAATTCACATATTTTAAATTTTAAAAACTTTCTAAATATTTTTCCAAGCAACCGGGAATGAAATTCATATACAATTGCCTATCGTTTTCAACAACAAACATGTGGTTAATATTCTGTTTCCTTGTTTCATATAAGATCACATACTTGTTTGGCTATTAGGAAAATTAAAAACTAGTAGACAACTCAAAAACCATATCTCTTGATTGCAACGAAATTTACATCTAGGGAGTGTTTCTTTTCATTTTGAGAAGTCTGAAGGGCTCAAGTAAGAATAATTCTACAGACACTCTCTCATTAAAAAATTTATAAGAGGTCAAATATGATTAATTATAAAAAAGCATCAATAATATTTCGACATCCAATAACGTTTGAACGCATGTTTTTAGTAAGATTTTCAATAAGAATTGTGTAATATTGTTCCTCAAACAATAATGAGCCGCCTGGAATTACATGCATCATGCATTGCCTCAAGGACACTTTAGTCATGTTGTAATTTTTTCTGTATTAAAGGTTGTTTAATTAGTGGTGTTAATTCTATCTCCGATTATGGTGGATTAAATCGATTTCATTTGCTTTATATAACTATTGATTTTATTTGTTGGGAAACACTATATCGACGTGTTAACTTAATTAAGCCTATTGTCTCATGTCTAAAAGTGAGAAAATTATATAAGATAATGTATAGTATTATTTTTGGTTAAAAAAAAAAAATAGAAAAATTGAATGTAGATAGCCCACTGCATGAGACTTTTGTGTCACTTAAAATTCAAGAATGGCCAGATGTGCAACTATCAAGATAATTATATCAGATTAAACAATCAATTACATAAGAAAGCCTAACATCACATACTCGGAAGTCTAAGACCAACAACAACTATATCCATACTTGAAAAAACTCATAATGGAAAAAAAATATTTAATATTTTCCTTTCACAATGATTTATCGCTTGTATCTCAATTGAAAGCTTTTTTTTGATAACTTGGTATCTGATCCTATGGACTAACTAATTCGAGGGATCAAACGCATTGTCTACTAACGCGAGGCCCATTTAAAATGTGAACAGAAACCCATATGAACTGACCTTAAGAAATTGTTAAGAGGTTTTGATTCTAACACCATGAAAAGAGCATACCCTAGGGTTTAAGATTTAAGATCTAAGGTTTAGGGCTTAAACCACTAAACCAACCCTGAAGGTTCAATTGAAAGTATATATATGAGTGACCAAAGCATAATTTTCAATCAATCATGTGGTCGCAAATTATATAGTAGCAAAATCTCATTTTTCTAGTAGTGACCACACCACCAGAAAAAGAGTTTCCACACCCGACACCAAACATGTTAAACATCCACTGAGCAGACATTACCAAAGTGACCCCCCCAATGCCCCAAAAAATATCCCAGCACATAATATTTCCATTCTCATCCCACAAACGATTCATTTTCGAAAACAAAAATGACTAATTGCTTCGGAAGAAAATATTTAGCACTAAATGGATCAATATTCCGTCAAATGGGATTTATGGATAAATTTAATTCACATATTTTAAATTTTAAAAACTTTCTAAATATTTTTCCAAGCAACCGGGAATGAAATTCATATGCAATTGCCTATCGTTTTCAACAACAAACATGTGGTTAATATTCTGTTTCCTTGTTTCACATAAGATCACATACTTGTTTGGCTATTAGGAAAATTAAAACTAGTAGACAACTCAAAAACCATATCTCTTGATTGCAACGAAATTTACACGTAGGGAGTGTTTCTTTTCATTTTGAGAAGTCTGAAGGGTTCAAGTAAGAATAATTCTACAGACACTCTCTCATTAAAAAATTTATAAGAGGTCAAATATGATTAATTATAAAAAAGCATCAATAATATTTCGACATCTAATAACGTTTGAACACATGTTTTTAGTAAGATTTTTAATAAGAATTGTGTAATATTGTTCCTCAAACAATAATGAGCCGCCTGGAATTACATGCATCATGCATTGCCTCAAGGACACTTTAGTCATGTTGTAATTTTTTCTGTATTAAAGGTTTTTTAATTAGTGGTGTTAATTCTATCTCCGATTATGGTGGATTAAATCGATTTCATTTGCTCTATATAACTATTGATTTTATTGGTTGGGAAACACTATATCGACGTGTTAACTTAGTTAAGCCTATTGTCTCATGTCTAAAAGTGAGAAAATTATATAAGATAATGTATAGTATTATTTTTGGTTTAAAAAAAAAAATAGAAAAATTGAATGTAGATAGCCCACTGCATGAGACTTTTGTGTCACTTAAAATTTAAGAATGGCCAGATGTACAACTATCAAGATAATTATATCAGATTAAACAATCAATTACATAAGAAAGCCTAACATCACATACTCGGAAGTCTAAGACCAACAACAACTATATCGATACTTGAAAAAACTCATAATGGAAAAAAAATATTTAATATTTTCCTTTGACAATGATTTATCGCTTGTATCTCAATTGAAAGCTTTTTTTGATAACTTGGTATCCGATCCTATGGACTAACTAATTCGAGGGATCAAACGCATTGTCTACTAACGCGAGGCCCATTTAAAATCTGAACAGAAACCCATGTGAGCTGACCTTAAGAAATTGTTAAGAGGTTTTGATTCTAACACCATGAAAAGAGCATACCCTAGGGTTTAAGATTTAAGATCTAAGATTTAGGGCTTAAACCACTAAACCAACCCTGAAGGTTCAATTGAAAGTATATATATGAGTGACCAAAGCATAATTTCAATCAATCAAGTGGTCGCAAATTATATAGTAGCAAAATCTCATTTTTCTAGTAGTGACCACACCACCAGAAAAAGAGTTTCCACACCCGACACCAAACATGTTAAACATCCACTCAGCAGACATTACCAAAGTGACCCCCCCGATGCCCCAAAAAATATCCCAGCACATAATATTTCCATTCTCATCCCACAAACGATTCATTTTCGAAAACAAAAATGACTAATTGCTTCAGAAGAAAATATTTAGCACTAAATGGATCAATATTCCGTCAAATGGGATTTATGGATAAATTTAATTCACATATGTTAAATTTTAAAAACTTTCTAAATATTTTTCCAAGCAACCGGGAATGAAATTCATATACAATTGCCTATCGTTTTCAACAACAAACATGTGGTTAATATTCTGTTTCCATGTTTCACATAAGATCACATACTTGTTTGGCTATTAGGAAAATTAAAACTAGTAGACAACTCAAAAACCATATCTCTTGATTGCAACGAAATTTACATGTAGGGAGTGTTTCTTTTCATTTTGAGAAGTCTGAAGGGCTCAAGTAAGAATAATTCTACAGACACTCTCTCATTAAAAAATTTATAAGAGGTCAAATATGATTAATTATAAAAAAGCATCAATAATATTTCGACATCTAATAACGTTTGAACACATGTTTTTAGTAAGATTTTTAATAAGAATTGTGTAATATTGTTCCTCAAACAATAATGAGCCGCCTGGAATTACATGCATCATGCATTGCCTCAAGGACACTTTAGTCATGTTGTAATTTTTTCTGTATTAAAGGTTGTTTAATTAGTGGTGTTAATTCTATCTCCGATTATGGTGGATTAAATCGATTTCATTTGCTCTATATAACTATTGATTTTATTGGTTGGGAAACACTATATCGACGTGTTAACTTAATTAAGCCTATTGTCTCATGTCTAAAAGTGAGAAAATTATATAAGATAATGTATAGTATTATTTTTGGTTAAAAAAAAAATAGAAAAATTGAATGTAGATAGCCCACTGCATGAGACTTTTGTGTCACTTAAAATTTAAGAATGTCTAGATGTACAACTATCAAGATAATTATATCAGATTAAACAGTCAATTACATAAGAAAGCCTAACATCACATACTCGGAAGTCTAAGACCAACAACAACTATATCCATACTTGAAAAAACTCATAATGGAAAAAAAATATTTAATATTTTCCTTTCACAATGATTTATCGCTTGTATCTCAATTGAAAGCTTTTTTTGATAACTTGGTATCCGATCTTATGGACTAACTAATTCGAGGGATCAAACGCATTGTCTACTAACGCGAGGCCCATTTAAAATGTGAACAGAAACCCATGTGAACTGTCCTTAAGAAATTGTTAAGAGGTTTTGATTCTAACACCATGAAAAGAGCATACCCTAGGGTTTAAGATTTAAGATCTAAGATTTAGGACTTAAACCACTAAACCAACCCTGAAGGTTCAATTGAAAGTATATATATGAGTGACCAAAGCATAATTTTCAATCAATCATTTGCCTAGAAATTGATTAAACTGAGTTTATGATTGAAACTCCCATTTGGTTCAGGTTTAGAATCATAATTTGAGTTTGGAGTTGTGTTTTAAGTTACAAGTTTGAGTTGAGTTTTAAAAATAAAAAAATTATTTGATTATGAGTTTTGAAAAGAGTTTTAAGTTATATTTTGAGTTTTGAGTTTTGAGTTATATTTTGAAATTTTTTAGATTTTTTTTAATATTTAAAAATTTTCTTAATTTTATTTTTTTAGGATAAATATATATTTTTTTAATGTGCATTGTATTTTCTCCATGTGTGCGCTGCATTTTTTAAAATATTTAAAAATGTAAAATGAGTTGTATTTTTTATTTTATTTTTTTAATATTTTTAATATTTGTTTAATACTTTTTACTTTCTTTTAAATATTTTTTTAATTTTAAAAGTTTTTGAATCGCTCATATATATCTAAATCATAACAAATTATTTGGTCAATTCTTAAAAAAATAAAATAAAATAATATATTTCCAAAAAAACTTAAAAAACAAATTTTGACATTTATATTTCTTCAAAAAAATATAAAATAAAAAATAATTTTAAAGAACAAAATAAAAATAAAAAATCAAATAAAGTTTTGAAAAGAGTTTTTGAATTAAGTTTTGAATGGTGTGTTTGATTATGAGTTTTGAAAATAATTTTAAGTTGTGTGTTTAATTATAAATTTTGAAAAAAAAAAATTATTATTTTTGATTGAAATCAAGATTTCCAAACTAAATCAAACACTCCTATTTAGTAACCATTTTATTTTCAGTTTTCAGTTTATATTTATAAAATTTTTAAAAACTGTCATAAGAAATTTTTTCATAATTTCTTTTAGTTTATAAATTGTTGTCTCAGTTTATAAATTTGAGAAAAAAAATGTAAACTTAAAAAATGAGTTTACATTGGTTCTTAAATAAAAATTTAAAAATTTGACTAACTAATTTTTTTAATTAATACTTTTTTTTCAAATATAATGTGTATGATCCCATTGTCATAAAAATAAAAAATAAATATAAATATTTCAAGTCTGAACAAACATATTTTTTAATTTATATTTTTAAATTTTTAAAAATATTTTGTTCAAATTAAACATTTTTATAGTTTATATTTTTTTTAAAATAAAAAAAAATAATTTATAAAATTTTTATAAATATAAATTAAAAACATAAATATTACCCAACGCTATCTAAACATTTTCGAGGATGCAAAGTTCAAATTTCTTCCCTCTCTCCTAGATATTTCGATGAAACTTGTAAAATCAAAGTCATGTCCTTTTGGTACGGGTAGCTCAACAAAAGTCAAACATGTGCCGAAGACTCGGTTGTGCACTGTTTACACTTACACTTTTTAAAGTTTGGATTTAATACATATCATCTTTTGATGTTTAAAAAATTATATTAACTCTTTTGTCATTATAATTATTTAGACGGAATGAAAATATTGAACTCATGCAATCTCTCTTTTTTTACTTTGCTTTACTTTCTCTTTTTTTTTTTTTTTTTTTTTTTTCTCTTTTCCTTACTTTTTTTTTAAATATAATTTCTTCTGTTTTTTTACTAAAATTTTTTACCTTTTATATGAGCAGGAGTTTGTGAAATGAGACTATTAATCATAGGGATAGAAATTTAATTTTCAAAACGTCAAGAAATGAATAGTAATTGGACCAAACCTCAACGAGTGTCAATACAATTTACCCCTAAAAAAAAAACCTTTCGCGTTGTAATATATCTTATTATAGATATATTGATCGTTTTACATTATAAAATAAAATAAAAAATTTATGATAAATTATTAAAAAAAAAATTCAAAATTTGATTCTTATAACAAAATAAATTATGAGTTTTTAATTTTGTCAATTTAAATTCTAAATATTTTATTTATCTTCAATTTAAACTATTTCTTTATTTTCGTTAAGTAAAATTAATGAAAAAATTATATTTTAGTCATTAAACTCAACTAAAAAGAGTATGTAAACATTTTATGTATACCTACATTGAGTTTAATGACTAAAATATTATTTTTTTCGTCAATTATATTTAATAAAAATAGACTAATGATTTAAATTGAAAATAAATAAAAAATTAGAATTTAAATTTTAAAAATTAAAAACTTAAAGTTTGTTTTGTTATACCAAACATGTTTTCACTAAAACATATTATAGAAGTCAAAAAAGTCACAAATGAGCCAAACTATAACATGATTTCCTTTTTGGGGCATTTTAAGCCAAGGTCATGCCAAACTCAGCCAAAGGATACGAAATCAGTCAAAACTACCTCACATATAGCGTGTTTACATACCCTTGAATTTATATCTATGAACAAAGATCTTGAAAGTTTTTCATTCAACAAATACAATGAGCTTTCACTTCCATTGATCTCCTTAAACTTAAAAGTATGTTTTGGTAGTAAAACCCAGAAATAATAAATGTCCACTTTAAGGTTGCTTCAAAGATTTCAATGTTTGAATATTAATTATTAAGAGCATGGAAGATCATTATGCTTGAATTAAATAAATAAATTGAATAATGTTCAAGGGTAAAAAAATGTAATTTTAGTTTGGAATTACTTTAAATTTTGAAGTCTAATTAGAAATGGTTCAAGGTTTACCAGAGCCGAACAAAATTTGTCATTTGAACTTGTTGGCTTATTTTTTCCTCGAAAGAAAATATCATAAATACGAGCATGCCAGCAAAAATTAAAAAAATTTACAGATTAAATTTAATCCAATTATCAAGCGATTGCATTGACAATTCTTTTGACTCACGAAGAGGACTTCAAAATTGTCAAGTGTAAAAAATAAAATAAAAAAATTAGAAGAAGAAAAGAGGGAGATAGAGGAAGATGATTGAGTGAACAATTGGTGTAATTGCGTGAACAATCAAAATAACCATTAATTTACTTCTACTTCTATACTTCAAAAAGGAAGTCATAAAATAAAGAGAGATTTACGTGTAGGTCCTAATAGATCGACTTATTGTCCAATAGATCCTCTGAAAATTAATAGCGTTTTTCATCAAATATTATTAAAAAAGTCACTAATTGTAAATTTTCAGCGACAGTTTAAAAATTTTATCACAGAAAATGTCATTAATTATAAGTTTTAGCGGCAATTTTAAAAAATATCACAAAAAAGTCACTAATTTTCAACTTTCAATGACAATTCGAAAAATTCGTTACAAAAAAAGTCACTAATTGTAAGTTTTAATGACAATTTATAAAAATCATAACAAAAAAAAGTCACTAATTATCAATTTTTAGAGGCATATGTAAATAGGACTGGATGAGAATTAAGTCTAACTATTATGAACTATTGATAGTTTACCCTAAAATAAAGTGTAGGAAATATAAATGATAAGAAAAATTAGAAATCAATTGTTTTTTATTTGAGTTAGATGAATTGTAACCATAAATGGCTATTTATATGCAAACATTTGTAGAAAAAAAAAACTACCTAATAACTATCATATTCTTCCATCTTCATTCTTATCTTGCCATGCGTCCCTCCATGATAACTCCTCCACTTTATACTCCATGTTCTTCCACTTTTCCATCATCTTTTCCACATCATTTTGTAACTTCTTGTAATCTCCCAATGAGTAGAAAAGTGTCATGTGTCTTGCAATAAATAATAATAACAATTATAGATTTATAGTGTCAACCTTATCCTTAATAGCCCTTAAAAATAATGTTTACTTGAATTTTTGAATGACCGAACTAAGTATAGGATTAATCTGAGCAACAAAGTGTTTTGAATAACATCAACTGAAGTGTTTCAATAATCTATAGCACCTATAAAGTGCTTTGAATTAGCATTAAATTATGCTACATGTCTCGAATTCTATATATATATTCATTGAAGGGATATTATATATGTGTTTCGAATCAGTATCAATTCTTCGAAGGAAATAAAACAATTGTGTTTTACTTGTATTTTAAACACTTAGAAAACTTGGAACCTTTTGAAGTAGGTTGATGTTGCTTTCACTTAAAATCATTCAAAAACTCATATTTTCATGACAAAGCCAATATCCAAACATGTGTCACCTTATCAAGTTGTTACACATGCTAACTATTAACATTACGGACAAATAACAAGCTTCAAAAGTGTTACAGAGGATCAAAATCACCATTTTGTGGTCAAAGTGTTTATAAATGACAAATTTATCATTCGAAAGTCTCGTATCACGCAACATAGTTTAGAACCTGGAAAAGATTCATAAACATACTTGTTACATACTTGGAAAGCTATTATAAAGCTTCGAAGGTGTAAACCTACATAGACATTTGTAAATAGGACCTAGCACCATCGTTTACATATTCATATACCACCAAGTCTTTCAAATTCGTATAATTTATTCTTACAAGACCAATAACATAAACCACATTCTTTATACAATGTAATCATGAGTTCAGCTTCGAATTGGTCCCTTTGACTACATAAAGACATAGGCTTTATTCAATGTTTGGCTTTAAGACCTTTGAAACATGGCATGGTGGCTTTGACATAGTCCCAATATTATGACCTACTTCGAGATATAGCATACTTGAAACTTCTCTTACTCTGTGGTATACTTCAAAACCAGTAAATAGCCAACCCTGGAAACACTTCTCGAGACTTCAAAGGCGAGTAACCAACCTTCAAGACAATTATCAAAGCTTCAAAGGCAAGTAGCCAACCTTCAAAACAATTCCTGAAAGCTTCGAAGGCTAATAACCAACCTTCAAGAAAATTCTTGAAGCTTTGAAAACAAGTAGCCAACTTTTAGATCAATTCCCGAAGCTTCGAAAGTGAGTAACCAATCTTTGAAACAATTCTCAAAGCTTCGAATACAAGTAGCCAACTTTCAAAACAATTCCCTAAGCTACAAAAGCGTACAATCACGTTCAACCATCGATTGTTTAAAATCCAAAACTGTTGTTCATGCAACAGACAGTCCTTCGAAGCTTTCGAAGTCTCAATAAAAAGGACTTTCGCACATGTTTTGATTCATATCAAAAAATAATAATAATAATAATTGATATAATTACTTCAAAGACATGTTCACTACAACAAAAAGCATCATTGGCGACTAAACATTTGAATTTCGTCGCTGAAAGGTGCAGAAATGGCGACTAAATCCATTTTGGTCGCCAAAATGAAGACTTTTGGCGACTAAAACAATTTGGTCGCCAAATGTATATGTATTGGCGACTAAAAATCATTTTGGTCGCCTATTATATGGTTTTCAGCGACTGACAGAATTTTTGTCGCCAAAAGTCATGGTTTTTGCCTACTAAACCAATTTAGTAGCCAAAGGTGCTGCTTTTGGCGACTAAAAAGCAGATTAGTCGCTGATTGTAGGTGTTTTGGCGACTAAAACCAGATTAGTCGCTGAAACCCAAGCTTTTTGGCTACAAAAAAAAGTTAGTAGCTAAAAACTGAGTATTGGCGACTAAAATTCTATTTAGTAGCCAAAAGTGGACATTTTTGGCGACTAAAATTAGGTTTCGTCGCCAAAAGTGCTGATTTTTAATTGGAACTTGTTTTTTAGCGACAAATAAATAATTAGTAGCCCAAAATAATACAATTAGCGACTAAATAATGGTTTTAGTCGCCAAAAGTCGCCTAAATTTTTTTTCTAGTAAATAATTTATTTTTAAAATAAATTATATTGAATGAAAAAAATTATATTTATAAATATTATTTTGTATTAATTGCGGTTAATATACTATATAAATAATATATATTGCATATATGTCCTTGAGATGATGTGCTGGCATAGTGGAAGGAGTGTTGTGCATAGGGCTTGGCATGTGGGTGGTTGTGGGGACGTTGCAAGTTCAAACTTCATTTGCAAACAGGTTCAAATTTTTTTTTTTTAATATACTTTTGGCGACTATAGTCAATGGTCGCCAAAGGTAAAAATAATAAAATAAAAATTAACTATTGGCGACAAACGGTTTAGTCGGCAAAGGTAAAATAGCCAAAAATGAAATTGACTATTGGCGACAAAATATTTAGTTGCTGAAGACCTGTCTATTGGCGACTAACAGTTTTTTCGTCGCCAAAGCCATGCGCGACCACATATTGCCGACAAAACCGGCGACTAAAATATTTAGTCGCCAAAAGTTAAAATTCGACATTTGGCGACTAAAAACGGACTTTTGGCGACTAAAAATTTAGTCGCCAAAAGTGTATTTTTTTGTAGTGGTTGGAGCCATCTCCAATATATGCAAAGACTAAATTTTGGTCTTGCCTTAAAGGAAATTAACCAATGCCTCCCCAAGTCTAAACAAATTTAAGAATAGATTCATAGATAAAATCCAAAATTAAATCACTCCATAAAATTAATTAAAGTGTTATGTGGTTGTCCATAAAACTTGGAAATTTTAGATATTAAAATAAAATAAAATAAAATAAAGTTAAGTGGCTATTCTTAGTCAAGTTCTACCTTTCAAACGGCTAAGTTGTCTTTAGTGCATCAAAATCATCATAACAATGCTTAAAGAGGATTGTTTTATTAGTCATTTCATCAAAATTAAATTTTGATGTGAACCACAAATCCATAAATGATTTTGAACACCAAGAACCATGGGACAAGATGGCCTTAAAAATTCAAATCACTTAACTTTTTGAACAGTTTCAAAAAATTCATATTCATAAATATTAGATTGTTCATCATTCTTAGCCATGTTTGGCTAGAGAACTTGTTCTTCGGCTACTTGAATTTCATCATTTCTTAGCCTAATGGGTTGTTTTTCTATTTTAGCCATTAATGACTTATGAAAATTCTCCATAGTCATATGGGTTTCATCATTTCTTGGCCTAATGAGTTGTTTTTCTATTTTAACCATTAATGGCTTATGAAAATTCTCCATATTGTTTACATAGTTTGACTCTCTAAGAATGGGCTTTTCAACCCCCCCCCCCCTCCGAGCCCTATATCGAACATCATTTTTTTATCATGTTTGGCTCAACAACATACTTTTTAGTTATGTTATTTTTATAAGTTGGCTCTTTAAAAATATATTTTCGACCTCCCGAGCCATTGACGAGATCAACTCTTTACTTTTGCCATTTTCAACTATGAAAAAATTCTGAAGAAATTCACCAATTGCGGCCATTAAAGCCTCAGTTAAAGACTTAGTATTGAGAATTGATAAATCATCATTCCATTGGCGAATTTTCATATCAAATTGATAAATTTCTCCAATTAAATTGTATCTTTTTTTTTTTCCATAAAATAATATTGTAATGGGTAAAAGTTTGTTTCATCAAGAATATAGATCTCTTCTTGAAGATCTAAAAAAATTTGTTTACACCAAATTATTTCATCTAAGCTTTTTGGAATGGAGAAATCCAATTCATTTTTTATTTCTTACACTGGACGTCTCACTGGGCATGCCAAAAAACGGTTGGCTTATTTTTCTTATGAAGGAAAATATCATAAATGCAAGCGTGCCAGGTTGGATTGAAAAATCCTTATAGATTAAATTCAAACCAGTTATCAAGCGATTGCGTTGACGGTTCTTTTGCCTCAACAAAGAGAACTTCAAAATTGTCAAGCGTAAAGAAAATAAAAATTAAAAGAAGGAGAGAGGAACGAAGAAGATGATTGAGTGAACAATCAAAATAGCCATTAATTTATGTTTACTCCTATACTTCAAAAATGAAGTGCATAAAATAAAGTGCATGAAATATAAATGACAAGAAAAATAGAAATCAATTGTCTTTGATTTGAGTTTGATGGATTACAATGTAGCCATGAATAGCTATTTATAGGAAAACATTTGTAGGAAAAAACTGTCGGAATGTGTCCTACATCACCTGAAATTGCCCCGTCTGTGCTGGTTATAAGGCTTCAGTTTTACTCTCCTTAATACCTGAGTTTTAAGGATAAGTGTGGACTGGACTTTTCAATTTGGTATCAAAGATTGGTTAGACGTGTGATTGGTGTGCCGTTTGTCTGGCTACTATATGTTGTGGTCTAGGACGGTGTGTTGGAATGTATCTCACATTGTCTAGAATTGCCCCATCTATGTTAATTATAAGGCTCCAGTTTCTTTTTGGGTGAATACAAGACTCCAATTTCATTCTCCTAAATATCTAGGTTTTAAGGATAAGTGTGGGCTGGGCTTTTCAATTTAATAGCTACCCTATTCTTCTATTTTTATTCTTGTCTTCTCATGTGTCCCTCTATGATCTCTCAACTCCTCCACTTCATATTTCATATTCTTCCACTTTTTCATTATCTTTTTCATATCATTTTGTAACTTCTTATAATCTCCAATTAAATAGAAGAGTGTCATGTGTTTTGCAATAAATAATAATAAAAATTACAGATATACGGTGCCAACAGAATTTTTGAATTTACAAAACCAAAGAATTGAATTAGTAGGTAGAGCACTCCCTTACCAAGAGTGATGATTGTGTTCGAACTTTATCGCTACAAGTGCAACATTTCTTGTTTGTAAAAAATAAATAAGTAAACTTTTGGATTGTGTTTGTGTCTTTTATAGAACTTTTCTTTTATTAATATGTTTATTTTGAAATATATTTTTTCAGTACTATTTGTTTTAATACTTTTCTTAAACTTTTTAGTATTTAATTTTGGATTGAACTCAATTTCATATTTTTTATGTTTTTATTTTTGTTAATTATTTTGTACTCTACAACAATAATAATTAGTCTATTATATATATATGTATATATATAATCCTCTATGGAAGGCAATTTGGTCCTACTATTATTTTAGAATTTTCATTTTTTTTTTTATGAATTCAAGGTTTTGTCTCCCGGATTCAAGAAAAAACAATCGGATAAATACATGTATCATTTTTCAAATTTTAATTTTATTAATTTGTCTTTAAAACTTTCAATCTGACTTAAGTTGGCCCAATTTCAAGTGGTAGTCAAAAGTCATTAATGAAATAACAATAAAATTAATCTATAATATTTAGTCAAAAATCATTTCACTTACTTTTTCTCATTCCTTATCAAAGTCCTATTCAAAATCATAATCCAAACACATTATAAAAGTATATTTTTTTATATCTTTAGTCCTCAAATTTTCAATTTATTTATTTGATAGTACAAAGCTCTATTTCATATCTTCCTAAATGTGTAGGAACCAAAATCATGGTGTACTTTATTTTTATTTCGTTAATAATTTAGACAATTCATTTGAAATGTGTTCAATTTGATTCAAATTAATGATAATTTTTTTTTTGATCAGCCAAAAAGAGATTTATTGATGATAAAAGCAAAAACATGCAAACAGAGCAACAACACCAATCAAGAGCAACTAAAACCAAAAAAATAGAACAACAACACCAAACAGAATAGCATACAACAGCAGGTCAAACTGCAGAGCAGCATACACCAGCAGCATGCAACATGAATTCGCCAGCAAAACTGCAGACCAAATTCTAGCTCCAACAGGCCACCAAGACCTTCAAAACCAGCCACAGCTCATGGGCTCCTCACTTGATGCAATTCCTAACTTGATGTAGATTTGTTACAAACTAATGAATAGAATAATCACTGTTACAAAAATTAATACCAAACTATATGGAAAATATAATTTAAAAATTATGCAAACGCTTTTTGGGCAAAACCAAAAATTGAAATAAATCAACATAATAATGTGATAAAACTAACAATACATAAATAGATAAAACCTGATCGAGTCGAGTGTGTGACACTCTTTCTTTAAGACAGATTCATCCTCCTACCAGTGCTTAGGATTCAATGGGCGTCTATCTCCCAGGATACAACAATCAATATCTTGCACTAGCAGCACTACTATTGCAAGCCTAGCGAACTTCGCTGTGCATATACTCTCTTAATAGGAAAATTAGACTCAGGAAATATGAAGAATAAATGCAAAGTGAAGAAGAAAATGACAATTCACTATCCAAAATGAAGTGAGGGATATGGAATATATAGACTTCTATGAGACTCTTTAGAAAGGTTGTGACCCTTCAAAAGGACACACTTTCCAACTCAAAAGACACAACTATTGGAGTAAATTTTAATTCAAATTTTCCAACAATCCCCCACATGAATGAAATTTATGGGAAGGACATGCAACAACATACAAACAAAGAGAGAGTACATTAAGGAAATACCCGACATCGGGATAGGTAGCTTTCGGCTTTGAACCATCCCTAGTGAAAGCGTATCGGACTTACTAGTTAATTAGTGGACGTGATGCCTTGAACTGTTCAGCCGTTTGTATAAGCCAAGACAATAGAATTCCCACAGAATATCTCCAAACACAGCTTAGTTCTCATAGTTGTGCCCGTTTTGGCCTTGGGCATGTCCTGGTATTTCATGAGTGCTTTAGATAATTTTGCCTTATCAATTCTCATAGAAGCGGCCCCTTCACACTCATATAGGTGATCTTTATTTTGAGTCTCTTAAATACTCCTCTTGAAAGATATTCGTCTAGGGTTTTCAAAATATAAGTGAACATTAAAAGCATAGCTTACCCTAAGTTCCCTTCATACAACACATGTTGCGGATATCACTCTCATCATAGGAATGGATAGGAGTTAGACTCCTTTAGTAATTTCTAGCGAGCCACACATAACTTAATTGTCCCTTTGAACCTAGTTCTTGGGACCTCCAGTCATCTAAATAGGGTTACCATTATGATGACTCTGATGTAATAGGCTTTAATCACATTCCCCTCGATGAACTTTCCCTTATTTGCTTCCTGGTCAAACTTTTGTTTAGCAGCCGCTATTTTTTCGTTTGACCTTCTCAGTTATATATCATTGAGTAATTCGTGGATCCACTATATTATCCTTAGACAATATGCATAACTGAAAGCAAATGTCTTACGGTATTAAGTCTTTCATTACTTCGAGACTTACCGTTACTCTATATCACTCATATTTTCGAATTTAAATAATAAACATAGAGGTGTTCCTTAAGAGTTAATGAAACCATATTTGCTTCTACTCTAACTTTGTCCTGTAGAAAGAATTGAGATTCTTTGTGAACCTATTATTAGAACCGTTACTTTGGTAAAATCCTCCAAGCACTTCCATATTTTAAGTATTCTAAGGAAACTTAATTTCTCTTGCTGGTGTATAATTACACAAACATAATAATGCACCCCCATAATTCTGAGATAAATCAGAATATATCATTAATTGGTGTGCTTGAACAAAAATAACAAGATGTAAATTGCTTTGTGAATATAATCACAATACTAATTTGTCTAAAATACAATTAGACTTCATAACTTTCTTTTGCAGTATAAACGAAAAATGGCTAATACCGGTTGTAGCCACAACACTTTGTCAACTAACATTTCTTTAGCCATGCATTATTTCTTTTTGTTTACTGCAACCTTTAATTCCAATCTCAACATGGAATATAAATATCATTATATAATTACATTTACATCTTATTTGTCTTATCTCGTATAGGGGACTACGACAACAATTACTAAAGCATCTTTCACCTATGAAATATTTTGACTCATATAATATTTCATTACGGAGTTATCGGTCAGCACACCAATTTTATAGTCACTATTCCAAAGAATAATTACATACGTTCACATTTTTATCAACACTTTGATAAATAATTGACATCCATTTACACCACATATCAAATCGATATATCAAATGACATCAAATTACATTCAAAAATTTTTTCCAAGTATATAACATATACTCTATATTTTCTCAAGTTTCAAGAATTCACAAACTAAAAATCATACATAATTTTTATAATTAAAATCACAATTTAATTTTAAAATACATTCTTGAAACTTCCACAAAATATATTCTAATACTTGTGGTTTTCCTTAAACTGATTAACTAACATAGCCCAAGCAACCCAAATAACTAAAAATTCATTACATTGGGCCCCCAAGATGCCCATTGTGATGGGTCCTTCTCATAGGCCCATTTCAGTAAACAAATCAAATTTATACCACATGGAATCTGGGAATGGATCTTGCGGGCATTGAACCAATAATAATAATAATTAAATATAAAGAAAAAAAAAAAAACCTGAGGCCAAACAAACTAAACACCAAAGTTGGTCAAATAACTAACATACCTGACTGTTTAGAATCGAACCATCACGCGGATAACTACTCCGGCGATACAGAGCGTTACTGACATGTTCAAATGGATTGTTATTTTTGCATGAAGTACAGTAACCCACATAAAAATTACTACAAATCCTTTGACAATGCCAAAAAATTTACTAGATTCGGAATACTATCTGGACCTGCAAGCTTTGGAAAATAATATACTAGAATTTGTCAAAGGAGTTGCACGAAGTGGAAGTTCAGGCTGTAGTGAAGAGTGAGGGTGCACCAGAAAGCAAAATTGTAATGGAAGTCTTTCCAGAAACTCTAAATATTCCACCAAGAAACCCTAAATTTTTTACCCTAACTCTCTGCCGAAGTCCACCAACAAATCACCCAACTTTAAGTTCCAAACAGTTTGGGTCGAACCATTATTTAAATGACACGTCACCTTTGTACGAAACATTATCATGCCGATTGGTTTCTTTGTTTCTAACAACAGATTCAAAGGCATTAACACATCACTAGCCAAACAACGCATTGCTTTCATTAAGTACATTGACCCGCCATAAACAAAAACTGAACCAATTATAACATGAAAAATGTAATGAAGAGAGACAAAAAAGCGGTGGACTCAATCTCCGAGTCGACGTTTCCAAACTCGTAGTTGGACCTCCGTCGAGTCCGAGTGAATACGTCGGCCTCTCATCCACCATGAACAACCCAAAAAATTAATTGATGAAAAACTTCACCTTTCTTATTCTGATGTGAATCTGATTATTCAAGTTACGTCATTATGGGTTATATCACTCTTCTTGACAACCCACACTACACATTTTTGCCCACAAAGCCATCATCCCAAGATATCTGAAACCTTCAATGTCCCAATCATACTTTCAACATTTGGGTTATGGAAATTCACCATAACCATAAAACGGTTGACTGGAAACGTACAAATCAAAATTTTCAACAAAACCACTTTCCTACTGTGAAAGTAAAAACTACTACATAGAAACTGCTCTACTTATAATTATGAGAGATAATTGGAGAAATCTGACGACTAACTATCCTAAGATATGGATCAGGTTCACCTTCATATACTGTCCATGCCCTAGGATACAAAGCATGATATGTAGAATTATGCCCCTTTAGGTTCCAGTCCCAAGATCAAATCCCAGATGCAGAACTTTCTCTGTTCATTTAAATGTCTGTTGATGAGGTTTCCTTTTCTTTTATCACATAAAAATTTCCATATCCAATAATCCAACTAAGATTAATGACTTTCAATAATCAACCAAAAACCAAAATGATGTATTATTTATATACAACACATGCCAAAGAAGAAATAAAAATCATATTGATGTAATGGGGCGGCAAAATCATAGTTACTATAGAGAAACTGTTATTTTTTGAAAGATAATAATAGAACAGCAAACAAAGGCTCTAATAAACAATCTACAACGCTCAAATAACTTACAAACACCAGTTGAGCATTAGTCAGAGAGGCTTATGAATGCATACCAATTATATTTTACCAAAAACCCTAAACAAGAAAAAATCTGTCTTAAGACTGTTAGAAAAATTAATACCAAACTATATGGAAAATATAATTTAAAAATTATGCAAACGCTTTTTGGGCAAAACCAAAAACTAAAATAAATCAACATAATAACGTGATAAAGCTTACAGTACATAAATAGATAAAACTTGATCGAGTCGAGTATGTGACTGTAGACACCCCATTTTTGACCGTCCTCAATACTTGGTTGTGCTTGTAGGTACACCCAACAACTGGTTCGATTGCTCGCCCAGCATTCGACTGTCGCGGCGGAACGGCACCGGTTCGAGTTTCCCGGACCTTGTATCCTTTCTGCCTCATTTTTGGACCCTGTTTTGGTCCTGTTAGAGTGGCCCTCATAGTGCACTACCGGCCATGGCATGGCACTGCCGGCCATGGCTTTTCATCGCTGCCATCGATGAAGCCCCTGCCGGCCATCGATGTAATGCCGGCCATTCTTGGCCGGCACCCCCCCTATCTCAGCTGGTTTTCAGGCAGATCTTTTGAGCCAGCTGGATTTTCATTTGCTCCCCTCCATACACGTGTATGGAGGGATAGAAGCCTTGGAAAGCTTGTTCAAGAAGCTTTGGCTTTGCATTGCTCTATATAAGCAAGAGGCCTTCCTCTTTGACAGAGGTTCTGAGTTTTGGAGAGGAAAAAAAGCTGTCTCTCTCTATATTGTATGTATTTTGTGCCTTAGAGTTGGATTTCTTTGCACTTTTGCACTACAACACCTAGATATACACCTCCATCCTCTATTCCAGCACCTTGGAGGCCATTTGAGGAGGTTGGAAGCTCAGAATTCTAGACCAAAACCTGCTGGTTTACTGCTCTTCTAGGGTAAATCTCTATTTCCCCTAAACTTGCACTTTCTTTGTTCATTGGCCATCCTCACTTGCAAGCATTTTTGGACTTTGTCATGAACTGAAAAAGGTCATATCTTGAGCTCCTCTATATGTTTGATCAAGGACTCTTTGCTGTTTGAGGTCTCCTCCGCCCTTGCATGCTTTATCCCTCTTTGTAGGCCTTTTTTTGCATGATGTATTAGCCTCATTTGTGAGCACTTCTGGGCTCCGAGCCAAACTACAAAGTGCATTATTTTGAGCTCCTATTCAACTTTGTTGAAGGGCTCTCCTCTGTTTGAGGCCATCTACTGTCCCCTGTGCCTTATCTCTCCTTTTTGGGCCATTTTTGCATGATAGATTAGCCCTACTTGTGATTATTTTTGAGATTTGATATAAACTGGAAAAAGTTTTATTTTGACCTCCTCTTTGAGATTGATTAGGTCTCCTTGCTTTTTGGGGTCATCTTCCCCCATGCATGCTTTATCTCTTCATGTTTAGAGCCATACATGTGAGCATTTGCATTGGCCTTGTTTTGGCCTATTAGCCACTGAAATCCAATGGATTTTCAGTGGCCTTGTTGTGTTCTTGAAGGCCAAAATTAGAAGGGGGTGACCCCCTCTCTCCTTGTCTTGTTTGGTGGTCTTTTGGGCCTTCCAAAGAGACTACATTTTGCATGCTTCTAGGCCTTGTTCCAGGCCCTTTTCAGTGGGTTTTGGGACCCTCTTGAGCCATTTCCAGAATTGGTTTGGCCTTGTTGAATGTCCATCTTGCATGTGCCTAATAATCCCTTGTGTGGCCCTCCAAAGAGGCCCCTCATTTTGGTATGCATTGGCTGCATTTCTATGATTATTTGGGGGTATTTTCACATGTTTAGTTCACTAATTTTGGCTGGTTTGATGAGTTCTTACCTGCTTCATACACTTGCCATATAAATCATGTTTGTTGGCCAATCTTGTATGCTATGTTAGTTCATCATGCTAGCACCTTTTGGCCATGCTTTGAACTAGAAATGTTCATGTTTTGGGGCTGCCTTTCCTCTGTATTTATGCTTCTTAGTCAAATAATGCATGCTTTGTATAGCTGTAGTGTAATTGACCTTGCAAGCTTTGTGTTTCGGTGATGCATGCATGCTATCTTTGAGATATTTAGATGATTTGGCATCATTTAATGCTTCATTTCAGAGCATGTACCATTGTCACATTCTCACTTCACTCATGCTTCAAGTGCCTTTGAATGTCGCACATTATTGCCTAGTTTAAGGCTTAGCTTGTATGCTTGCATGTCTAGGTATTTGAGCCTTTATTCCAGCATGTTTAAGTCCTTGTTTAGGCTTAATTAAACTCTGTCCATGCTTAGTTCATGTGTTCGTGCCATGTATTGCATGCCTCCTTTGTATTGTTCTTTGCTAGCTTTCATGACCTAGGACCTTCACATGCTTTACTTGTGTTGTTTAAATGATTTGGCATCATTTATCATCTCATTTTAGTGTATATAGTGTTGTTACACTCACACATTTGTCACTTCTTAGGCACTTTTGAGAGTTGCCCTTTTAGGCCCCTTTGATGAACCTTTCGCATTTTGCATGCTTAAGTGTTTTGTGTGGCTTAATTCATTGCCCTTAGCTATTAATTTGAACCTAGTTGAGAGTTGTCCATCTTTGGTGTAAGCCCATTTTTCCATGTTGTCACATGCTCGTTACATGTAGTATGTTGTTGCATACTTGCTTAACTTTACATGCCTTACATGTTCATATATTCATTTGTATTTTGTCATAGGTTGTTGCCTCACATTATGTTCATATGCTTGTTGCATGTTCGGTTTAGTTGCATGTTTGTATACTTAGGTCATGTTGCATGTTTCCTGTGCTTATGTGTTGCATTGCTTGGATTAAGTATTAATCCGAGCACGAGGAACGAGGGGCGTTTCATACTTCAAGTGATGGAACGCGTCTCAATTCTCGGTCGCCGAAGCTCTTGATGATTCAGGATAGAGTTCTAGGCTTTATTTGTTGTATTTGTGCATTCATTTTCATATTGATTTGCACAATGGCCATCATGCATCGGGATGCGTAATTGATGGTCGTGGATCCGGCTTGGCCTTTCCCTTGATGCTTTGAGGTGATTTGGAGTGCCATGGTGCGTACATGTCCTAGGGAAACCCTCATTTTCCTCTATTTTGTGCTTTGTTGTAGTTTGGTGTCACAAGACACACCGGTGGCGGCACCGCCATTGATGGCCGGCGATACCTTGGCCGGCGATGGGCCATCTCTGCTGCGACTTTCCTTTCTGGCGGCGGAGCCACTGAGCTTCAAGGCGGTGTTTTGGTAAGTTTCAATTTTCAGGCGGAGGACACCCTACAAACAGAGCCTCCAAAGAGCAAATGGAAGGCATTCCAAGGCGAGGAACCGAAGCGAGCATTTTCATCCCTCGTGTCCCGAGGTTTCTAATTATGTAATAACTTAGATTAATTAGAGTAGCTAGCTAGATGCATGCTCAGTTGAAGTTAGTTAATTTATTAATTGGCTCGTTTGTTTTGTAATATTTAATTAGCTTAGATAGTTGATTAAATTAGTTTGTAATGTAATAAGTAATTAGCTTAGATTAGTTAGTTGTTTATTTTTGCTTTGGATTGTACCTATTTTGGACATTCGGACTCTTTTATTCGGACCCTCCAAGAGAGGGCATAATGTTGTAATAAGGGTGCGTGCGTGTGTGCATGTCTTCCAATCCCCTTTATTTCTCCCTTTTATTTAACCGCTTACGATGGTTAGATTTAGGGCATACCTCAATTAGCATTCTTATGCTTCGCATGTTTGCGTTCATTCATTTGTATTGCATGCACTGGGCTTGGCGCATCATGCTAACTGCATTGTATTTCAAATTCAATTTGAATATGTGTATCAATTGTCACATTCCACATGCCATCTTAGATTAGCCGAGCCTACTCTAGATTGCATTTTGTATGTGATGCATTAGCCACTTAACATGGACTAGGGTCATGCATGTTTTGCTAACTAGCTTCATTGTTTTGGCACGGAGTACAGTGTAAGTATTTTATGCTTTAGCATCTCACATGAGTGTGAATGTCAACATGACAGCATGCTTACCATGTGGCTATATGCTTCTTTGATTAACTGCCTGAATGCCTGTGAGTGAAGGTTGGATTACTTGAATTGGGATGATTCATTGGAATCCATATTTTAGCCTACTTGCGAGTAGCCAATTTCAACCCTTTTCCAAACAAACGGATATGCAATGCTTTGTTCCAAATTAGGCGATCTAGTCTATACTTGTTTGCTGCGCGCATAACATAGTAATTCTAGCTAATTAATCGGAATAAGAACACATAACGTTTTCAAAATCGGATATCATGGTTCGTAGAGGCCGATCTTCGGATCGGGCGAGAGGGGGTGCTCATAGCTGACCTTTCCCCGATCGTACCCAAGTTCTCGAGCCGAGGCAACTTTGGTGATGACGGACACGTGGTCTTTGGCACCGAGTCAGGGTTTCCTAAATTCCCCCCATTAAAAAAATATTTAGGTGGCGACTCTGTATCTGGCAAAGCAGTCCATGTTTGACACTTCTTTTCTAAAAATCTGTTTTTTTCAAAAAGATTTGTCGGATTTGGACTCTTTGGTTCAGATTTAGAACCGTGACAAATCGAGTCCGAACTGTAGCATGAGGCCCAAGGGCGCGTCTACAGTTTCTGGCGATCTGCTGGGGAAGTTTAGAGAGCTTGACTCGAACTCGTGATATCCTGTTTTGATTCCATTTATGTGTCTCTTTGCATTGCATGTGCATTGGTGCGCCTAGGACATCGTGTTTGCCATCTGCCATTCCTGAACGGTTTGCCGGAGGCTTGTCTTGTCAAGGCATGACCATAAGGCTAACCGGTTATGGGCTCTGACAGTATGGGAACACAAACCCCGGTTTTACCGGGGCACCTTTTTGACCATTCGACCTAGTGCATATCAAGATCTATAGTGACCATTCCAAACTAGGACAGGTTGCTTACCCGATGATAGGTTGTTTGAAACTGCTGCATGCGTAGTGAAACCCTAGCTCCTGACAAAATAGGACAGGGAAACCCTACCCCAACATAGGGGTGTTTTGGCTCTTTTTACTTGCTATGTGCTTTTAGAGTGTATCTCTACAGGGAACGCACATATCAATTTGTAAAATTTGGGCATCAGGCCTGAGGGCACCAGTATCAGCGTCTTGAGGATCAGTTATATCTGCGGGCATCCGATTCAGTGTTTTGGGGCAGTGATTTGAGGGAACAGTGATCAGTAGTAGAGTACAGTTGTTCGGCTACACCTGTGTTTGATCTATTTGGGTTGAAATGCTACTTGTTTTTTTTCCTTTCAAAGGTTCAGAGAGTTGATACAGAATAGTCAGTGTTCTCCCTTTGCTGAGGGAAGACAGATATTTGATTAGTCACCATTCAGCATAGCAGACCAATCATGACGCAGAATTCAGAAGAGATCGTGGTTATGGCAGCCGCGTTAGATCAAGGAATCACTCTGCAAAGTGAGACCGACATTGATGTACCGCATCCACCTAGGTCGCCTGTGGCGCACCCGGTCTGGATCCCCCAGTTGTACCAGGCTCGTGAGCCCACCACATTCGAGTTGATGGGGATGATAGATGACCTCCAGAGGTCCGTGGAAGATCTCGCTTACTGAATGTCAACTTTGCCACCAGCCGCACCATATGCTGAAAGTTTTGTACCACAGGAACCCCCACTATTGGGACGGATTGTGATTGAGCTTAGCCAACCGGAGATGGCCTCCAACAATGACGTATCATCACCAACCCAAACCTTTGATCAGGCTGAGGCCAGAGGTAAGAACAAAATGAAGGCAAACACTGATCCCATTGAACGACTGCTGTGGGCAGTCGAGGCTTTGAAAGTCGGGAGGATGAGTAAACAATAGGTGCTCGCAGTCACAACCAAGATCGTGGATGATGTTTTCCCCACTCCAGCCACAGGCAGTTCAAGCCAGGCAAAAAACCGGGATAGGCCCCGTCATGCCAGAACAGTTCATCCCACTTCCAACTCCGCACCTACAAGAGATCAGAAATCCAAGGCCGCACCTGCCGACCCTTTTGCTAGTACGTCTAGCGAGAATCCACAGGCTTCAAAGTATCTGCCTCGGGGGCGCAGAGTCTTTCATCCCCTCTACATGCCTTTGTCTAGGGTACTTCTAATTTTGGCTAAAAAGGGGCACCTTACACCCCTTGAGCCGCGGCCTCTCCCGAATCCTCTTCCAGCTAAACACGATGCTACTTTGTACTGCGCGTACCACCAGCAAACAGGTCATACTACCGATAATTGTTTCCGCCTCCATCGTGAGGTGCAAGATTTGATCAACAACGAGGTTATCCTCCCGCCTACCTCAGCCAAGTCCGTCACTACTCAGCTACTGGATTTTGAGGATATCGATACTGCGAGTATGTAAATCAGAAAGTGAACCACCTGCGGGCGACGCTTGGTATATTTTTGGATCTGGCGTCTGGCACCCATTTTTGAGCATCTGCGACTGCTAGTTTTGTAAATTCTGGCTTGGGTGTCGAGTCAGTCTTTTGTTTTGTTTTGAGTCATCTCATTGTCGTGAGTCGATCCTTTTTGTAAGGTGCGTCTTGTTGTAGCGAGTCAGTCCCCTTGTATAGAATACCAGGTGATTCCGGGGTTGTCGCCTCGAACACCGTTTTGTTTTGTAATTACTCCTTTTGCTTTCTTTTTAAGTCTGTCTTTGCTGTGGAGCCAATCGCAACCAGAAAATTTGAACGAAACAGCTGCGGTTATCATGTTCCCGTGCTTATTGCTATTTTGGGCTCGTTGTGCCAGAGGATTTGGATTGAACGGCCGTGCATTCCACCTAGCTCTCTCGTACCCTGAAAATCATTGTAATGACCTTTAGTTTTTCAAAACTGTTTTTGAACACTGTGGTGATGAAAACGAAGAGGAAGGAATTCCTCGGGTTTTGCAAAACTTTGATCAATTTGAAAGAAAGATAGGCATGCTAAGATGAATGAAATCGTGCTTGTTAGCGTGAGTACTGAGAACGACCCCGGCTTGACTTAGACCGGTTTTACACTATCTTCAGTGCGAACGATTTGTCGCTTTCTTAAAAACTTTTAAAAACAAAATGTTTTGCGTGGTCCTGTGAAGACCTGTATGGAATCGCTCTTGAGATTGTGTAGCCTAGGATTGCTCTCAGCCTCAAAGCTCAATCCGTTTGTTTTCGACCCCAAACCCTAGATTCGAAGCAGAATGTTCAACAGTCAACTGCCACGTAAAGCCCGTGTGGCCAGATTTGAAGCAGCCCTCGAGCAAGAGGCACCAAAATCAGATCAAGAAGGTCGGATCTCACCGCAAGAAGCTTGTGAAGCAAACGTGATGGATCCTTCTGCAGATCAGTACAATAGCCACCCTCCTGGATACAGAGGGCTCCAATCTCAAAACCATTTGGCATGGACTTGTTACACTTTTACCCTTTAAGAGGCTCGCTGGGCCGAAAACCCAGAAGGGCGACCCAGGCAAAAGTTAGAGCAAAGAAAAAAATGCAAAAGAAAAAGAGAAAAATACAAAATAAAAAAAATGCAAAAGAAAAAATGCACAAGAAAAAAAAAAGAAGAGAAAATGAAAAGAAAAAAAGAAGAAAAAGAAGCTCGTAAGGTCGAAAACCCGCATTGGGCGCCTTGGCAAAAGTTAGAGCCTAAAAGAGTGAAGGTTAAAATACCCGAGTGTACCTTAACCGGAACTACGTAAGGCTTGATTCCCATGTTTGGGATACGTAGGCAACTTCATCCTGAAATCCAGCCCCCAACGCTCTCATAACGTCTCAGTCCATGTCATGGTTTTGATCACCTTTGCCTCCTCTGAATCTGATAGTTTGGTTGTGACAACCGGAACTACGTAAGGCTTGATTCCCATGTTTGGGATATGTAGGCAACTTCATCCTGAAGTCCAGGCCCCAACGCTCTCATAGCGTCTCAGTCCATGTCATGGTTTTGATCACCTTTGCCTCCTCTGAATCTGATAGTTTGGTTATGACAACCGGAACTACGTAAGGCTTGATTCCCATGTTTGGGATATGTAGGCAACTTCATCCTGAAGTCCAGGCCCCAACGCTCTCATAGCGTCTCAGTCCATGTCATGGTTTTGATCACCTTTGCCTCATCTGAATCTGATAGTTTGGTTGTGACAACCGGAACCACGTAGGCTACTTCCCCTTGAAGTCCAGCCACCAATGCTCTCACAATGACTGTGTCCATATATTGGTCTAGACCATCTTCATTTTCTCCGTGTCTGAGAATTCGTTCGTAATCATCACCGATGAGGACTGGTTTTCAACATGCTACGGCATCATCCAAACAAGGGGCAACTTTCTGTTGCCATGAGTTGCCACGAGTCGCCATTCAAACCAGGGGCAACTTTCTGTTGCCATGCATCCCTTTCAAGCAAGGGGCAATTTTCCATTGCCTCCGATCCGAGATTGCGCATCTCGAGGGTAGGTTCCGTGCTCGTTGAGCATCGACTGTTTGCAAAAATAGTTTTTGAAAATTTTTACTAAGGTTGACTATTTTCTCGAAAACTATTTCATTTTCCAAAACTAGACTATTTCTGAGACCCAGACGGAAAAATTTTCAGTGCTCATAGTCTAACTTGCATGATTTTCAAATCAAAAATCGAACAAGCACGTTAATTTAACTCTCATTTTGGTCAAAACTGTTTTAGTAGCAAACTAAAAAATGGTCAAGATGATGAACTAGGGGTACAGTCAAGTCAGGTGTTCTGTCTTTCCCCGTCATCAACGTACTTGCCAGAAAGGCATTTTATTCACCAGAAAAGGCACAACTGAAGCTGTCAGTAAAGGACTGAAAGCTCTCAACATACTCCAAACAACGAGGTATGCAGCCAAGTGCGAAGCACAAATCGGAACAGATCTAGATACACCATCTCCTGTCTGGAACATCGACTAGACGTCACCGGAAGAAATAGCCACGAGCCAATAGTATTGGGCGTGAACCCACAACTTCCTATTCACCCATTAACCACCCAGGGGAGGGATACAAAAATGAGAGATTGAAGAATAGAGAGATGTGCGCTGAGAGAAAAAGCGAGAAAAGGGTTTTGAGAGAAAAAAGACCCTGAGGGCCGAGTGATGTGAGAATCACAAATGAGGAAAGGGTGGGAAATATTACCCGGAGAAACTGGCTCCTCGCAAACTGAGAGGTCTCTCGCCATTGAAACACGTCTGTGTGTCGTGTCAGTCATTTTGTTTGTCTCGATTCTTGTTTTGAGTCGTTTCGGGTGTCTGTAGATGTGTTTAGGTTGTCTTACCTTGTCTTTCTCTTTGTTGTTGAGTCGTGGTGTGCTGTGTTTAGTCGTAGGCTCAATACCAGTTGAGAACTTATTCTCACTCTCAATTTCAAAAAATTGTTTTGTGCTCAGAGTGCCGTGCCGTTCTCCACATTTGTGCAAAACAAGATTTTGTTCTTTCAAAAACCGCAGGGTTCAACCCGGGTCATGTGAGAACAGTAAAACCAGGACCTATCTGAAGCTATATAGGTTCCAGACTTCGAAGCAAAAGAAAAAAAAGGAAAAAATGTCGGGCATCTGAGTTTGTTTCAACTTCTGCAAGTTCCGTCATCGCATCCTGTATGTTCAGAATGAGCTGTGTGTTCAAAATTAAAAGAATACTGTGTTATGAGCCGCGTGTTCAGATTGAGCAGTGTCGTGTCATGAGCTGCGTGCAAATGAAAATATATGAGCTGCGTGTTCAGGATTGAAATATGTGAGCTGTGTGTTCAAAATTAAATGAATGACCTGTGTGTTCAGAAATGAAAATATGTGAGCTGCGTGCTCAAAATAAAGTGAATGAGCTGTGTGTTCAGAAACGAAAATTTATGAGCTGCGTGTTCAGAATTAAGAATGAGCTGCGCGCAAATGAAAATGTATGAGTTGCGTGTTCAAAATCGAATGCATGAGCTACGTGCAAATAAAATGAATGAGCTGTGAGTTCAAAAGTGAAATGTAAGAACTGTGTGTTCAATGTGCGTTGCGTGCAAATAAAATTGTGGGCTGTGTGTTCACTCAAAAGTTTGGGCTGCGTGTTCAACTTTCAAAAACTGTGGGCTGTGTGTTCACCATCAAAAGTTTGGGTTGCGTATTCAACTTTCAAAAACTGTGGGTTGTGTGTTCACCATCAAAAGTTTGGGCTGCGTGTTCAACTTTGAAAAACTGTGGGCTGTGTGTTCACCATCAAAAGTTTGGGCTGCGTGTTCAACTTTCAAAAACTGTGGGCTGTGTGTTCACTCTCAAGAGTTTAGGCTGCGTGTTCAACTTTCAAATAAAACTGTGGGCTGTGTGTTCACCATCAAAAGTTTGGGCCGCGTGTTCAACTTTCAAAAACTGTGGGCTGTGTGTTCACCATCAAAAGTTTGGGCTGCGTGTTCAACTTTCAAAAACTGTGGGTTGTGTGTTCACTCTCAAGAGTTTGGGATGCGTGTTCAACTTTCAAAAACTATGGGCTGTGTGTTCACCATCAAAAATTTGGGCTGCGTGTTCAACATTAAAAAACTGTGAGCTGTGTATTCACCTCAAAAGTTTGGGCTGCGTGTTCAACTTTCAACAAGTGTGTGCTGTGTGTTCGCAATAAAAAAATGGGCTGCGTGTTCAGAAATTCAAAAGTTTGGGCTGCGTGTTCAACTTTCAAAACAGTGGGCTGTGTGTTCACCATCAAGAGTTTGGGCTGCGTGTTCAACCTTCAAAACTGTGGGCTGTGTGTTCACATTTGAAAATGAGCTGCGTGTTCAGAAATTCAAAAGTTTGGGCTGCGTGTTCGACCTTCAAACAAGTGTGTGCTGTGTGTTCACAATCAAAATGAGCTGCGTGTTCAGAAATTCAAAAGTTTGGGCTGCGTGTTCAACCTTTAAACAAGTGTGCACTGCGTGTTCACAATCAAAAAATGAGCTGCGTGCTCAAAAATTCAAAAGTTTGGGCTGCGTGTTCAACCTTCAACAAATGTGTGCTGCGTGTTCACATTCAAAATGGGTTGCGTGTTCAGAAGTTCAAGAGTTTGGGCTGCGTGTTCAACTTTCAACAAGTGTGTGCTGCGTGTGCACAATCAAAATTTGAGCTGTGTGTTCAGAAAGTCAAGTGTTTGAGCTATGTGTTCAGGCTTAAAAAAAAAAAAAAAAAAAAAAAAAAAAAAAAACTATGGGCTGTGTGTTCATCTCAAAGTTTGAGCTGTGTGTTCAACATCAAGTGTTTGGGCTGTGTGTTCAGACTTCAAAAACAGTGAGCTGTGTGTTCAACTCTCAACCAGTGTATGCTGTGTGCTCACCTCAAAATTTGGGCTGCGTGTTCAGACTTCAAAGACAGTGGGCTGCGTGTTCAACTTTCAACAAGTGTGTGCTGCGTGTTCACAATAAAAAATGGGCTTCGTGTTCAGAAATTCAAAAGTTTGAGCTGCGTGTTCAACTTTCAAAAACTGTGGGCTGTGTGTTCACGACAACAAGTTTGAGCTGTGTGCTCAGATTTCAAGAAAATGTGGGCCGCGTGTTCACCACAAGAGTTTGAGCTGTGTGTTCAGATTTCAAGAAATTGTGAGGTGCATGTTTGCGACAAAAGTTTGAGCTGTGTGTTTAGATTTAAAAAATGTGGGCTGCGTGTTCACGCCAAAAGTTTGAGCTGCGTGTTCAGAAATTCAAGTGCTTGAGCTGTGTGTTCGAAATGCAAACCAAATGCTGTGTTATGGACTGAGTGTTCAGATTGAGCAGTGTTATGAGCCGTGTGCCGAAATGAGTTGTGTGCCCGAATGAGCTGTGTGCCCCGATAAACAGAGTGCTATGTTTCGAGCTGCGTGTCGAAAGAACAGAATTTTGTGTTGTGAGCCGCGTGCCAAACGAACAAAGTGTTGTGTTGTGAGCTGTGTGCCAAATGAATGGAATGCTATGTCGTAAGTTGTGTACCAAGTCCTGCACTTGTTAGTGCATTGCCTCGCGCTATCTTGCACACCTTACCTGCACTTGTTAGTGTATTGCATCGTGCTGTCTTGCGCACCTTACCTGATTGCATTTTGCATGCATTCATTGTTCGCGCTATCTTGCGCATCGCGCTGTTTTGCGCACCCTACCTGATTGCATTTTGCATGCATTCATTGTTCGCGTTATCTTGCGCATCGCGCTGTCTTGCGCACCTTACTTGATTGCATTTTGCATGCATTCATTGTTCGCGCTGTTTTGCGCACCCTACCTGATTGCATTTTGCATGCATTCATTGTTCGCGCTATCTTGCGCATCGCATCGTCATGCGCACCTTACATGCATTGTCATGTATTTGCTCTACCATGCAATTGTCTTGCATTTTCTTGTCACACATCGCTATACACTTCTTTATCATAAGTTGTCCTAATGTCAATTCCTGCTGTACACATTGCTTGTGTTACTGCATGCTTTACTTACATGTGTATAATGTATCTTCTAAGTGGTTACACATTGTGCACGTTTCGGCGTGTGCTTTACTGACATGTGTTCATACCTTTGTTTGCTTTACACATTGCATGCGTTTCTGCATGTACTTTACTTACATGTGTTTATGCATCTTACAGGAGATTACACATTGCTTGCGTTAATCGCGCTTGCTTTACTTACATGTGTTCATTCCTGCCATACACATTGCTTGCGTTACTGCATGCTTTACTTACATGTGTATAATGTATCTTCTAGGTGGTTACACATTGTGCACGTTTCGGCGTGTGCTTTACTGACATGTGTTCATACTTTTGTTTGTTTTACATATTGCATGCGTTTCTGCGTGTGCTTTACTTACATGTGTTTATGCATCTTACAGGAGGTTACACATTGCTTGCGTTAATCGCGCTTGCTTTACTTACATGTGTTCATTCCTGCTATACACATTGCTTGCATTACTGCATGTTTTACTTACATGTGTATAATGTATCTTCTAGGTGGTTACACATTGTGCACGTTTCGGCGTGTGCTTTATTGACATGTGTTCATACATTTGTTTGCTTTACACATTGCATTCGTTTCTGCGTGTGCTTTACTTACATGTGTTTATGCATCTTACAGGAGGTTACACATTGCTTGCGTTAATCGCGCTTGCTTTACTTACATGTGTTCATTCCTGCCATACACATTGCTTGCGTTACTGCATGCTTTACTTACATGTGTATAATGTATTTTTCAGGTGGTTACACATTGTGCACGTTTCGGCATGTGCTTTACTGACATGTGTTCATACTTTTGTTTGCTTTACACATTGCATGCGTTTCTGCGTGTGCTTTACTTACATGTGTTTATGCATTTTACAGGAGGTTACACATTGCTTGCGTTAATCGCGCTTGCTTTACTGACATGTGTTCATTCATGCCATACACATCGCTTGCGTTACTGCATGCTTTACTTACATGTGTATAATGTATTTTCCAGGTGGTTACACATTGTGCACGTTTCGGCGTGTGCTTTACTGACATGTGTTCATACCTTTGTTTGCTTTATACATTGCATGCGTTTCTGCGTGTGCTTTACTTACATGTGTTTATGTATTTTACAGGAGGTTACAAATTGCTTGCGTTAATCGCGCTTGCTTTACTAACATGTGTTCATTCCTGCCATACACATTGCTTACGTTACTGCATGCTTTACTTACATGTGTATATGTATCTTTCAGGTGGTTACATATTGTGCACGTTTCGGCGTGTGCTTTACTGACATGTGTTCATACCTTTGCTTGCTTTACACATTGCATGCGTTGTCGCGCACGCTTTACTTACATGTGTTAATGCACACTTTGCATGCGTTGTCAAGCACTTTTCAAATGCATTGTTATGCATCTTCCTAACGATATTGTACTTGGTAAGTTCATTTCTTTTTCAGGCACGATATTGTATGTACGGTTCATTTAAAGCTAGTGCAACCAGACGAGCCGCACAGGTATTGTATGCGCTCTGCGTGAAACGTGGTAAGAACTGCATAATTTTCTTACATCCTTCCTGTCAGAATATGTAAGACTGTTGTTCACCTGCTTAAAACTGTCGCATGTTTGCTTCATTACAGCATTCTTGGCATGATAATTAGTCATGCTCTCAAATCTTGCATCTTGCATACTGTTTGCATTTTGCCCCAGCCTTCGGGCGCATCTCTGCATGATTATACTAATTGTTTGTCTGAGTCTTCAGCCTTGTCAAAAATGGGTCGTCTTTGGACTTTGACATTCACTCCTGTCACTTTGTGACTTCTGAGTTCTGTCAAAGAGGGGCAACTATAGACACCCCATTTTTGACCGTCCTCAAGACTTGGTTGTGCTTGTAGGTACACCCAACAAGCCTTGATTCGCCCAAAGATTCGATTGTCATGGCGAACGGCACCGGTTCAAGTTTCCCGAACCTTGTATCCTTTCTGCCTCATTTTTGGACCCTGTTTTGGTCCTGTTAGAGTGGCCCTCATAGTGCACTACCGGCCATGGCATGGCACTGCCGGCCAATGCTTTTCCACTGCTGGCCACTGATGAAGCCCTGCCGGCTATCAGTGTGGCACTGCCGGCCATTACTGATGGCCGGCACCCCCCCTATCTCAGCTGGTTTTCAGGCAGATCTTTTGAGCCAGCTGGATTTTCATTTGCTCCCCTCCATATACGTATATGGAGGGATAGAAGCCTTGGAAAGATTGTTCAAGATGCTTTGGCTTTGCATTGCTCTATGTAAGCAAGAGGCCTTCCTCTTTGAGAGAGGTTCTGAGTTTTGGAGAGGAAAAAAAGCTGTCTCTCTCTATATTGTATGTATTTTGTGCCTTAGAGTTGGATTTCTTTGCACTTTTGCACTACAACACCTAGATATACACCTTCATCCTCCATTCCAGCACCTTGGAGGCCATTTGAAGAGGTTGGAAGCTTAGAATTCTGGACCAAAACCTGCTGGTTTACTGCTCTTCTAGAGTAAATCTCTATTTCCCCTAAACTTGCACTTTCTTTGTTCATTGGCCATCCTCACTTGCAAGCATTTTTGGACTTTGTCATGAACTGAAAAAGGTCATATTTTGAGCTCCTCTATATGTTTAATCAAGGACTCTTTGCTGTTTGAGGTCTCCTCCGCCTTTGCATGCTTTATCCCTTTTTGTAGGCCTTTTTTTGCATGATGTATTAGCCTCATTTGTGAGCACTTCTGGGCTCCAAGCCAAACTACAAAGTGCATTATTTTGAGCCCCTCTTCAACTTTGTTGAAGGGCTCTCCTCTGTTTGAGGCCATCTACTGTCCCTTGTGCCTTATCTCTCCTTTTAGGGCCATTTTTGCATGATAGATTTGCCCTACTTGTGATTATTTTCGAGATTTGATATAAACTGGAAAAAGTTTTGTTTTGACCTCCTCTTTGAGATTGATTAGGTCTCCTTGGTTTTTGGGGTCATCTTCCCCCATGCATGCTTTATCTCTTCATGTTTAGAGCCATACATGTGAGTATTTGCATTGGCCTTGTTTTAGCCTATTAGCCACTGAAATCCAGTGGATTTTCAGTGGCCTTGTTGTGTTCTTGAAGGCCAAAATTAGAGGGAGGTGACCCCCTCTCTCCTTGTCTTGTTTGGTGGTCTTTTGGGCCTTCCAAAGAGACTACATTTTGCATGCTTCTAGGCCTTGTTCCAGGCCCTTTTCAGTGGGTTTTGGGACCTTCTTGAGCCATTTCCAGAATTGGTTTGGCCTTGTTGAATGTCCATCTTGCATGTGCCTAATAATCCCTTGTGTGGCCCTCCAAAGAGGCCCCTCATTTTGGTATGCATTGGCTGCATTTCTATGATTATTTGGGGGTATTTTCACATGTTTAGTTCACTGATTTTGGCTGGTTTGATGAGTTCTTACCTGCTTCATACACTTGCCATGTAAACCATGTTTGTTGGCCAATCTTGTATGCTATGTTAGTTCATCATGCTAGCACCTTTTGGCCATGCTTTGAACTAGAAATGTTCATGTTTTGGGGCTGCCTTGCCTCTGTATTTATGCTTCTTAGTCAAATAATGCATGCTTTGTATAGCTGTAGTGTAATTGACCTTGCAAGCTTTGTGTTTCGGTGATGCATGCATGCTATCTTTGAGATATTTAGATGATTTGGCATCATTTAATGCTTCATTTCAGAGCATGTACCATTGTCACATTCTCACTTCACTCATGCTTCAAGCGCCTTTGAATGTCGCGCATTATTGCCTAGTTTAAGGCTTAGCTTGTATGCTTGCATGTCTAGCTATTTGAGCCTTCATTCCAGCATGTTTAAGTCCTTTTTTAGGCTTAATTAAACTCTGTCCATGCTTAGTTCATGTGTTCGTGCCATGTATTGCATGCCTCCTTTGTATTGCTCTTTGCTAGCTTTCATGACCTAGGACCTTCGCATGCTTTACTTGTGTTGTTTAAATGATTTGGCATCATTTATCATCTCATTTCAGTGTATATAGTGTTGTTACACTCGCATATTTGTCACTTCTTAGGCACTTTTAAGAGTTGCCCTTTTAGGCCCCTTTGATGAACCTTTCGCATTTTGCATGCTTAAGTGTTTTGTGTGGCTTAATTCATTGCCTTTGGCTACTAATTTGGACCTAGTTGAGAGTAATTTGGACCTAGTTGAGAGTTGTCCATCTTTGGTGTAAGCCCATTTTGCCATGTTGTCGCATGCTCGTTACATGTAGTATGTTGTTGCATACTTGCTTAGCTTTACATGCCTTACACGTTCATATGTTCATATTGTTTTTTGTCATAGGTTGTTGACTCACATTATGTTCATATGTTTGTTGCATGTTCGGTTTAGTTGCATGTTTGTATACTCAGGTCATGTTGCATGTTTGTCGTGCTTATGTGTTGCATTGCTTGGATTAAGTATTAATCCGAGCACGAGGAACGAGGGGCATTTCATACATCAAGTGATGGAACACGTATCAATTCTCGGTCGTCGAAGCTCTTGATGATTCAGGATAGAGTTCTAGGCTTTATTTGTTGTATTTGTGCATTCATTTTCATATTGATTTGCACAATTGGATCTTTGGCCATCATGCATCGGGATGCGTGATTGATGGTCGTGGATCCGACTTGGCCTCTCCCTTGATGCTTTGAGGTGATTTGGACTGCCATGGTGCGTACATGTGCTAGGGAAACCCTCATTTTCCTCTATTTTGTGCTTTGTTGCAGTTTGGTGTCACAAAGACACACGATGCACGCCATTGATGGCCGGCAGTGTGCCACCTTTGGCCGGCAGTGGGCCATCTCTGGCCGGCAGCTTTCCTTTCCTGGCCGGCAGGCCACTGGGAGCTTCCCCAGCAGTGTTTTGGTAAGTTTCAGCACCCAGAACTGGAGGACACCCTGCAAACAGAGCCTCCAAAGAGCAAATGGAAGGCATTCCAAGGCGAGGAACCGAAGCGAACATGTGTGTAGACGTCCCCGAATGCCCCGGGAGGGATGAAGTCCCGTTCCGTTCGCTTATGGGTTTACTACAGTTCAGGACTCAAATGTCACGGTTCTTAATTTGAACCAAAGAGTCTAAATCCGGCAAATCGTTTTTTAAAACAGATTTTTTTGAAAGAAGTGCCAAACGTGAACTGCTTTTCCAGATACAGAGTCGCCACCTAAATATTTTATTTTGGGAAATTTAGGAAACCCTGACTCGTTGCCTAAGGCCACGTGTCCGTCATCACCAAAGTTGCCTCGGCTCGGGAACTTGGGTACGATTGGGGAAGGTCACTTCGTGAGCACCCCCGCTCGCCCGATCAAAGATCGGCCTCTACTAACCATGATATCGAGTTTTGAAAGCATTATGTGTTCTTATTCCGGTTATTAGCCTAGATTTACTATGTGATGCGCACAACATACAAGTATAGACTGGATCGCCTGAATTGGAACAAAACATTTCATGTTTGTTTATTTGAAAATGGTTTGATAGTACTACTTGCAAGTAGGCTAAGATGTGGATTTGCCATCCTCGGGTGGGCTTAGAAAACATGATTTTGCCACTATCTAGTAGGCTTAAAACACACATTTTAACGAATTGTTCCAATCCAAATAACCCAACCTTCACCCACAGGCATTCAGGCAGTTATATCACATAAGCATTTAGCCTCATGGCAAACATGCTATCATGGTAGTCACTCACACGCATGCAAGGATGCTAAAGCATAAAAACTTACCGAGTACTCCAAGCCAAAAGAGAAGCTAATTAGAAATCCATACATGTTCCTAATTATACAGAAATGCCTAATGCAACACATGCAAAAAAATGTAACTATAGCAGGC
Organism: Camellia lanceoleosa; assembly: GCA_025200525.1. Classification (NCBI taxonomy): domain Eukaryota; kingdom Viridiplantae; phylum Streptophyta; class Magnoliopsida; order Ericales; family Theaceae; genus Camellia; species Camellia lanceoleosa. The sequence continues at coordinate 776,256 of JANUSC010000068.1, forward strand.
TCGGCTATTCTAAAGATGGCATATGATGATGCTACAGCTAACATGTATTCAACTTGGAATTGAAATACAAATGCAGTTAGTATGATGCGCCGAGCCCGGTGCATGCAAGACAAATGAATGAATGTAAACATGCTATCATACTTTATGCTAATTGAAACATGCCCTAATCTAACCATCATAAGCTGGTACATAAAAGGGAGAAAGACGTGGGGTTGGAAGACATACATCACACGCACGCACACTTATTACAGTTGTGCCCTCGCTCGGAGGGTCTGAAAGAATAATGTACAGTCCCAAATAAATACAGTCCGAATAAGTACAAAATCCTGATTAATTAACAGATTAATCTAGGAAAGCTATAAATTGGCATGCAAGCCAGGGACTGCCTCGACTCTGCTCCGGATGATGGATGATGCATGTTCGAGTTGCCTTGCGCGGAAATCCATGGCGATGCCCCAATTAGCCTCTGTTTGCAATTATTCTTGGAATGCGTGCCAAGCTTCGGAAGGCTGCTGATTCTTGATTTACTACAACAGAGAGCAACAGAGGGGCATGACAAAGTATTTTCACACATGTATGCATGCCTCGATCCTCGTGCCACCAATTACGCATCTCAATGCATGATGGCCGAGGAGTCGAATTGCACAACTCAATATGGAATGAATGCACATGAAAATACAACTAAGACCTAACTCCATCATGGACAATCCGGAGTGTCAGTGACTGGGGAATTGAGACACGTTCCGTAACTCGGAGTATGAAACGTACCTCGTTTCCCGTGCTCGGGCTAACTCCTATCCCAAACACAATGCAATATGCATGACATGCATGAATGCAACTAAGATACAACCTAACATGCATAATGCTATAAAATGGCATACACGATGCACGAGGTAACATGGCATACACAATGCGCTAACATACAACCTAGCATACACAATGCTACAGAATGGAATGGCATACATAATGGATAATGGGCTTACACCAACACAAGTGGACCTTGGTCATACTCACATAGGAGGCCATTAGATGAAAATGAGACACTCGAGATGCGTGCACACGTGCACGCAAATCGAGGACCGACCCTAAGGCACCAAATGCCACTCTAACAAAGCATGGCAAGGCATGGAATATGGCATACTAGCATGCAAATTTCAGCGCTAAAATATGATGCAAAACAGCCCCGAAACATGGAAACATGGCACCCGATGCATGAAGTGAGACTCGAAACTCGAAACTAGGCGCATGGAATGACTTATGGCTATACAAAGCATGCATTATTTGAACATGAAGTATGAAGACAGAATCAAGAAAGTCCCAAAAAAAGCATATCTCCAATTTTAAGCAAGGCCAAAAGGTGAACACAAGTAGGGCTAAGCTAATATGCAAAAATGGCCTCGAAAGAGAGATAAAGAAGCAAGTAACAGCTTCTGGCCCTAAATGTCAAAGAGCCCTTCAACAAAGTTGAAGAGGGGCTTAAAATGAAGCACTTTACAGTTTATATCAAGCCACAAAAATAGACACAAGCAGGCCTAAAACATTATGCAAGAAAAAGGCCAAAAGAGGGACAAAGAAGCAAGTGATGGCTTCTGGCATCAAACAGAGGAGGGCCCTTCAACAATGTTGAAGAGGGGTCCAAAACATGATATTTTACAGTTTATGACCAAGCTCAAAACACTGCACAAGCAAGCTTAAAATATTATGCAAAAATAGGCCTAAAAGAAGGTTTAAACACAAAGAGTAAAAAGGGAGTTTCAAACAGTGAAAGACCCTTGATCAAATATGAAGAGCATGTCAAAATATGACTATTTACAGTTTGGACCAGAGCCCAAAAATACAAGCACAAGGAGCTAAAAAAAGCATGCAAAAATAGGGCCAAAAGAGAGATAAAGAGGCAAGTGACAGATGGAAGCCTCAAACAGTGAAGAGCCCTTCAACAATGTTGAAGAAGGGCTCAAAAAAAGCCTCTTTTCAGTTTATGACCAAGCTCAAAACAGTTTAAAAATAGGCCTAAAATACTATGCAAGAAAGAGACATAAATGAGAGCTAAAGAGGCAAGTGGTAGTATGAAGCCTCAAACAGGGAAGAACCCTTAATAAAACATGAAAAAGACCTCAAAACATGACTATTTTTAGTTAGGGTCGGAGCCCGAAAATATAAGCAAGTATGGCTTAGATATAGAACAAAATAAAGCACAAAAGAGGGAGAATAGGGACTCACCCTTGTAGACCAATGAACCAGCAACTCTTGGCCTGAGAAGTAGTGCTTCTAGCCTCTAGAAAGAGCCTCCAAGCTGCTGGAATGGAGTGTGGATTGGTTGGCTTGGAGATGGAGTAGAATGGGTGTAGGATTTGAGAGGTTTTGAGGGTTGGAGTGTAGAAAGAGAGAGAGAGATACAATGTAGGAGACTTAAACCAAACTTTCTAACCCTCCAAAAGGGAGCTGGAGGGCCTAGTTATATAGGCACAAGAGTGGAAAAGGGGGGGGAGATTCAAATTTAAGTTTCCCCCCCAAAAATTTCCCCCTTCGGATACAGAATCTAGGGGGGAAAGGAGGTCACAGCTGGAAGGAACAGGATGCAAGGATCGTGGCCGGCCAGTTATAAAGGTTGCAGGTGGCCGGCCAGCCCTCCCCATGGTCGGCCGGCCAAGGGTCAAAAGGGTTAGGACTGATTGTTGGCCGGCCACCTCATATTGGTGGCCTCCCATGTGTGCTCAACACAACCATGTGGTCAAAAACTGGAGAAGGTGAACCAGGAGAGAGAAAAGCCCATTTTTTGGAGAGGTTCAAAAGGGTCAAAGACAATTACTGGCCGGCCATATGATATTGGTGGCCTCCCAGGTGTCTACAACACAAATATGTGGTTTAGGGCAAGAAAAAGTGGCCTTAGGGTGGTCAACATTGGCTTTCTAGTGAGAAAAACGGGCGACAGAGGGCGATGAAGAAATAAAACTGGTCCTCAGAACAATTACTGGCCTCCCACCCTTCTACAACCTTCCTAATAGTGAAAATAAGGCCTCCACCAAAAATAAGCCCAAACCGATGCAAAATGAAGGTTCGGGGGCCGAAACGCGCAGCCCGGGGGCCCGAAAACTGACTGTTAGGCATCGGAAGTGGTGTTCGACCACGAAGTCGGTCTCTCGGACCACAGTGTCCCTCAAAAGGGAGGAAATAAGGTATGTGCCAAACACCGGAGCAAACGGAGGTAGTTAAGTGGTCCCGAACCGAGGCACACGGCCAACGGCTCCGAAAAACTGGAAACCGGGCTCCAAACGGGCAAAATGGCCTACGACCATGAAACGTAGCCTATGGCCATTGAGAGATGATCTACGAGACCTCTCCCTCCCTTCAGGAAGAGAAAACAGAGAAAACAGAGCCTGGTTCGCAAACCGAGGCAAAGTATGAAAGAGTCCGGAAGTCCGGAGGCAAGGCTCGCAGCCGAGACTTTGAAACCTCTGAACGAGCACGATATGCAACATCACCAAGTGCTCAATCGGTGACGTTTGAGTCTTAAGGTCGGTCAAAAATGAAGTGTCTACAATGTGCATCCCTCGTGTCCCGAGGTTTCTAATTATGTAATAACTTAGATTAATTAGCTTCAGTAGCTAGCTAGATGCATGCTCAATTGAAGTTTGTTAATTGGCTCGTTTGTTTTGTAATATTTAATTAGCTTAGATAGTTGATTAAATTAGTTTGTAATGTAATAAGTAATTAGCTTAGATTAGTTAGTTGTTTATTTTTGCTTTGGACTGTACCTATTTTGGACATTCGGACTCTTTTATTCGGACCCTCCAAGAGAGGGCATAATGTTGTAATAAGGGTGCGTGCGTGTGTGCATGTCTTCCAATCCCCTTTCTTTCTCCCTTTTATTTAACCGCTTACGATGGTTAGATTTAGGGCATACCTCAATTAGCATTCTTATGCTTCGCATGTTTGCGTTCATTCATTTGTATTACGTGCACCGGGCTCAACGCATCATGCTAACTGCATTGTATTTCAAATTCAATTTGAATACGTGTATCAATTGTCACATTCCACATGCCATCTTAGATTAGTCGAGCCTACTCTAGATTGCATTTTGTATGCGATGCATTAGCCACTTAACATGGACTAGGGTCATGCATGTTTTGCTAACTAGCTTCATTGTTTTGGCATGGAGTACACTGTAAGTATTTTATGCTTTAGCATCTCACATGAGTGTGAATGTTAACATAACAGCATGCTTACCATGTGGCTATATGCTTATTTGATTAACTGCCTGAATGCCTGTGGGTGAAGGTTGGATTACTTGAATTGGGATGATTCATTGGAATCCGTATTTTAGCCTACTTGCGAGTAGCCAATTTCAACCCTTTTCCAAACAAACGGATATGCAATGCTTTGTTCCAAATTAGGCGATCTAGTCTATACTTGTTTGCTGCGCGCATAACATAGTAATTCTAGCTAATTAATCGGAATAAGAACACATAACGTTTTCAAAATCGGATATCATGGTTAGTAGAGGCCGATCTTCGGATCGGGCGAGAGGGGGTGCTCATAGCTGACCTTCCTCGATCGTACCCAAGTTCCCGAGCCGAGGCAACTTTGGTGATGACGGACACGTGGCCTTTGGCACCGAGTCAGGGTTTCCTAAATTCCCCCATTAAAAAAATATTTAGGTGGCGACTCAGATCCGCAAAGGTCCATGTTTGGCACTTCTTTTCTAAAAATCTGTTTTTCTCAAAAGCGATTTGCGGATTTGGACTCTTTGGTTCAGATTTAGAAGTGACAAATCGAGTCGAATCAGTAGCATGAGGCCCAAGGCGCGTCTCTGATGACACTCTTTCCTTAAGATAGATTCGTTCTCCCACCGGTGCTTAGGATTCAATGGACATTTATCTCCCAGGATACAACAATCAATGTCTTGCACTAGCAGCACTACTATTGCAAGACTAGCGAACTTCACTATGCATATACTTTCTTAATAGGAAAATTAGATTAAGGAAATATGAAGAATAAATGCAAAGTGAAGAAGAAAATGACAATTCACTATCCAAAATGAAGTAAGGGAGATGGAATATATAGACTTCTATGAGACTCTTTGGAAAGGTTGTGACCCTTCAAAAGGACATACTTTTCAACTCAAAAGACACAACCATTGGAGTAAATTTTAATTCAAATTTTCCAACAATCACTTCCTACCCTACTAGACTTCATCCACATGGCCACTCTAACCTTGATGGTGTCGCAGAGGACTTCAAAATTGGGTTGAACCTTGTTGAAAATAACTTCATTTCTGTGTTTCCAAACAGACCAAAAAAATTACTAAAAGTAATACTTTCCAAATCTGTTATACCTTTTTTTAAAATTTCCAACCATTCCACCACTGCAACAAGCTATCCACTAAGCCTGGAATAACCCACTGCATACCCCACCATTTGATGATGCTGGACCATATTCTCCAAACGAACGTACAGTGAAGCATTATGTGGTTAAGTGATTCCTCCCCAGAGTTATACAAAGCACAAACAGCACCCACATTTGTAGTAACAACTCCAATTTTTTTTCAAAAACTCAATTGTCTTAGTTCTCCCCGTCTACACCAACCAAGCAAAGAATTGAGACCTTGGAAGAGCTGCATTATTCCATATTAAAACAAATAAAATTTTCATTGATTCAACAGTCAACTCACACCAGTTAAACACTGACTTAACCTTGAAACAACCTAAACTTTTAGCTTTCCAGATGATACTGCCCAGACTCTCCAAACATATTACTGGCCTTGTTTCTCACTCCATTTTCAAGTTGCTCAGGTCCTCCTCTTCCCATGCTAATAAATTCCTTCTAAAGTTGAAACACCACTCAACATCATTGACTTTATTAGCCAACATCTCTTTCAAAGTAACCTCTTTGTCATTTGAAACACTAAAAAGCCTCAAGAATTTCTCTTTAAGACAACCTCTGCCCAGCCAAGCATCCTCCCAAAACATAATCCTACTCTCATTACCAATTTTAATCTCAACATTTTCCATAAAAAAATGATGAAGTCTAGGATTTGAATGTGCTACTGATAATATATCACTCCATATCCTAGAGCTAGAACTATCAACCATGTGGAATGGAAACCATCTCCCACCAACATATCCATATCTACTGCAAATTAGCTTTTTCCAAAGTGCTTCATCTTCAAATCCAAGCCACCACCACCACTTGGCAAGAAGGCTATCATTTACAGCTTTCAATTCCCTTATGCCTAATCCCCCAAACTTTTTACCAGTTACAACCTCCTTCCACTTCACTAGATGGATCTTCCTCTTCAAATCAGAATCACCTCACAAAAAAGCTACTTGAATCTTCTCAAGCTCCTTTACTATTCCAGGAGGTATCCTGAAAATTGACATGTAATAAATTGATAAATTGGCTAGCACAGATTTAATGAGTGTCACCCTCACAGATTTAATGATAAAATTGATAAAACTAAAACTTAAACAACCAAAAATGTCACATTACGTAAAATATGTGGACTATAATTATGTTTTATCATTCCTCCCCCCCCTCCCTCCCCTATTTATGGACCTAAATATAAAAAGGTCAGCTTTTAGGATTTTGGGAGATTGATGTCCATATACCTGTTTGTTTACCCGTGGACGATACTTATGTCAAGCCACATAAAAATTAGTGAAATAAAATTTATTTTATCATTTTATTTCAATTTTACATGTCTCTATGTAATAATGTCATATATATATATATATATACTAGCGAGCTGCATATGTAATATGTGTGCAATGGAAAAAAAGAAAGAAAAAAAGGACATAATAGTATAACAATAATAATAAAGAAAAATATACATATAGTGCTTGTTATTCAAGTAGCAAGAGCTCGCTTTGCTAAACTTTTTATCTTGGTTTCAAGTTTTGTTCTCTTCTTTTTTACAAAAATATCAACTATAGGTGCATTTTCAGAAAACCCAAATTATGAGACGTAAATATGTCAACACCTCCCGGAGCTTTCACTTTATATATTAGAATAAATATGACTCACCACATTTAAAAAATAGGGACAATTACATTATAAAAATAATAATAATAAATAAAAAAACCCCAAGGTTTGAGTATTATAACAAAATAAATCCTGAATTTTTTATTTTGTCAATTTAAATCCTAATCTTTTCATTTCTTTTCTATTTAAATCATTTGTCTATTTTTTGTTAAATAAAATCGATGGAAAACGAATATTTTAATCATTAAACTTAATGTAGGTATTCATAAAATGTCTAAAATATATTTTTTATTTAGTTTAATGAGTAAAATATCTATTTTTGATTGATTTTACTTAATAGAAATAGGTAAATGGTTTAAATTAAAAGTAAATCAAAAGTTTAAAATTTAAATTGACATTGTGGGGACATATTTTCTGAGTATCAACACGTGGCCGAGGTGACACCGAAGTGTCAGCCGAGATGTCACGTGTCTTGGTCTAGATACCAAGATGATCTCGGCTAGGCCGAGGTTATCTGCGAGAATACAGGAATCTGGGATAAATGGATAAGGGACAGGAGTCCTAGAATGAAGAAAGACTACAAGATGGATACAGGTAATACTCTCAGGGAGTCTATCCTTATCTCTTGAAGAGTCCAAGGTAAATCCGGAATTAGAGTCCATGGAAGTGAGACTTCTAATGGGACTGGGATGGAGTAAAACTATAAAAGAAGGGCACCCCCGGCGGGTCTAAGGTACGCAATTTTAAGCCTTAAGCAGTAATTTAAGCACTTAAATTATCTTTAAGAGATACTGACTTGATCGTCGGAGAGCCCCCGGGTGGAAGAACCACCGCCGGAGCCTTTTCTTTCTGTCAGGAGACGGTAGGGTGCCATCTATTCTGTGTTCTCTGGTGAATTACTAAGGAGGCGGTGTGATCGAAAATCACTCACACAATTTGGCGCCCGTCTGTGGGAAGCGAAAAGAAGAGTAGATGGCCGATAACATGCGTATGAAGGAAAAGATTGGGGACAACACTCCTGCTGGGAGTGGAAGACCCGTCGACCCTAACGCTGAAGGAGGAGATCACAACGAAGAAACTCGTGATCAGAATCACGCAGAGAAAGGCGTCGGCCAAGATGGCGACACATCAAAGAAAGCGGACCAGGGCAAGTACTATAACGAGGACAACCTCCAGACCTGGAAAGATAGATGTCTGAGGAGGGATGAAGAAGTAAAGGAGATGGAAAACAAGTTGGCAAACCTTCAATCGTCAACTTCATGATGCAAAATAATGTCATGCGGCCATACCCGCTCAGACACGCCAATGCCAAAGAACGCCCAAGAAGAAGCGAAAAGAAATCCCAAAGCCCCTCAAAGACACGAGTGGAAGGCACTCTCACCGACCCTCCAGGAAGTCGGCCGAGAAGAGCCGAGAAGAGAAGAGTCCGAAGGACATATCACGAGAAGGAGGCGGACCCAAAGAACGCCAAGATGTTCCGGCGTATTGTGTTCGATGCATCCTGCGGAAGGATCGAAAAGGGCCACCATGAGGCCGAGTAGTCTTGAAAAAGGTGAAGTCCAAAGACACGGTACATTGGGAGAAGTAAAGAAGACTTGAGATTACCTCAAGAGGAAGCAAGAGAATCTTGGTCGAAGTAACCTCCCCGGTTAAGCCGAGGACACCATTCTCGATGGAATTGGACAAATTCGTCGCGCCGAAAAGATTCAGTATGCCAAGGTTCCAGATATATGATGGTAAGTCAGACCCTAACTTCCATGTTGGATTATTTTTTAATTCAATGGCATTATATAGTGGGAACGAGTCGTTGCTCTGCAAAGTGTTCCCTTCATCCTTCGGGGAGATTGCATCAGATTGGTTCCACAAATTACCAAAGGGGAGCGTAAAGACTTGGGAAGGTCTGGCCGAGATGTTTGTGGCCAGGTTCATAACAAACAAACTGCAGCCATTGAGGGTGGATGCATTGATGGCTCTGAAGATCGGCAAAGATGAAAGCCTTAGGACCTATGCAAAGAGGTACTATGAGGTGTTCAATCGAATACCTGAATGCAACCAGGAGGTGGCGGTCGTGTCTTTCAAGAACGGTCTGAAGGATGACTGTCCACTGCGGAAGCCTTTGGCAAAAACCCTGCCAAAGAGCATGGAAGAGCTCATGGTGAGAATCGAGAAGTATGCACGAGCCGAGGAAGATACATCGGGGAATAAGGAAACGAAGCCAGAAAAAAGGCAACGGCTTCGCCGAAAGCGAGGTAACAATGGACCCAACAAGCGAGAGCGAGTTGAGGGCTAAGCGGCGATGGCAGCGGTGTTCGAATTCGGTCCACAAAGTCCTTGATCAAATTCGAAATCAGCCCTACTTGGTATGCAAAACACCGGAGAATTTATGAGAAGAAACCTTGGTAGGCGTTGTGCTTACCACAATGAGGAGGGGCACCCAACTCAGGGTTGCAGAGCCCTTAAAGCACACTTAGAAGATTTGTTGAGACAAGGCCATCTGAGAGACCTTGTGGATGAGGCCAAAACAGGGAAGAACAGGCACGATTGCCTCAAGCACCAGCAGCCCGCCTCCAAATAAGAAGAACCACGAGCGGACCACGGGTGGTTAATGTGATCCACTCAAAGGTGAATGAAAACGACATACGGGGGAGACACAGAGGGTAAAACACCTGCAACACGTCAACCAGGTCGGACTGAAAAGACCTTGGCCTGAAGAGTGCCAAGGACCGATGATAGCCTTCACAGAAGCCGACCTTGATATGGTCCAGCACCCGCACAATGATGCCTTGGTAGTATCCCTCCAGGTTGGGGAGTGCCAGGTGAAACGTATCCTAATTGATCAAGGCAGCTCCTGCGACATCATGTATGTCAGATGTTACAAGGAGTTAGGCCTTCACCCTGATGACATAGAGCAGTCAAATGGCCCGATGGTCGGCTTCAATGGAACGCCGACATGGCCATTAGGCGCAACAAGCTTGGAGATACAGGCTGGCACAAAGAAGATCAAAACAGAATTCATTACGGTTGCATGCAATGGGGGCAGTTCCCTTAACACTGCATCAACTGCTACGGTTCCCAACAGAACATGGGATTGAGGAAGTCAGAGGAGATCAGTTGCAGGAAAAAAATTGCTCCATGGCAGCAATGAAATTAACCTGCAGCATTCGGGAACCAGAGAAGGCAGAAGTTGAAAAAGAGGACATGAAGGTCCTAGATGATGTCGGCAAGGAGCCGACCGAGAAAAGTGAAGAAGCACTGAAGAAAATCCTCGTCCAGGAGGGCGATGAGGAACGCTTCTTTCTTCTCGGCACAGGATTAGCCGAAGAAGAGGAAAGGGAGTTGGAAGCCTTTCTAAGGAAAAATATTGAGGTGTTCGCCTGGACACCTTATGAAATGCCTGGCATTGACCCCGAGGTCACATGTCACAGACTCAACGTTGACAGGTCGGCCAAACCTGTAATACAACGGGCCAGAAGACCGACGTTGATACACGTCGAAGCAGTGGAGGAGGAAGTGGACAGACTTCTGGAGGCCAGGGCCATCAGAGAAGCCAATTACCCGACATGGCTGTCAAACACCGTGGTAGTGAAGAAGAAGAATGGCAAGTGGAGGGTCTGCGTAGATTTTACAAACTTGAACAAAGCTTGTCCCAAAGACAGTTTTCCTCTACCAAAGATCGACCAGTTGGTGGACGCCACATCTGGACATGGAAGGATGAGCTTCTTGGATGCTTATAGGGGTACCACCGAGATAGCCATGTACCCCGGATGAGGAAAACGGCGTTTATCACCCCAAAAGGTGCAGTATTCTGAGTTATGCCTTTTGGGTTGAAAAACGCAGGAGCGACTTACCAAAGACTGGTAACCAAGATGTTCAAACACTTGATTGGCCGAACAGTAGAAGTCTACATTGATGACATGGTCGTAAAGACCAAGGAACCAAAGGATCATCTTGCTGACCTAAGAGAGGTCTTTGACATACTCAAAACATATCGGCTCCGACTCAATGCATCGAAGTGCGGGTTTGGAGTCGGATCCGGTAAGTTCTTGGGATACCTAGTGACTAGAAGGGGCATTGAAGCCAGCCCAGATCAGATCAAGGCCATCCTGGAATTACAGAGTCCGACATCGGCAAAACAGGTCCAGATGCTTACCGGAAGGGCCGCAGCCCTAAATAGGTTCATAAGCCAAAGTTCGGACAAATGTAAACCTTTTTTCAATCTGGTGAAAAAGGCCACGGATTTTCTATGGACTGAGGAATGCGAGGCCGCTTTGGCTGACCTAAAGAAATATCTTACCACGGCTCCACTCCTCGACACTGAACACAGGAGGAACTATTTTTATACTTAGCGGTTTGAGCACGCAGAAGTCTTTGTAATAATCGAGAAGAGAAGGGAGAGCGTATTTTACTATGTAAGTAAAACCTTGGCGATCTTGAAACAAGGTATCTACCACTGGAGAAATTAATGCTGGCCTTAGTAATGGCTTCAAAGAAGCTAAACCATTACTTTCAGGCTCACAAGATTGTGGTACTAACAGAGCACCCATTGAAATCCTTGTTACAACAAGGAGATTTAACTGGAAGAATAGCAAGATGGGCAGTAGTTTTGGGCCAATATGACCTGGAGTTCAGTCCGAGAACAACAATTAAGGGCCAAGTCTTGGCCGACTTTGTGGCCGAGTTCTCGCCAGAATACATCGAACATCGGGCTCCGTTGAGCCAAGATTAACAATGTCCAAACAACGAAGGAGAAACTTGGCCAAAGGCTAAAGAACCAAGGAAGGAAAAACTCAGACCCTGCAGCATTTACATCGGCGACTCCTTTCAACTTTTTGTTGATGGGAGCTCAAACCGACAGGGGGAAGGGGCAGGAGTAGTATTGATATCCCCCGACGGAGAGATATTGGAGCAGTCCATTCGACTGGGGTTCAAAGCCTCGAACAATGAGGCGGAGTATGAAGCATTGATTCTTTGGGTGAAGTGGCGATTCTGTGAGATGAGGTAATAGTTTTTGTGATTCACAACTGATAGTGAATCAAACTACGAGAGTTCTTGACGAGGCGAAAGGATGTCGGCATCGCAAAAGAAGTCATCGGTGTGACCTTGTTTCAAAATTGCCAACTTCTTGAGTTAGCCGAGATGATAATGACCACGCCGACCGTTGGCCTATTTAGCAAGTTCAATGCAAACCGGAAAGACAAGGACAATAATGATCGATTACCTGTCGGAGACATAGAGCCACCAAACACAATGCAAGAAGCATTATGTGTGGACATGGGACCAAATTTGGATGGATGCAATTATTGTATTCTGAAAGAGGAAAGCGCCGGAAAGAACGAAGGAAGCACACAAGGTCAGTTGAAGTCGGCAAGATTCGGTCGGCAATGAAGGACATCTCTACAGAAGATCCTTCACTGGACCTCTTTTACGGTGTGTACACCCTCTTCAGGTCGAAGACTTTTTATATGAAATTCACGAAGGAGTTTGTGGAAGCCACGCAGGGGGCAGATCGTTAGCTCACAGGGCCATTACCCAGGGGTATTGGTGGCCCTATATGCAAAAAGATGCAGAAGCCTATGTGAAGAAGTGTGAACAATGCCAGAGGTTTGCACCCTTGATACATCAGCCAGCTGCTGACCTGAACCCGGTTTCTAGCCCTTGGCCATTTGCCCAATGGGGCATGGATCTCGTTGGACAATTACCCCAAGCAACTGGGCAGCGGAAGTACCTACTGGTAGCAACAGACTACTTCACAAAGTGGATAGAAGCAGAGCTTCTTGCCAAAATCCGAGATGTGGATGTGAAGAACTTCATCTGGAAAAACATCATCACCAGATTTGGGATTCCAAGAGCAATAGTTGCCGATAACGGAACACAGTTTGACAGCAAACTCATCAAGAATTTTTGTGCAAAGTTCAAGATAAAGAATTACTTTTCAACACCAAGCTTTCTCCAAAGTAATGGGCAAGCCGAAACATCCAACAAAGTAATTCTAGATGGGATAAAGAAGAGGGTGCAGGCAGCAAAAAGAAAGTGGGTAGACGAATTGCCTAACGTGCTCTGGGCATATCGCACTACGCCGAGAAGATCAACAGGGGAATCCCCCTTTGCCATGGCTTATGGCGAAGCGATTCCATTGGAGATCGGCATCCCAGGGATCAGAACATAGGGAGTTGAGAACGGGACTAATGATGTGCTCTTAGCCCGAGATCTGGATCTACTAGAAGAAAGAAGAGAGAAAGCTGCAATCCAGCTTGCGGCATACCAGCAACAGCTTGCCAAAGCTTACAACAAGAAGGTCAATCCAAGGGATTTTCAAGTCAACGACCTAGTCTTGAGAAAAGTCGTCGGCAATAAGAAGGATCCCAGAGAGGGCAAGCTTGGCCCAAACTGGGAAGGACCCTACAGAATTACTTCGGTGTTAGGAAATGGGGCATATCGGCTCGAAGATAATGAAGGCAAAGCATTGCCTAGACCATGGAACACTTGTAATTTAAAGTTTTTCTATCATTAGATGCCTGTTTGATTTTTTGCCGATATGATCAATAAAATCTTAGCAGAATTTTCCAGAACTTATGAACCTATACACAATGTTGTTTTTTGAATAATGAGAACCCAAGTGGAACTTAGGTTCACATTGGGGGCAGAGAGAAGACAGTAAAGCTTAGCCGACGTTAAGCCGAGATTATGTTTAACCGTAGTTAATCTGAGATAAAGCTTAACCGAAGTTAAACAGAGATTATATACTTAAGTTAAGTGAGATAAATTCATATCTTTACTTGTTGAAATTTGTAGCAATTTACAAGTTAAAGTTAAGCTGAGATAAATTCCTTATCTTTACTTGTTGAAATTTGTAGCAATTTACAAGTTAAAGTTAAGCCGATATAATTGTTTATCTTCACTTGTTGAAATTTGTAGCAATTTACAAGATGAAGTTAAATTAAGTTTTTGATTCAGCCCCTTGTTAAAACTTGAGAAAAGTTTGCCAGTTAAAATTGTATATGCTTTATACTTGTTGAAGTTTATGAAAAATTTACAGGTGAAGTCCTAGCCGAGATAAACATTATAGAATCATGCAGAAGCAGTCATAAGAATATAAAAGTACAAACACTCAGTAGAAAAAAGTTGTATCTAGCATTAGAATGGAAAAAGGCACATCGGCCATATACAGAGTTTGCATTGTTCTGAAAATGAAAACGTACAAAAAGCACAAAAGACAGAAAAAGAAAAAGCATCACTGTTTCTTCCAGTGGCAATAAGGAAGTCGTCTCCAGCCCCCTTGTTGGAGTCTGGGAGGTCGGCTATAATTCTGAATTCGGTGGACCTCGGCTTGAGGTAATAGACAAAGCCTTTTTCTTTTAAGTTCAGGGCGCACATGGTATAACAAAACTGGATATCGGCAAGGGTATTCCTAACATTCTCACGCTTAGCCAGGGCTATGATACCATTAATCACTCTGTAGGAGTTAATGGTAAGTTGCATAGGGTTCAGCTTATAGAAGTGGAGAACCTCACGGAAAAGGATAGTAAGTGGCAGCCGAAATCCACACTCGGTGAAAGCTCCTATGGGAAAGGGCATTGAGTTGTCAGTGGGCATAATGGAGTCATCATCCCCGGCAAGTCTCAGATGGACATCGTTGGGAATAGAGAACTCCTGCCTAAAATATTCTAGTTTGGTTGGGGTGTTCACCCTCTGCCTCCACATACCCATGATATCGGCGAAAGGGTATTTAATTTCAGGAAAACAAGGTTTTTTAAAGGTTATGGTAATCTCGGCTTCAGTTTTCAGTTTTCCTATGAATTTATAGGTCCTACAGACAATTCCCAAACCTAAATCTACAAAGAACAAGTATGGAGGGCAGATATCTGGAAAATAGAAAAGCAAGAGCGAAGTTTCAGAATCAAGAACAGAGGTAGGGCTATCAAAAGCATAAAGAATACATGGAGTAGACGGTCAAGAACAGTGACAAGAGTGCAAGAAAGTGATGAACAGTGTATGGGCCAATCAAATTCACTTGAATACTTTCGGATATATGACTCACAAGATTTGAAAGAAAAATGGGAGCAAATAATATCAACAGAAATGAAAGCGAAGAACGAGCTTACCGAGAAACAAAAGCGGAATGAGTTTCGAAGTCGGAATGGCGATTCTGAATGTGACGAAATGATGGCGGCTTCATGAGAGAGGAGAAGAAGAGGCGATCATGAGCTTGGAGCTTGAAGCAATGGCGGTTTCGAAGAAGAAAGTGTAGAGAGAGAAAGCAAGGAAATCAAATGCAAAAGTGAAGAGCCAAAAGCGAGGCAAAAGTTTTGTCACAATTTGAAGCAATGAAAACGAAGCATTTAATGCGCTGGGGTATGACGTCGAACGCCGACGGCAGAGCAGATGAAAAGACGACTTGCGGCGCTGTCGCGATGGAAGCCAATGGAAACGGAACACGTAGGTGAACTGGTTAAAAAATGACGCATGACAGTTCATACGCGTGAAAGAGTTCACTGGAATTCTCATTCTCCGAAGAGAGCATGTCGGGCTAAAAGTAAATGATCTCGGCTGGGAAGTTCTCGAGCCGATGTTGTTCTTGAACTGATGTTCAACAAGAGTACCAATGTAGGTTCCATCACCTCAGAATGCCGAGGTAATAGAACCTAGGGGGCAGTTGTGGAGACATATTTTCTAAGTATCAACACGTGACCGAAGTGACACCGAAGTGTCAGCCGAGATGTCACGTGTCTTGATCTAGATACTAGGATGATCTCGGCTAGGCCGAGGTTATCTGCGAGAATACAGGAATCCGGGATAAACGGATAAGGGACAAGAGTCCTAGAATGAAGAAAGACTACAAGATGGATACAGGTAATATTCTCAGGGAGTCTATCCTTATCTCTTGAAGAGTCCAAGGTAAATCCGGAATTAGAGTCCATGGAAGTGAGACTTCTAGTGGGACTGGGATGGAGTAAAACTATAAAAGAAGGGCACCCCCGGCGGGTCTAAGGTACGCAATTTTAAGCCTTAAGCAGTAATTTAAGCACTTGAATTATCTTTAAGAGATACTGACTTGATCGTCGGAGAGCCCCCAGGTGGAAGAACCACCGCCGGAGCCTTTTCTTTCTGTGAAAGACAGTAGGGTGCCATCTATTCTGCCTGTGTTCTACAGCTGAATTACTAAGGAGGGCAGTGTGATCGGAAAATCACTCACACAGATATAATTAAAAACTTAAGATATATTTTGTGGCAAAACTCAAACTCTGCATATTTTTATAATCTCTCTTAAAAAATAATAAGGCAAGATGTATTTTGTGGCAAAACTCAAACTCTGGATTTTTTTATAATTTCTCTTAGAAAATAATATGGCCCATGCTTTATAGAAACCATTAAAAAAAATGTACGGTTTGAATAAAATATTTAAATGTTATATGGAATAAGGTGCTTGCGGATCAGTTTGGACATGGTGACTCGATCACTCATTTTGTAATGTATTGGTTTAAGATAATTTGACTTTAGAAAATTGACATAGACACTCATTAAAAATTATACTCGAGTCACGTTTGGGAATAGATTTTTTTAATAATTTTTTAGTTGATTAAAATATGATATAAAAAAAATAATATGATTGGAATAGTTTTTTAATTTTTTACGAAAAATATGCAAAAAGTAGAGAAAAAATAGAATTTTTAACTTTTTAATATAAGTTATTGATTTTTTAAATTTTTTACTGACTTTTTAACTTTTAAATTAAAAAGTGATATTACCAAATGAGATTTCAGTAATTTGTTTTTGTATTTGCATCAATTTTCTATTCTGTATTTAGGCATGAAAATTAGACTCGTAACCCATGGGCTCAGGGCAGCCCAAATCCCTTCAAGTAGGGTCAAGGCAGGTATCTTTGAAACTGGCTCAAGGCCCGGCCCATCAAAGGAAACACTTACAAATTATATACAGATTTCTTGGATTATTTTTTTTGAGAAATTTACGTGTAGATCTTTATAAATAAATTTATTATTTATTGGTTCTGTGAGAATTAATAGCGCTTTTCATCAAACATTATTAAAAAAATATCACTGATTGTTAATTTTCAACGATAGTTTAAAAATTATCACAAAAAATGTCACTAATTATAAGTTTTAGTGACAGTATAAAAAATTCGTCACAAAAAAAATCGCAAATTGTAAATATTAGTGACAATTAATAAAAATTGTGACAACAAAAAGTCACTAATTATCAATTTTTAGCAACATATGTAAAAAATAGTCATAAAAAATTATTTTTAACTATGATTTTACAATAATTTATTTTCAATAAAACTTGATGGGAATTAAATCCAATTATTAGAATCTATTAGTAGTTTATCCTATTTTTTATTGACACTCCATTTGTTTCGGAACCAAAATCATTTTTTACAAATAATTTTTTTTTAAAAATATTTTCAGTAAAAAATATCTTCTTATGTTTGGTTGAATCTTTAAAATTAAAGTGTTCATAATTGTAGTAGCATGACAACGAATGTGACGACGCTGGTGTTGGTGCTAGTGCTGAGAGTAGGAGTGTAGTAGCATGACAACGAATGTCACGACGCTGGTGTTGGTGCTAGTGCTGAGAGTAGGAGTGGTGGTATTAATAAAATTTTAGTTTAGAAAATATTTTTTATTTTTTAAAAATAAAAATTATTTTTCATTCAAATAAATTTGTTTTTTATACTAATCAGAAAAAATATTTTAGTTCACTTTTATTTTTTATTATACAAAATACCATAATTTTTCAAAATCACCCAGACAAGCAGAGTGTCATAACATTTGGATTTGAATAATTTACAAATCAAAAATAAAAAAAATAAAAAAAGAAAAAAATTGAATAAGTTGAATAAGTAGTTCCAATAAGTACAATGCCTCACTCATGTTTTGAGAATTAATTTTTTCAATAATTTTTAAATTTTTTATAAAAGATTGTTAAAAAATAATAATAATTTTTTAGAATATTTCTTTAACTTTTTAATGAAAATAGTAACTTTCCAAAATAGGCCTCATTGGGTGGCCGTTTATCCCAAAAGGCAACTAATCCAACTCATTTTGTTTGGATACGAATACTTATATTATGGCCACGCTTCTTTCCCATCCGATGTCAAACTGGAGCGTACTATTAGATTTGTGGAGGTTCATTACGGGTCTTGATCATGAGATTTTTGTTAATAGTAAATATAATTTTCAAAATAAATTGTTAACAAAAATCTAATCCGATTAAGTAATTATCATGATCCGATCAACGTAATTTTTTACAAGAATAAAGTATTCGACGAGTTCTATATATTGAACAGTTCAAATTATTAACACAGAATCCGTGGTAGATGCCGTAAGCTCAACAGCACCGTCTAATTCATAAAGTGAACTGAAAACAAGCTTGGCATTACCTTATATATTCTTTCTTGGTTGATGCCAAATCTAACTCAAAAACTTCAAGAAGTTACACTGCTTAGCCATAAATCAAGAATTTTAAGCAATCAGTACCTTCACGATACGTCATCCAAATATTAAAAGTAAGCTACACTTTTTCTCTCTCTAAAATGTCTTTTCCTTTAATCTTTTCTGGTTCGGAGTCTTCTTCACCAAATAACATATTTTGAGGACCTAAAGCAGCAGTGATGGATGACCCCGTATTGCAGTTGCCAGATCACACTAAGCCATTTGAAGTAAATATGGATGCATCAGACTATGCCATAGGCGGTGAGCTAGTTTAATAAGGTAAGCCTATCACATATGAGAGTCGAAAGCTCAATGAGACCACGAGAATAGTGCACTACTTGAGAATGTGGAGGTGGGTCACGATTCGCGATCAAGACAGATAATGCGGTGACAAGTGACTTCTTGCCCTAGAAGAAACTCACGCCAAAACAGGAACGATGGCAAGCAAGACAAACTTGCCAAGTTGATTGATATGGTGCTAGAGTATAAACTTGGATGGACTAACCAGGTCGCGGATGCCTCTGATGGGAAAGCGGTGGTGGCATTTAAGTGTGGCGATGACCACCAGCATCACGAGTACTCTATCGCATCATATTCGAGATGGACTTGAAAAAAGACCCGCAAGAAGCCTTTTGCACCAAGCTAAGGAATGCAAAACTCAGCTTGGATCAAGGATGGGCTCTTGGTGACAAAAAGGGAATCAATTTTTTTCTTCCAAAACCTTTCTTTTTTCACGTTTCATCATCCAAATCTCAATAATCAATTATCTCTTCCTTTGATGTTACAACCCTTACCAAACTTCTTATTATCGACTGCCCCATATAAACCACACAGATGCCCTCCACAATCTCATATCACGGCTGAAAAAGTCTAAAAACAACACGGACAATAATGTTGATGATAGAGAACTCTAAGTCGAAGAACAATGAAGATATATGAAATCAACAACTATTAAAAAAAAATTATTTTATTTATGGATGAGATTAATTCAAAGAATTTTTCATTTTCAAACTCAATAAACCCACTTTTTAGTAAACTAAGCAAGACCCTTATCATTTTGTTGTGTGTCTTTATTTTTCACTATCATTTTGTTGTATTTTTGTGGATGGTGACTGGTGATGTTTGTGAATAATATTTTTTCTTTTAGAGAAATGTTATGGATCATGAAAAATTTATGACCCTTAGATTACCTTGATTATTGTGTGGTGCTTTATTCTAAATGTAATCCAAATGTCACATATCTTTCATGATCATTTTCATGAAAAATTTTTTATGATACCTAACATTGCTGTTTCTTTTAATTATTTGATGGTGGTATTTATCAATTGAAAGAATCTGCTTTGAGTTTATGTTAAAGGCGAATGGTAGTGTTTGTGATGGTGGGCAGGACTTGGGTGGGAGAGAATTTTGAGAACCAAATAGAAAGCGTTAATTTGAGGAGTTCGGTATCCTCTGTATGATTTTCTTGCAAGTGATCCTGTAGTGCAGGCAATATGATGTGGTTTTGCTACTTTTTTTTTTTTTTTTTTTTTTTTTTTTTTTTTTTTTTTTTTTCAGCTCCTTATCACAACCCCATTTTCATCTTCATCTTCATTTTCATCTTCATATTCGATGGAACAGGAAAAATTATACAATAGTCTCGGTATGTAGTCATACTCTTTCACTAATTATTATTTATTATATCCGTTTATATTTCTCGATTACTTAACACAAATAATCAATATTTCACATTCTCTATCAATCATACTATTATGAAATATCATGTGACCATACTCACAAACTACTCAATAATTACCCAGAAGATAATATCTTACTATGGGCCACACTTTTTGCTTATGTGTCAAATACATGTTGGTGGTCCGTAAAAAACATTTCACGGCACAAGGCTTCGTTAAGAAACATATTATTTTAATAATTTTTTAATTTTTTAAGAAATGATATAAAAAAAATAGAAAAAGTAATATGATAATTTATAGTGACTTTTTAACTTTTCAGCTAAAATGTTTAGTCCCAAAACAAAACTAATCCCTTCTTGTTTAGCCTAGTACTAGGCTAAACACTAAGGGTGTGTTTGGTAACGTTTACGTTTTTAGTTTATATTTACAAAAATTTTATAAACTAGTTTTTGCTTATTCTTTGTTTATTTTTAAAAAAACATAAACTACAAACGCGTTTGGTAATTGACAAAATGTTTAAAAAAATTTAAAAATATAAAAAATAGTGAGAAATAGCAAGTGGTGGCAAGTGGCGGCGGAAGATGGTGGATGGTGGGTAACTGGTGGTGGTGGGTGGATGGGTGATGGTGGCGGGTGATAGCGAGTGGGTGGTGGTGGTGGTGGTGGTGGTGGTGGTGGCGGCGGTAGCGGGTGGTGGGTGGGTGGGTGGGTGGCGATGGTGGTGGTGGGTGGTGGCGAGTGGGTGGCGGTGGTGGTGATAAGTGGGTGGGTGTGATGGCGGGTGATAGGTGGTGGTGGTGGTAGGTGGGTGGGATGTGGTGGTGGTGGGTGAGTGGGTGGGTGTGATGTGGTGGTGGGTGGGTGTGTGGTGGGTGGTGGTGGCGGTGGTTGGTGGTGGCGGTGGGTGGCGGATGGCGGGTGGTGGTGGGTGGGTGGTGGTGGCGGTGGTGTGTGTGGCGGGTGGTGGGTGGTAGTGAGTGGTGGTGGTGGTGGCGGGTGGTGGTAGTAGGTGGAGGGTGGTGGTGGTGCGTGATGGCGGGTGGGTGTGATTCAGTGGTGAGTGGTGGGTGGTGGCAGTGGGTGGTAGTGGTGGTGGCGGGTGGCGGGTGGTGGGCGATGGATGGCGGGTGGTGATGGTGGGTGGAGTTCTGATGAGTGGGTGGTGGAGTAGTTGCAAGTGGGTGGTGTTGGTGGTGGTGGTGGGTGGTGGTGGCGGTGGGTGGCGGATGGTGGTGGTGGCCGTGGGTGGCGGTGGTGGTGGTGGGTGGATGGCGGGTGGTAGGTGGTAGCGAGTGAGTAGTGGTGGTGGTGGTGGTGGGTGGTGGTGGCAGGTGGGTGGTGGGTGATGGTGGTGGTAGTGGTAAGTGGTGGATGGGTGGCGGGTGGCTGGTGGTGGTGGGTGGCAGGTGGTGGATGGTGGTGGTAGGTAGGTGGTGAGTGGTGGTGGCGGGTGGTGGGTGCATGGCAAGTGGGTGGTGGTGGTGGTGGTGGTAGTGGTGGTGGCGAGTGGTGGGTGGTGGTGGCGAGTAGGTGGCAGGTAAGTGGTAGGTGGTGGTGGCAGGTGGGTTGTGAGTGGTGGTGGCAAGTGGTGGTGGCGGGTGGATGGTGGTGGCGGAAGACGGTTGTGGAAAATAGTGGTGGGTGGTGGCTAGTGTTGGGTGGTAAAAAAAAAAGAACTCAAAACTCAAAATGGAAACACATTTTTTGTGTTTTCATTTTTTGGCCAAATTTATAAACTGAGACCACTGATTTATAAATCAAAAATTTTACCAAACAAGTTTTTATTTAAGTTTTTCAAATTTTTGTAAATATAAACAGAAAACTGAAAATGTAAGTATTACCAACCGGCACCTAACTAGTTAGTGTTTGGAAAATGACTCTTTTTCATATCCTTATTCTTCATATTTTATTTTATGAATTTTATTTTAGACTCACAATTATAATTTGAGCTACTTATCTTGTAGTTTTGATAATAAAAATAAATTATTCAAAAAATCAATTTCATCATATATTATTAGATACTATAATAAAAATATATTTTATTTTTTAAAAATATACGACAATTATAAATTTAAACATGGAAGAACATTTTATTCGACATCAACTAGGGAAAATTATTCAATAATTCCGGAACACCACGTGGTCATATTTCAAGCGAATCATCAATTACTTAGCCCCATGTTGTTTCCCATCCCTAACATAAATGGTGGGCCCTTACCCCTCTCTACCAATCAAAACCTTATGGAGTACCACATGTCCATACTCTGAGAATACTGAATAATCACCCATGAAGCAATTGGGTGATCAAAATTTAAGTGTTCTTTAATGAATTTGTAATTCACCACCAAATTATATTGAAAAAATTATATATAAGTGAGATATTTACAAAATATTTATAGTGAAAAAGTTTAAGAATTTAATATTAATGTTTATAAAATTTACTATTAATTTGATTTTTTTTAAAAAAAAAAAAAAAAAGAAACTGAGTTGTAATTTTTCCAATTATATTTCAGTAATATTACAAAATCATAAATTTTACCTCAAATTTTACTCAAAAGTATCAATTTATTGCTCAAATTCATTCATGAATTTACTATACAAACATACCACCCAAAAATTTATTCCTCTGTTCAAATATACAAAAACACACATTAGGCCAATATACAAAAACATACCACCCAACTATACAATCATAAATTTATTCCTATGTTCAAATATGATCATATTTGAACACACATTAGGCCAATTCAATCTTTACTATACAAACATACCACCCAAAAAAATCTGAGATGATATGGGACAATAGCATTTCTGATTATATTCTTGGTCTATTTTAATTTTTTTATAATAATAAAAAAAAATTATACAAAAACACATAGAACACTGTTATTCAAGAATTTGATTTAAGAATCAAACTCAATCTTGACACCACCAATAGTCACAGCATCAGAACCATATCTAGGGACCAAAGTCACCAGCACGCTCTCATCATCTTCAGCTCCCAAGTCCTCCAACAGCTCAGTTATCCCCAACCTCAACCCAGTCCTTATCTTCTTCTCATGCTTATGTTTACGCGGCACATTCACAAAGCTTCCGGCGAACTCTGTCTTCTCCGGCCCACTCACCGCCTCGTCTTCGTCGTTAATAAACACATCAAACTTCACAAACACATCTCTTTCCACCTCTATCCCCTCCACTATCACTACCTCCTCCTCCTCTTCCTTCTCTCTCTCACTCCTCGACTTCGTCGGCCGCTTCACCACCTCATCAAGCTTTCTTGGGAATACAATGGCAGCAGAATCCAGTGTCTCTGTCGCCATTGCTATCCCGGCCTTGTTCTGTATTTTTCGAAAAAAATTCGAAATACGAGGACTGGGTCGAGTGTTTAGCCATGGAATTTCCACGTCATGGTAGACGTAGCCGAGTTTTCGATGATCCAAACTCTCTTTTACTTTTACAGTCACAAGCTGAGCATTTTCGTCGTAAAAGGTGAACTCTGAATTCAACCAATCCGGATCCTTGAAATCGTTTCGTTTTCCTCCTAATGTCTTCCACACTGTCCAGATCCGATCGACGTTCGCGTGATGACCGTAGAAGATCGGATCTCGTCCCGCAGAGTAGAGGTTCCCCATGTCTTCTAGATTCGGCTGGGTGCGGTCCCCACACCATATGTGAACCGGACCATGCGGGATGTTCTCCAGGGACCCGGCACCTGGGTCCGGGTCATCTCCCGCACGGTACGAGCTTCCAAGGAAAAGCCGAGGCGTTTTCCCACCCGACACCACTTGTCGGTACATTATAGTTAGATTTCTCGACTTCTGCTTCTCCTCATCGACATTTTTCGGATCAGTCAAATTGTAGTCAAGGTTAATTAATGTCGGTGGCTGGTGTTCGGCGTCACGGAGACGGTTATAGAGCGGCGAATTTATGTCCGCATACATGGCGGGTATTTTCATGTCCGCCGGAGAATCCCAATTCCAAAATGGAATTGCGAACGCTGGATCATCGAGCAGCGTTCCCAAAATCTTTTCGAAGAAGTAGAGGTAGAATCTATGGAATGGAAAGAAGAGCCATGAGTTGTGAACTTGGAGTTCTGTGCTTGGAAAACCGACTTGGTGATAAGCGCCTTCGCAATAAGCGCAGTGAATATTGGATTGTTGCTTGAAGCTTCGTGGGTCGTCATCGGGGAGGGATTTCATGAGTTGGAGGGCTTTAGAAAACTTGGCTATGTTATTTTGGGGAAATTACTGGGAGGTCCCATGTGAAACATGTGGTGACCATTTAATCCCAAAACTTTTTGAGTGCCCCAAAAAGTCCTTTCCTTTATCTCTCTGGTTTTTGCCTCTCTTGTTACGTGTTCATCATCAACAATGGGTTCATCAACAACAACAAAAAATCTTGAGATCTGGAAATTTTACGCAAATTTTCATCATCATCAACAATCGTTTTCATCAACAATGCGTTCTTGAGATCAATTTCGCATCCCAAAATTCGATGCTTTCTGTTTCTTCTTCATCATCGACACCATCATCAAATGGGTGTCGACGAAATTCGATCTTGAACCTATTGGATGACTCGATAGAAGAAATCAACGGAAGCTAGATGAGGCCGTGCCTGTGAAGTACCCACAGCAGATCTACGAAGCTTGCTATAGCTGTTGTAAGAATCTGCCATGAATATGGTTTTGTCAATTTCTCTCTCTTTCTCTCTCTATTTAAAGATTTTTTTTGGGGATAGTTTTTGATCTATGGTTGTTGTTGTTGATGATAAAATAGATCTATAATATCATTCAAATAGATTTGTAATAACTTAGATTTGTCTGACTATCACCTGATTTGTAATGAGAAAATTTTGAATTGAACAAGTAATTTTGAGTTTTAATTCTGGTGAAAAGCATAAAATTTTGCGATTTGAACTTTTTTGGTCTTTGGAATGAATTATGGTTTAAAACTGTAAAATTTTGCAGTTTTATAACATGCAAAAAAATAAATTATTTTACAGTTTCATAACATGTTTTAAACATTCCGACGACCTTCCGGCGGTGTTGAACATTCCGACGAGTCTCGGCGACCGTTTGTGAAGTCGACGATAGTAAGATGTGAACAGTGTCTGTAAATTAAAAAAAAAAAAAAAGGATTTTTTGGTAACAATTAAAAATGTGTTGGACTAATTGGTGCAAGTATTTTGTTTTGGGATTAGCTGGATCTTGAACTTAGTACATGGGACTTATCAGTAAGTTCCCCATGTATTTTTCGTCGGCTAAATGGGCCGCGGGTCGGACTCGTAAAATGTCGGAGGGAGGAGGGAGCTTGAATTCGATGATTTTGTTGGTTTTGGGGGGACAACAGTTGGTCGGTTTTACATCCGCGGGTAAGTCCGCCGCCCCGCATTTGGATAAATCCGAGGCGGTGGCCGGGCTGACAAATTTGGTGGGTCGATGTCGGTCGGCCGTCAGAGGCCTCCTAAGCCAATAAGCATGTTTCTCCTATCAAACTTCCCTAGGGAGGTTTGTGTATTTTGGGAGGTGGGAGTAGGGTTTGGGTCACTATCTTTGGCTTTGCATGACACTTTGAAGGAATGGTTATGCTTTCTAATTGTGGGAATTTTAGAGGTGTTCTTGAAAATGGGATAAGAAGAGAGGGTGGAGGAGGTGGTGGTAGTCTTGGTGGTGGTTGGAGGGAGAATGGAAGCCATAGCCTTGTTTGGGGTGTCACCATGAAGGCATGCTTGTTTATATAATGCTAGGGTTGGGGGATTTTCTCTGCATCTACACCAATGGTTGTTCAAGTTGATAAGATTAAAAAACTACAATATCAACCTAGAAGGCTATGTTGGGGATGAAGGTTTGGGTTGAGTTGGGATTATTTTAGTTATAAAAAGAAAAAATAAATTTTTTAATTTAATAAAATAAAATGTCATATTCAAATCATAATTATTTTATTTTTTCACTCACAAAAATCAAAAAAATCAAAAAGCCTATCACAAACGAGGCTTTTTAATCCTAGGTCAAAATAGTCAAAAAGTCAATTCACATTCCAAACGAAGGCATAAATGAATCACACAATTACAAGGATATATAATAAGATTTTGCCCTTGTTTGGCATAAAAGTTTTTGAGACTACAAAATTAAAATAGTCATAAAAAGAAAAAATAAGTTAAAAAGTCAATAAGATAAAATGTCACATCCAAATCATAATTATTTCACTTTTTTTTCACAAAAGTCAAAAAACCTAACCCAAATAAAATTTTTTAGTCAAAAAGTCAAAAACAACAAAGACATAAATTTTGTTTTGATAGTTTAATTTTAGAAAATCTAATTATTGAATATACATTTTAATTTTTGTAATCAAATTACAAACACCCTTCACTGCTTGAACTAAAACAAAAAATAGAAACACCGCGAGGTAGAAAAAATTTTGTATAATCAAATTTTAGATTTTTTTTTTTTTTTTTTTTTTTTTGGCATAATGATAAACACAAAATTTATAGAAAAATTATATACAAAATAATTTGGCAAATTTATTTCAAATAAAATAAATAAATAACTCATTAAAGTAACTTCTTATGTTAAAAATGCCATTATTGCATCATTGAGTTCTATGCATATAATATTTTATAAATTTATTTTTCTCTTTTTTTTGTTTCTTAGGTAGGAGATTAAATACTTATACACATTTATGCAAAACTGCAACTATAGGCAAGACTCCCAACCATGATTTTAAGTAATGGAATCGAGATATATATTGGTATCGGAATATGTATCAGTATTGGTGATACGGTTATATGACTACCAATCGATATATTAATGAATTATATTATACAAAGTCTCTTATATATAACGGCCGATATGTAAAATCATACTCCCAACCCTACTCGGCTATGGTTTGTGTTGGTGCAATAACTAAAAATAAATATATAATAGAGTCAAAAATAAATATTGGCTAAGAATCATCACCCTGAGAAGATATCACGATATAATGTCGAATATCATTTTTATGAAAATTTTTTGAATACTTTTCCTATTTTTGTAGAATTACTCAAATTAATATATATTCCACAAGAGATAACTGTGTTTCAGAATTAAGTCTCTAGCATATATTACAAGTTCAACGAATTCCCCAAATTAGGCAACATAAAATCTTTGTTGACATATTGCTCAATCTTTTGGTGAATTATTAATACATGGGTTAGTTTTACCAAATCTTTGTTTTTTCTAGCCTTGATGATAAATAACATAAAGTTAACTTTATGTGTGAAATAAAATGATTTTATTATTCATCTTTGGGTCTAAGTACATACAAAATGGGTGGTGATAGAGACCCCCTTTTTTAGACCCCCTTTTGACCCCCTCTCTTCTCTCATTGGTCCACTTTCCTGCACATCCAATCACCCCCTGACACATGGCAAAAGGGGGTGAGGGGGTGCCCCCAAAAGGGGGTCCCAAGTATTATCCTTTATAATATTGTTGTGACGTTTCCATCTACCATCATCATATATATAATTGAGAAATGCAGAGTAGCTCGAAAGCAGTGGCGTAGCCAGGAATTTGATGGAGAGGGGACATAAATTAATGATAACATCAGTGTGTTTGGTTTGAATTTTTTGACTTAAGTTTTTTAAAAATTGAGTTTTTTGGTTTTAGTGTTTTTTTGTTTTCAGTGAATATTTTTAAAATTTTAAAAATATTTTTTTTACTTTTTTAGATGAATTTTACTTAGATGTATTTAAAAAATTTGTGAAAAAATATTTTAAAAAATTAATAAATACATAAAAATACAAATAATGTACAGAATTTTCATTTTTTTTTTTGTATTTTTGGTATTTAGTGAAATTTTAAAAGGTTTTTTTTACAAATTTTTTACTTTTTAGGTATATTTATGTTAGATATATCTAAAAATTAAAAAAATTCAGTAAAAATAAATAAAAAAACCCCAAAAAACAAGAAAGTAAAATTTTTTTAAAAGTATTTTTGGAAAACTCTAACCAAGAAATTTTTTTTATTTATTTTTATAATAAACAACAATGAGATATTACTAAACTTAAATATTAAGAGTCCATTTGGATAAATTTGAATTTTAAATTATAGGATTTTAGATTAAATTTTATATAAATATTGGAGAGTAACTATTTATAGGTAGACTGAAAAATTAAAAAAGAAGATAAGTTGATATAGAAATAATATATTTTAGTAGAGAAATTCTATAAAACACACCATAAAAAAAAGTGTCTATCATATGTCGCAATTATGATTTTCGTAGGCTTTAGTTATGACACATTATAGTGTTAGATATAATTTAGTTATAACTTCTTGTGGTTCTTATTTTGGCTATTACTATATATCAAGTAATAGTTAGTTATGATTCATTTTGATATTAGTTATGACCTATTGTAATTTTTTTACTTTTTTTTTTATAATTGAAGATGTGTTGCTTGATTATAATTTATATAGTGGTCATTTTAGTTATGAATGGAAAAAAACATATGGAGGACAAACTCTATATGTCAAATGTATTTAACAATCCAATAAATTTCATATATCTTCATTAAGGTTAATTATGTTTGCATGTCAATAATTATAGACGTCACCATTATATTGAAATTTTTATAAATAATAATATAACTTATCATAGTCTCTTTACTTTCAATCAAAATAACCATTATTGTTCTTATAATTTTAAAAATATCATTGACATTTCATTTTAAATAATATTTTTATAAATTTTTTTATTTAAAATATTTTCTTTATGTTTTAAAAAAAAAAAAATCCAAAATCCCAGGAGGGGCACATGACCCCCCTGGGCCTTGAGTGCCTCCGCCCCTGCTCGAAAGTAGAGCGGCTCAAATGCCCCGGGTGTCAAAACCACATCATTTTGGCACTCCTTTTTTTTTTTCTTTTTTTTGTCCTTCTTCCTTGAACTAGTTTGAGAGAAAGAGAGAGGCGAGAGAAAGAGAAAAGGAGGAAGAGAGAGGCAAGAGAGAAACAGATAGGTGAGAGAAAGAGAGAAGAAGGAAGAGAGGAGAAGTCGAAGCTTGATCTTCGATTGAACCACAACCCAACCCACCGCCATGGACGGAGAGGCTGAAGCTTGATCTTCGGCTCAACTATTTTGATTTTGATTTTGATTTTGATATCTTCGGCTCTAGTTGTTTTGATTTTGTTTCGATTTGTTTTGATTTTTTTTTTTTTGTGGGTTTTTGGGTTATTTTGCAAACTGTGCTGATTTTGATTTTGATGTTGCAAACTGTGCTATTTTTTGTGTGCTGATTTTGGCTGTGGATCTTCGGCTGAACCATTATTTTTTTTATCTCTTCTTCTTCTTCCTTGGGTTTGAGAGAGAGAGAAAGACGGTTGTGTGGCTTTTTCAACAAACCCAAACACTAGATTTCAAAGAACTGAAAAAGGAAGGAGAAGGAAAGAGAGGGAAGGAAGAAGAGAAAGAACGAAGGAGAAGGAAAAAGAATAAATAAATAAATTCGGGACATTCGAGCTCTGCATTTTCGAGTTATGTAGCGGGGTCGTAAATAATTAATCTATTACCTAGCTACCATTCTCCTCAATTTTTTACTTATTATCTATTCCTTTTTACAAAAACAACCTTGCATTTGTCGCATGTGTTCGGTATCGTATTTGTTTGTTGTTGTTTTTTTTCATTTTTCATTTTTGAGAAACACTAAAAAGTTGTTTGATGAATTATTTTCGAAAACAACTCACTTTGTAAGTGTACGTGGAGCAAATATTCAGGCGAGCCCGTACTCCTTTCTTCCAAGCTCCTATCTATCTGATCGACCTGCGAGCACAACGGCGGTGAGCTACCCGGCGGTGTGTTGCTGGAAAACCCCTCCGACGATCAAGTTAGAACACACACACAGGGGATAGATAGAGAGAAGGGAGAGTGTAGAGTGTTTATCTCACCAAATGTTCATCTGTCCTCCATGGAGGGGCGTAGACTCGCTTATATACCTTCTGCGACCCAAATCTACTCCCATTAGTCTCTCGACATGTAGACTGCTATCCCATCAGTCAACACAAATCTTGCTGAACATCACCTAAGTGCCAGCCCACACCTCTGACAGCTCGACAGCTGGGCTGCGGTATCTCAGCTGTCAACGGTCGTGCTGCGCAACTAGCCAGAGCGCTCCACTCGCCAAGCTCAATGACGACCGAGCTCGGTTGCATTCCGGCTTAACCAAGCTCGGGACAAGTCATGCTAGTAAGCCGTCGGCCTTCCTGCCGAGCTAACGCATGAACCGTGGAACCCTGTGAGGCAGCAGACATCTCGGCCAAACCTTCACTAGACCGGCTTCGGCGCCAACAAGCCCAAGCAGCTCGGTTCCAAAGCAACTATGCCATTACCGAGCAAAGATCCTTTTTGGAAGGGCTCAGGCTGCCACGGCCCAAATGTGTTCGGCCTACCATTTGCCCGGCCATTGTCACGGCCCAATCCAAATCATAAATCTCCCTCTCAGTAAGAAACATCAAAAAAATGTTTTGAAATTCCTTTTTTTTTATAAATAAAAAAATAATAAAATGGGAGGTCAAGTCTTTGCAAAAAAGTGAATGTTCCACTCTCACTAAGAAATCCTGTAATCAAACCTTATAACAATTTACAAATAGCAGTCTAAAAATTAAAAGCATCCACATCAGTCTCAACAAATTTTAAGTCAAATTATGACCCAAAATCTACTTTTGTTATTTTAGCTAGTTACCTTTTTAATACTCATTGTATCAAACTCTCTATTTTAACTCAATCTTATTAAAATATTAATTTATTATTGTATTTGTTATTCTTTATTTTTTTTATTAAATTGATGAGCTGCCATCCAAACAATTCCTAAAAAATACAAAAAAAAAAGCGCACACACACACACACAAAAAAAAAAAAAAAAAGCCTTTGACCCGCCGGTTGACCAGTTTAACTAATTTTCGGCATTTTTTCTTCTTTTGCTACAGACACTCACGGGACATCTAGTGGGATATCCAGAGGGACATCCGGTTTAAAGATTTTGGCCAGTTTTGCTCCAGAAAATATAATAAAAAATCATGTAGCTAATGAACAATGCCTCAACAAAGTTGTTGAGGTACTGTAGCAAATTTAACAAAAAGTTAATTTACAAAAAATTTATTGAGCCTGATAGAGGAACAATTTTGTGATTTACTATTTATATTTTACCTTTTTGTTATTTTGGCTATGCTGATGCAGATACTCTAACAAAATGGTGTCCGTGGGTCGTTTCAATTCCTCCTCTGATAATTTTTTTTTTTTTTTCTTCTGAAATCTTTCAATTCCATATCCACAATTTCAAATCCTTGATCTTAGTTAATTGAAATTCCAATCCAAGAACATAGTTGCAATTTATTTATATCATTTGTTGTGTCCTTGAATTAGTAAGATTTACTCATAAAATTTGTTAAAGAATCCAACACAACTGTTACAGATGAACCATATCTTTGGACATTTTTTTTATATTGTTAAGCATACTATTTAGAAAGTGTTAACTAACATTCTATAAGCCATCATCATTGACCAAAAACAGACGAAAATAAAAATATTATATAAATTATTAATAAGTTTACAATTTATTTTTTATTTTTATTTATTTACAGATGTAGCATGTTAGTGGGACTCATTAAAATAATTTAATAGGAACAATTTTGTGAGTAAGAAAAATTTGTACAATACAATATATTATTAGTTAAATTTGTATAATATTAATTTAAAAAATAAATCAAAATAAAATACTTGATGACTAAGATCACACTTAGCAATTGGTTTAGGTCATGCTAAAGAGTCCTAAGAGTTGGTGAAACTTGAAAAACAATTTAATATGCCAACCGTCCACGTGCATTATTTTTATTTTGCAATAATTCAAAATCTTGAACATATTAAAACGTACTTATATTTTAAGTTCCCATCAATACTATATTTCAAAAAAAAAAATTTCTTTATCTTGGTGCAATTTTTTTTTTTTTTTTTATTAGCAAAAAGAAACTATTGATAAAGAAAGCAAGAAACATACGAAAACTTACATCAATAAAGAAAGGAAGTGCAAATAGCATCATAACTAACCTTACCAATCCTAACTAGGTTGGCACCGATAAGGTAGCACAATCCTTTACTAGCACTTAACCCATGATTGGTGAGGAACCAATCAAAAGAACCAAAAAGAGAGAAAGGACAAAAACAACATAAGACCTCCACTCCATAAGACAGAACAACAACAGATCAGCAACAGACCTTACTCCAACTCATCCTCTTCTCCATAGATCAGCAACAGACCTTACTCCACATAACCTACTCCTTCAACCTTCATATGTGATACAAAACTTTACCTAGAGTCACTTTATTCCACACAGCATAGAACAACTCCACTGCAGTTTGTATGGTTTAAATTGACCACAAAATCATTAGCAGCAGCTTAGTGCACTCAGCAGAGCATCTTTGCTACCTCCCAGATAATCACACAGAACACTCAACAAAGATAAGCCTGAGAATCGAGAACTCGTGCGGTTTAAAAGCGACCTCAAAAGCAATGACCTCGGATCATCTTGACAAAGATGATGAACTTCAGAAACAAGCCCAGTAGCAAAGCTCCAACTGCAACACCAACCATACAGCATTCAGAGGTAACATAACAAATCCAAAGGCAACATAACCGACTGTTCTTCCACCCACACAGAATCCTATATCATCATTACCAATCCAGAACCAGTATAACATCAGAACAAACTGCAAGAGAATCAACTCCACCATGTTCTCCAAAACCACCACAATCAAACCGAGGTCCAAACTCCATCTAACCAGACAAAAGCAGCCAAAACAAGAAAAACATAGCAACAATACATCCAAAGCAGCAGCAGCAGCAGCAGCAGCCCACATAGCATTAATGCACCCAACAATGCACCTAAACCTCAGCACTAATGCTCCCTGATCACCACACTTCAGGAAAAACAAAAGCAGAACCCCCAGCCCACCATAACATCAGATTTTCAAAAGCGACCCATATAGCTGACTCTTTGTAGCGGTGTGAGAATCTTTGTAGAAATCTGAACATAGAATGCACCTTACCCACCCACCATGCTGCTGTTACTCTCCTGGGACTTTTGCTCCTACTCTCCATACATCTTCACACCCAATCAGCTTCTACGAGCATTGTTTCACCACCTGAAAATTACTCACCATATCATTTACAGAATAAAGACACCCAGAATTATGTGATTTCCACCAAAGTGCTAACCTTACCTTAATTGTCTCACATAACTCCACTAAATCTGGATGCTTAGCAGCAAAAATACACTCATTTCTGCATTTCCAGACAGACCAAAGCACTGTTGAGGGAATAGATCTCCAAAACATCATTTCTTTTTTATTAAAATTCCAACTCAACCACCATTGAATTAAACAGTCTATTGAATCTGGTGTTACCCACTCCATCCCCCACCACTCAATTATGCTTACCCACATCTTCCACACAAAAGGATAGAGCAATAGAATGTGATTAGAATATTCCAAATCAGAATTGCAGAACACACAATGTAAATCAATATTCCCCCTCAACACTCCAATTTGGTGCAAAAAATCCTTCGTTTTAAGTCTACCCTTCCATGCCAACCAAGTAATGAATTTGGCTTTAGGTGGAGATAAATTGTGCCATATTAGTCCAGCAAAACTGAGTAGAGGTACAGAATCCATAACACACCAATTATATGCACTCCTAACCTTGAACCCACCTATTGGATCACCCTTTCATTTCACAAAATCCTCAATCTCCATTCCTATCCTAGGCCCTGTTCCCAATAGATCATTGAGTTTAACTAACTCATCTTCTTCCCAAGCATGTAGATTTCTTCTAAAACTGAAGCAATTTTGGTATTTTAATATGACCAGCAAGTTTAGGAATTCAAAAAAATAAATTATTATAAGCATTAGTTTGATAAAAATAAATATTAAAATGAAACTTTTGAACATTTAAAAATTATTTTCACCCTCAAAAAATTTAACACTATATAAAAATGACGAGTGTTTTTAATTTATTATTTTTTTATTAAATTAATTTTCATTTTTATAATTTTAAAAATCAAATCAAATAGTCTTAGTATATGTGTTCCATATTAATTATAGCGATCCCGATTTTCCTTTTCTTTGTTTATTGTATTCCGGACTTGGTTCCGTGAGTGTGTTGATGTCGTATTCTCATTTCCATCCTTTACTCTTTGTATTTGAGTCTTGGGTCGTGTTGGGCAGGTTTGAAACAGGCTGGTTGTGTTTAGAAACCAAAGGTTGATGCCTAGTTTTTGGCCTTCACGCTCGAGCGGGAGTTTGGACGCTCGAGCGTGAATATCCATCTCCCAGTATTTTTCTCTGCAGGTCATCGGACGCTCGAGCGGGAGTTTTGACGCTCGAGCGGGCCCTTTTGGTTTTATTCCTCCGCTCGAGCGGAGAGTCTGACGCTCAAGCGGGGACCTTGGTCTGTAAAACTTCTGGAAGTGTGCATCCGGCACTCGAGCAGCGCTGCGCCGGCGTGAGTCTGTGTCGGCGGCTCGGCGGGGCATTCCACTTCGGCGGGAAGTCTGATATATCGATCAAGTTCGACTTTTAGGATCACTTTTTCAACTCATTTTCTCTCTCTTACTTTTCAAAACCTCCATTGGAGAGCACCTCACTCAAAAACTCCAACTTCTCTCTAGGGTTTGATCTAGTAGGAGTGATCTTCTACCCTTGGGCCTTCGTAAAAAGTTTGGAGCTTGTTGAGGGCTACGTTTTGATCCGACAATATTGGGGTTTAAAGCACTTTCAAATCTCTTCATCTTTCCCTTTGAGCTCCGAATTTAAGGTAGGGATAACTACTCATTTTTATGGTCTTTGACATAAGCTATTTGTCATGACCCGAACCCGCCCCTATGGGTTAAGAGCATAACTGGCCAGTAACCATGAGATTACCTATGGCCTCAAACCAATTAAGACAAAACTCATCAGAGTAAAAGGGGCCAAACGGAAGCAAATTAAAAACTTTGTCCATAGAGCCGTGCTTATATGCACATCATAACATTCCAGACATACATATGTTAATAACTCACAACGGAAGGTATAGCAACATAAAATTCTGTACGGACAGGATCATTCAAAACTGAGTCAACCAAATAAAACTATATACAGACGTACTCAAAAACTTGGACATGACAACATAGAACGAGAATGACATAAAAGGCAAAGACAAGTCTCGTCGTGAGGCATGAGGTGACTCTCCAAAACTTAGGTTGTTCCACACAGGTTTCACTGGGGCTGGGTCTGGACCTCTCTTGGCTCACCTACAAATACATGAATGAGCGTGAGCGAAAGCCCAGTGAATAATATCATATAAAGAAAATACACAAACAATATGTAGAACAACATGCTTCAAACGACCTTGGGCCCACTTTATATTTCCATTTATCATGTACATACGCAATTTAAGTCAAGTGACTATGGTTCCAAACATGCTGGCCCTTGGCCCTTTTTATCTTCCATTCGTGCCGGACTATCATTCATATCAGACTATCATCTATATCTTATCAGACTATCATCTATATCAAACTGGCCTCTGGCCCATTCATTCATGTCAATCGGCCTTCGGCCCAATCATTTATATCAATCGGCCTTCGGCCCAATCATTTATCAATCGGCCTTCGGCCCAATCATTCACATCGATCGGCCTTCGGCCCAATCATTTATATCAATCGGCCTTCGGCCCAATCATTTATATCAATCAGGCATCAATCGGCCTTCGGCCCAATCATTTATATCAATCGGCCTTCGGCCCAATCATTCACATCGATCGGTCTTCGGCCCAATCATTTATATCAATCGGCCTTCGGCCCAATCATTCACATCGATCGGCCTTCGGCCTAATCATTTATATCAATCGGCCTTCGGCCCAATCATTTATCAATCGTTGTCCGTCATTCAAACTAATGAACTCACATAACTTACATATACAATAGAACAACAGCATATTTAAGATATCTTATGAAGATATTACTCAATGATCGGCGTGGATTCACCACGAGCTTGACCCTACACATTCCATGAACACAAAAGGGTCACTAACAATTCAATCCGTTCTAAATTCACATTTTCCTCTTTAGGCTTCATTCTTATCTCTTTAACTTATTTACAATGCTCAAAGTATGCCTAAGAGTGCTTACAAGTGAAAGAGAATGGAAAATAGGACACATAATGCATTTTCGAATTTTCAGAAATGTCCCTGCCGGCGTGGACTTCCCGAGCGACCCGGACCTAAACCTAAAAGTCTTTGGTTACCTCAAATCCCCGCCCGAGCGTGAACTCAGTCGCTCGAGCAGACTGCTTGTCTACATAGCTTCTCGCTCGAGCGGGAACTATGTCTGTCAAAAATGCTGGGAGCACGATTTTCCCGCTCGAGCGGCACTTCCCCCGCTCGAGTGGACACCAAAAATCTGGGTTTTCCAGATTGAGTTCTTGAGCTTCATTTTCGACATTCAACCCATTTTTCTTGCATGCTATGACACAAATCTCACATATACACATGCCAACATGATACTAATACAAGATTACAACATTAGGAAACCCAATTTCACAATTTAACCATATGCATGCCCCAAAATTAACTCCAACTCATGCATTCAAGGTTCCCATTTTAAATAAACAACATGCATGCCCAATTTGACTTCTATCTCCACTTCTAATGATGCAATTAGTGCTTCTTCCCATGAAACTCGACAAAAGCATGCTTGCATGTGGGATTACACTTCTAATCTTTCAAAATTTACAATTCACATGCTAGATTTTGTGATTCCATAAGTGTTCTTTACATGCATGCACATATCAAGCCTCAATTCCAACAAAACCAACTCAAATCATGCTCTTGATTGCAAACAACCTTGAACACACAAGATTACACGTTAAATTCATGAATTAAAGAATCAATGCTTACCTAAAAGCCCAATCTATGGTTAGTTCTTGAACTAGACTTTAAATTCCCAAGCTTGAGTCAAAAATCATGCAATTCTCTCCCTCTCTCTCTAACAGCCAGCCTCCCCTTTATTTTGAGTCCAAGGTTAGTCAAATGAAACCAAGAAGAGAGATTTGGGAGTGTGGTGCCCTTTTACAACAATTTCCACTAGCCACAATATAATAATATAGGGTAATTGGGCACTAATTCATTAATTTAATCAGTTTAATTTGACTCGTATCAATTTTCAATTAAATTTCACCGTAGGCTCTAAAAATTATGCCAATCACAATGGCGCTATCAATTTTGGGTTCTATGGCCGATAAGGCCCTCAATTTAATTCCCGAAGCGGTAAAATCAAATAGATATTCCTACAGTGGACAGATGGAAATTCAAAACCACATATATTCACATAATTGGCACACCAAATCATATCAAACATATAACCAAATTCATATTAAGAACCAATTAGCTAATTACGGAACAGGGGATCACACTATTGGTCATTTTGATGTAATGTTGAAGTTGGGTAATTTTGGGTGTTAGGGTTTCAAAATGAATAAAGAGGGGTTTTGTTATTTTGACTCAAATATGTGTATCTTGGGTCTTAAAATGATGGTATTGATGTCGGTGGTGTTATATGGGACCTTTGGGTCATTGTTGAGAAAAAGGGAGAAGAAGCCCTAAATTGTTGTATGAATTAATTTATATAATTAATTTGAGAATGTTATGGAAATATGGAATTGAGCTGGAAATCATGAAATTTGCTCATTATAAGAGGGAATGGTGGAGTTGAATTTATTAATCGCTCATTTATGAAATTGTTGTCAAATTATCTGTTGATGCATTTATTATCTGTTTAGAAATAAATTGCTTTAGGCTATCGGTAGAGGATAGTCTTGAATGTTGTAGACCTTGCATGATGATTAGGTGGATTAAAACTAATCAATTGAATATGTCATTGAATATGACGGTTGGAATAATACATCAAATTTATGTATTGATTGATTATGTATATGATATGTGTTTATATACATTGTATTGTGTGGGAATAGATAAGGGATGTACTTCACGATTTAGGAGGAGATAGGGGATAGACTCTTAAACCGGATTTTATTTGGGAGGAGATAGGGGATGGACACCATCGATACAACAATTATGTGTATCAATTCAGTATTGATACAGCGAATAACTGTATCTATTGTGAAGTATGAAAATATTGTTGATATGAGCTGTGGTCTCATGGGAATTGTTTGGCCAGGTTCAGAGTCATATTCATGAATTGAAAATCGGTTAAGTAAGGTAGAGGGGAATGAAACATAGACATATTTGTCATGTAATTGAAATGGGTTATGAATTGATTTATGTGAGTTAAACATTTATCAAATGCTAATGTTTTAGTTATTGCTAATATTATGTTTAGCATATCTCTACTGGGTGTTGGCTCACCCTATTTGGGACATTATTTTCAGGTTCAGGTATCATGCCACCTCCAAGGACAAAACTTGGGAGGCTTGAGGCTGTTAGACTCTTTTTTTTTTTTTTTTTT
Source organism: Camellia lanceoleosa (assembly GCA_025200525.1). NCBI lineage: Eukaryota > Viridiplantae > Streptophyta > Magnoliopsida > Ericales > Theaceae > Camellia > Camellia lanceoleosa. The sequence continues at coordinate 814,880 of JANUSC010000068.1, forward strand.
TTTTTTTTTTTTTTTTTTTTTTGTGTGTATTACATGTATATCAAGCCAAGGGCTTATTTTGTGTAGAGCTAGTACTCTCATTTTTGTAACCAAGTGTTGACTTAGAAAGTTGTAAGCCTATAAGGCATTTACTTTTGTTGTCAACATGTAATACCTTTTGTAAGAATACTCTGATGATTGTAATATGAAATCTCTTTTCTTTATCGTGATTGTATGATATTATGGGTTTATTTTGAGGGCGTTACATTAATTGCAAGTGCCAAACCCACCGTATAATAAAATGACTCAAAATAACAATTTTGAGATGTTTTTATTTATAAAAATGATAAACTCTAAAAATTTTATCAAATGTCTCACATGGGTGTAGAATCTCACACTCATTTTAGACATTTAGTAGAATTTTTTCACACCCATATGAGACATTTAATAAAATTTTTAATGTCTCTATCATTACTCTTTTATTTAGTGTACATATTGAAAAATATTTTCCAAATAATTATGATATGCATTTAATAAGAAGGTGGTGCGACATGCACCAATTATTATGTAAAACTGACATAACTAAGGCATTGGGAACTTCAAAGGAATCGGGGTTGTCCTAATTGAGTATCAAAAAACTACAATTTGAAAAAAAAAAAAACAAAATGCTCAATAAAATGACTGAAAAATAAAAGGGTAAATTACAAATATATCCCTAAAATTTGATTAAAATATAAATCACCCCTTGTGGTTCTGGAAATTACATTCTACCTCCTAAAGTTTCTAATTTCATAACAAATCACCCATTTTATTAATAAATCATCAAGTCAATTAACAGTTTTTAATAATGTTATAAATATGTTTTAATTAATAATTTAGGTAATTTTATTATTGTATAGGAGAGCAATTATGAATTTTTTTTTTTATAGTAAATTCTGTTAGATAAAAAAATTTAACAAGAGGATATTTGTAATTTTTCAAATTATAAAGAGGCAATTTGTACTTTAAGCAAACTTCAGAGATATATTTGTAATTTATCCAAAATGAAATGTATATATATGATGCAATTAAATTCAAATTTTGCATGGTATGACCTGCATTGAGAATAAACCAAATTCACATTTTTTAAATATTTTTTTGTGCACTCTTTTTGGTGTAAAATACTCAATCTAATATCAAATAAATAAATAAAAACACTACAAGAAATTGTATTTTTCGCAACGCAACAAAATATGTTGCTAAAAGGGAAAATTCGTTGGCAAAGAGTTTTGCCAACACACAAAGCTACGTTGGCAACCCGTAGGCAAAAGTGAGTTGGCAAAAGTTTTTGCCGACGAAATTATCATTGCGTTGGTAAAAGTAATGCCTTTAACGACAAACATAGTCGTCGATAAAAGTCTTCATCCATCGTCGGCAATTTACCTTGCGTCGGTAAAAGTCATTCAAATATGATGATTGTGTGGCACTTTTCGCGACGCAAATTTGCATGGGCAAAAGATATACTTTTAGCAGCAACATATGCGTCGGCAAAAGTAACTTTTGGCGACACATTTACATCGGTAAATGTTGCCATTTGCCGACGATTTGTTTGTCGCTAAAGCTTTACTTTTGGCGACAAATTGGCATTGGCAAAAATACATTTCTACCAACACAATATGAGTGGGCAAAAGTAACTTTTAGCGACACATTTACGTTGGTAAATGTTGCCATTTGCCAACGATTTGGTCGTCGATAAAGCTTTAGTTTTGGCAACGATAAATTGACATTGGCAAAAAATACACTTTTAGCAACACAATATGAGTAGGCAAAAATAAACTTTTGGCTACACATTTACCGACAAGTTGTTTGTCGAGAAAGCTTTACTTTTTGGCAACGACAAATTTGTAGTGGCAAAAAAAATTGAAAATCATATATATTTTTTAATAATATTTACATATTTACAAGAGGCATCCCTCAGGCACTACTATTACAAACTAATAACATTGATATTAAATCACCTAAAATTGATGTGTAGGCAAAAAAAACCTGCTGAAAAATATGCTTTTGGAAGCGTTGTATAAAACCTAAAAGGGTAAACTCACTAAAATACTCAAATACATCCAAATTGTGAACCCATAGTAAAAATAGCAGATAACAAAATGAAAACATGAAACTAACAACAACCCAAATTTGCAGCAAACCAGCATTTAGTAGCAGCCCGCTTCATAACAACATTGCAAAGCGGCAATGACTAGCAAAATTCTGCGAGAGCACACTAGCGACAACAACAAGACAAGACACCGTGGCGGCAATGAAGACCAAAGAAATTAAAGATGAAGAAGCATTATTCTTTTGGGAAGAGACTCAAATTAATTAAATGTGAAAATCTATATAATTTTCAAGTGTGCCTTATGAGAGCATATTAGTTATTTATGTGCAACAGTAGATTCTTCCAAGCGATTTTAGATAGCAATACTTTCAAGTAAATAACTTGTCACAAATTCATGGTTTATTTACTTTGTAATTCATTTTCACCATATCAGAAAGTGTGGTTGAAGAATGATGTGGCAAATATCAGTTACAGGAGTGACAATGCCTCAGATCAATTCCAGCAAATCTCATAACCTGAAGCAAATATCTGTAATCACCTGAAGCAAGCAAGTCCTTCCATCAATCAGAAGGCGAGTTCCGGCAGCTTCTTCCTCTGCATATATAACATGACTGTTTCCATCCAACAGTGACAAATTGAAGTGACCAATTAAAATTATGTTATGCACTTATATTGAGATATACAATGCTGAATAAAAGCCAATTCATGATAGTTTAGGTATAAGACCAAAACTATAGTGCAACATTAAATTGTGAATCTACAAATTTCAGTAGAGTCAGACATCAGAGAATACTGAAGAAAATGGCAGAGACAATAGATGCTTGCCTGCATCAATAAACCTCCATCATGTAGAGTATGTATCTCTGCCTCGATCTCTGACTGAGTCATCTTCAATCTGTAACATAAGCTCAATCAAGATTTAATGCTAACTAAGTAAATAGAAACATGAATGGAAGCACACTTTCTCCTTTGGTTTCCAGATATGGTCCTTTGAAATTCAATATAAATTTTCAGTACATATTGTAATGTAAAGCTCCGGTTTCATTCATCTGAAATAGTTCAAAAACTAGGTAGGAGCCAAAACCTAGTCATCTTTCAGAAATATATATATATATATATTTTAAAAGCAATATATAATAGTCTCATAGGTCGTTTTCAAGGAAAAACAATAAGTATTTCTATCCAGGTGTAAGCTAAGTATGTATTAGAATGTTCATACAAGATGCAGCTAAGCAAAAGTAGGATATCAAGCGCATAGGAATTACCGCAAGGTATTGATTTAAATGTGAACATTCCCTCTCGCATCGAGAAAGATGAATGAGAGCTTTTCTTTGCCCAGGGGCATTACCAGAGCCAAGGGCATAGTCCACCCTCGAGATATCATTTGAGTATAAATAAATGTGAACCCCTAAGATGGGATCTCCCTAAAAAAAAATGGAAAAATAGAAGAAAAAGAAGAAAGAAAAGATGACACAGATCATTCATTAGTTTCACTCACTTGCACATTACATTGCAAGATGCCTCAAACAACAAAATTCAGCAAACCTCAATTCCTATAAATATGTGCACACGTTTATAATAAAGCATGACACTATCAGTCCACCCAAGTTCTTCAGATATCCGCAGGGTCTCCTATCTCCAAACAGTTAAAACCATGTTACGAAACAATAGAGCATGGCATCTATGAAAAGAAGGTCAAACCAACTCGTGGCGGTTTACTCAAAAGCAGGGTGGTTGAGATTAAGCGGCTTTGCTAGCTAAGGAGTGCATTTGTTGAAAATGGAATTGCATCCAAGACTATTCCACTACCAAGGTGCACATTTTGCAAGGTTGCAACTAAGAAAACAACAAAATTATCAAAAAGCCACATTACTCAATAGCAAAATTGCATTTGTGCAATTAAACATGTCACACTATGCATATAAGGTAATAGGAATAGCATAAGGAAATGTGGTGCATTTTCAGCATTTTCATTATTAAAATACCAACAACAACCAAACATAACCAGAAACAGAGAAAGTCACCTAGTAATGGAAATAACATCTATTGATACACAAATTAGTACAAGCATGCAGACCAAATCAATCTTGTACTCAGTCGTAATAACGAATGCAATGATGTGTGCATAACATCAGCTGTTAGCTTGAGTCGCATCTCCTAACACACCAAAGAAGGAAGATGCAGGATTCAAATCCCAATTGGTAATTGAGGATCCATCTACTTATCAACAAACATATATCCGTATCTACATACACACACGGGTGCATACTTGTCAAGACTCTTGTTTGTCAATAACCAGAGAAAGAAAACTCTGGTAAATTGAAGGTTAAAGAGACTATAACATATCGAAGATGGGAGCAGCCTGCAATTTATCAACTGAAACATAACAACAATAAACTGCTACATCTAGAAATACAACTCTGTTTATATAAAACTAATTTTAAATTTGTAAAAAGAAAACATTGAGGCATCCATCACCTACGCCACATGGCAGAAACACAAACACATACCGATATAAATCCTTGAATTATTTTGTTGATAAATCATTGCAAATTGATGTGGAAAATACTATAAAAGTATTCTATTTCCACAGTTCGAATGCTATAAAGCCTATAATATTCATTCTTGTTCATGCACACTTGAGGTTATAATTAAATGATAAATGACATAAAATTTATTAAAGAAGAAATTTTTAATCAAGTGACACGGAATAAAATACGCAAACCACCAGGGACGTTCAACCTCAAACCCACTTGATTCCCAAAGATTTTATAAAATGAAATAAGTAAAAATATGAAAGTGAAAAGAATGGCACAGCTTATTTTATAAGAAAGCAATACAAGGAAATTGCATTTTGTGAAACAATTATTAGTGCAAAAAATTACCTGAGCAACTACAAATCCATGAATATCATAGCCAGGGACAAAGAAAATGTCATCAACCAAACCATTCTCAAACCCCAATTCAACCTGCAACAAGTAAAATGTAGTTGCAGCTCAAGCAAAAATATATAGGCGTGCACATGTGTGTTTTTTGGTGAGTATGGAGGGAGAGAGCCACACAACAAATAGCAGCAAGGCAAAATAGAAAGCCTTTGAAAAGAAAACAAGCATCTGACCTCTGCAGAACCTCTAACTTCAACATTAAAATCAGGGCGTGAAGCAAGCAGTTTGTATTTTCCTAAACCCAAGAACAGCTAATGTTAAGTCAGTGAACCGATGTTCTTGAATATCAATAACAATTAAAAACAAGAAGAGCATCAGGTAAGATTTACACGAATAACAAGAAAACCAGAATACTGAGAATAAATTATGGTTTGCTATAAGTCAAATTCATTATTTCCAGAAAACACTTATGAATATTATTTAGAGATGGTTAAATGAGGTTTTCAGATGAAGTTCCAGAACAAGTTTAGAACAGTCAACCCTTTGTTGGGTCACTAGCAAGTGAACTACAGACCTGGGATAATGTTAGTAAACGAGTAACTTCCTGCTGGTGATGTTAAAACAGATGTGACAAGATCACCCGTGGGAGATAATAGCTCAACATTTACATTTGATGGACCCCCATTTTTATTTGAACAGCTCTCTCCACCAACAGATCCCACAACTCTTCCAGACACGGTGAACCTACAGATATAGGAAATTTAGGAGAGTGATACACAGCACAACATGGAAGCAAATAAATTTAGAAAGAACAATGCTAGAGATGTAAAGAGAGTTGACAACATGAATAAAATACCACAGGTTTCATATATATTTAAAATAATAATAATAATAACCTAAAGCAACTGAGCATACCCGGTGAATCTAAAATTTATATCCTCATTTGCATTGCAACCAGCCTGATCAACAACGACAGGAACCTACAAGAAAATTATTTTTTTTCCTCTCATATTTTAGGTCCAACAGAATTACAAAATGCACTCCTACAAAGGACTGGAAACATCCTATATGGGAAACATTACATACTGACAAGTTGACAACTAATATACTTAACTTGATCTGGATCCCATGACCATCCTTTTGGTCCCTTGACTTTAATTACAAAGGAACCCTGTAGAAGAAAGCATTAAAGATGAAAACTATGCAATATAAGGAGGTCAAACAAGCATGTCAAGAAAATAAAATGCCTTGCTGATGGAGTAGGAAATTCTAGCCCTGATTGTGTTGGATTTTTTTTTCCAAGCATTATATTTTTTATTTTCATGGGAATAAAACCTCTTTGCATGTGGAGATAAGACCACATACATCCAACCCTTCTTAGACCCTGTAGTGGTGGGAGTCTCATGCACAGTTGCACTAGGCTGCCCTTTTTTTATTGTTATTTTCTTACAAAGATGATAATAAATGGATGAAGTCTGTTGTAGCCAGATGACACTCCACCCAAATTGGACATTAAGCACACTTAAGACATAACCAGCTCTACTTTGAAGTCTTTGAAGTTTGCATGGTAAACTGAACCAGAAACAAGTGTAAAAAAGAGACTTAAAACGACTGCACCAAGAAAGATTTACTAAGCGCAATCAACTTGACAAACTAGCTCACACCTCGTAAAAAGGGAAAAAAAAAAAAAAAAAGATATAATGCTGCAATTCATCATCCTGCTAAGAAGAGCAAGAGCATAAAGAGTCGCAAATCAAAATCGCAGCTTTTTAACCTTGATCACGATTATTCAATTCATGCTTTGAAAGATGAGAACATATTTGAGGTTTCTAAACAATCTCATTCATTAGCATCCAACCTTCAAATGAATATATATTCGATTCGTGATTTACACAATTTACTATATATTTTTTTTATTTATTGTGCCTTATTAAATTTTGTTTAATAGAAAATATCTTTGCATATTTGAACAGTGGAACAGGTATAGAACCAAAGTCCTAACCCAAGGAGTGTTTGAAGTTCCCAACATACTCCGAAACCATAGCTGCACTGCTAGTGGATGCTTTCTAAGGTTGAAAAATAAAAAGCAATAAGAAAATCAGTGGTATTAAGTATAGTAGTAGGATATGCACTCCACACCATGAAATCTTGAGTAACCTAAATCAATCCTACTTAATTGTTCAGCCAAAAGCTTTGCACTTTCAATACTTAAGGAATGTATCAATCCTATCCAAGTACTCCCTTGACATCCTAGTTCCTAAATCAATCCAACTTTTATCCATCATCCCACTTTTCTAAACTTTACCTGTGAAAATTACATCACATTATTTAGCCATTACAATTTAAAATAGTGAGCTACAAACTACAATATAGATTTATTCATTCCCAAATTGTTTGAAATTGGACAATTCAAAAACCATTTCATCATAGCCAAACCCTGTTGAGGATTCTTGAACGGGTCTAAGGTTATTTGTGCATATGATGTAATGACCATAGTGTCTTTTTTCTATTGTAAAACAGTTTCTATATTATTTAGAAAACAAATATGTTTCTCAAAAAAATAATAGAAGTGAAATAAGCTCTCTTTATACATATTAACAAAATATAGTTTCTATTTCAAAAATAGTATGGTGTGTAAAAACATATAAAACATTTTCTGTGTTACTTTAAAAATTAAATATGTTTTTTGAAAAAAATAACAGTAAAACAGTTTATGTTTTTTTTTTTTTTTGGGAAATTAAAGCAAAATAAAGAACATAGTCACAATTGCACAAAACAGAGGCTAGTCCCTCATGACACTAGTGTCAGTCATGTCCTCTATGATCAACTGACTGACTTCAACTGGTGGTGAATCAAGGAATACTACATGTTCTTCTATGAAACAGTTTATGTTCAAATAATGTACTTTATTATATATATTAATAAATAAATAAAAACACTTTCTGTTTTCCTTATGAAAAAAGAAAAAACAAAACAAAACAGATTATATATATATATATAACTTATGACACATTTAAAAATTAAATTATTTTCAAATAATAGGTGGAGGTGTCCTTGCTCTCACTGGAAAATGTAAAATATTAAATATTAAAAAAACACACACAATTTTTAGTGCATACTATTTTTTCAACCATACTTTGGCCATTTTTTCATAAGCCATCAAATTCAATGCTTACTTGTAGGTATCTACAAAAATACTATAAAAAAAATGATAAAACTAATAAAAGGATTTGCCAAACAAAATAGCAAAGATGATGTCAACAAATAAAACACTCTAGATGGTGTGACTTATGTATCAGTGAAGCCTATAACGTGTTAAAAAATGAGACATCAAATAATCTTTCAATGTAAATTAATAGAAACCATATAGAGGCAATTCCCAAAACAACTCTAAATTAATCAAATCAGACTAGAAATAAAGGGCATCTATGAATAAAAAACAAAAGGCTAAAAGAGCATCTATGAATAAAAAACAGAAGGCCAATTTTATAAAGACAAAGAAAATAATCAGATTTTTCATTAAGAGATTATTATGTTTAAGGCAACAAATTTGAAACTTATCCCCGTCAAGTTCATTAATTGGAAAAATGTATATTCAAAAGTCCTTGTACAATAACTTATTTTATATTAGCCAAAAATTGATCAAAAACAAAAGTTGTAGATTCTAGTCATATAACCATACTCAGTGCTATCAAATTACCAATGGTTATAAATCTCTATCTTTGCATTGTTCGCATACCAAATAAATAAATACATGCTGAAGTATTACTCAGGAAAGCTGCATACACCAGAGAGTCTCTATTACACTATTCCCTACAACACCATTGGGGCAATTTGAATTAAACATCAAATCATATTGTATAAGTCCCTGTAGTTGCTAATTCTTTTTTCAATATAAAACACACTGCCATCAATATAAAAGTAAACTTTGATCTCAAGCATTCTCATATATTCATTCCTACTCTTCATCATCCAATTGCAAACTATGTTTCTGTACAAAAATAAATCCTCTTTCATACTCCTCATTGAGACATTTTATCAAACTGGTAGTAGGCAAGAAAATAAATCCCCTTTCGTTGCTCTGTTTCTGTACAAAATTGATTTCTCTGCCTTCATTGAAATTTTCAAAAAATAAATAAGTAAATAAATAAATAACAAAAATTGTAGTTTCTGATGATAATAATAAACTCACCCAAAAACAAATGGAACAAAACCTATGATTCGGTTATGGTTCATTATTGGGCAAAGTTTTTCAACAAACAGTTGTTGGGCATATATTGCAATCATCGAAAATTTGAAGCAACAGATAATTAGAAGAAGTTGTGCACAGCACAGGGTTGCTCTCAGTGAGGCATTTCATCGAACAACAAAAAAACATATTACAAATATAGACAATTCATGCTTTTGCAAAGCGAAAATGTGATCAATCAGAATGAAAGCAAGGCAATCGAAGAGTTAATAGAGGAGAGAAGCAAATCATACCAAAGAGAGATTCGATTGGAGGGTGAAAACTGATTCGAACTTTGGTTGGTCTTCGTACAGCTGTTTACAAAGGCGACGATTCGAACTTTGGTTCGTCTTTCAGACAAATGTTTGAGAGGAGAGCCTGTGAGGAGAAGGAAGATCTTGGGAGGAAGGAGTGACGTCGTGATGAGGAAGGAGTGAGCAACTGGCGATCGTGTGGTGAGCAGAGAGAATGCGATGCGATGTGCCTATGTGAGTGTGACCTGACCCTAAAATGAGTCAAAAAAAATAAAATAAAATAAAATAAAAATGCTGAACACACACACATATGGATATAATTGTAATTTTAGTTCGGAAATGGGGCCGGGGCTTGGACCGGGGACAGGGTTAGAGAATGTATCAGCGTCCCGAGCACAAAAATTATCGAGAACTCATTTTTTAATACCATTCCCAACTCGTCGGAAGTATTTTTTAAGAAAAAGCCGTTCTAATCGAAGTCGGAAGGTCAGGTCCTCGTCAGCCAAGGCTTAAATTGCCATTTCTACTCAAATACTCATTTTTCTTGTAGTGGAAATTGCCACCGCCTCACCAAAGACAGATCACCCAAAAAAAAAAAAAAGATGAAAAAAATCCAAAACAATTTTTAGATTTGGTTTTTTGAAAAATTTTAAAATTAATTTGAGAGTAATAAAAATAAAAAATATATTTTAAAATTTTTAAAAATTACTTATGACCTAAAAGATAAAATTATACAAAAATAATATGTATTTTTTAAATTTTTTTACCCAATTCTTTTTTTTAGTTTTTTAGGAAAAAAAAATGAAACTAGTTTTTGAAAATAAAACCAAACATATTGAAATTGATAATCTAACCGCATTCTTTAAAAAAGTTTAAATTATCTCAAATTAGCCATCTCAACTTAAGACTCTGTTTGGGCTTGATGGGTTTATTTTGTGATATAATTCAATAATCACTTTAATTTTTCAATTCAATAACTAAAATATTTAAAACTCTTTCAAAAGTTATAATGAAAACACAAATCACTAAATCGCCTCGTTTCACTAGCAAAACTTTTACCGACGAATAGTGTTATCATTGCTAAATGTTTAACTCTTTGCCTACGCCAACTTGTCGTCGCCAAAAGTAAGCATACTAATAGCAACACTCATTGTGTTGCTAAAAAATAAACCTCGTAGCTAAAATTTTTAAAATTTTGGCGCCAACCAAAAATTTTGACACTTAGTGAATGTTATGCTTTTTTAGCGACGGTAGCAAATTGCGTCGGTAAAGGTATCTTTTACCAACGAAATTGATCACTGCGTCGCTAAAAATATACTTTTGGGGACGAAAAATTGACGTCGTCGCCAAAAATAGTCGCCAAAAGTGCAATTTCTTGTAGTGAAAAAACACAATTACATTATATCTGCAAAAATATTAGAGATTCTAAAAATTCTATCAAATGTCTCGTATGGGTGTGAAATCTATATCATGTGAATCCGACGTAAGTCCCACACATGTGAGACATTTAATAAAAATTTTAATAAAAATTTTAAAATTTCTAACATTACTCTTATATCTGGGTTTAGAGTTTCACACTACAAGAAAAGGGGATATAAACACTGAAGCTTTTGCGACAGTGCCCGTTCCCGTCGCAAAAAATGATCTTTTGCGATGGTAGATTAACCCGTCGCAAATAATCCCTTTAGCGACCGCCTTTTACCGTCGCAAATAAAACTACACGAATAGTGGGAAAAAAAAGGAAGTATTAGCGACAGCGTTTTTTTGCCGTCGCTAAAGGTTTTTTTTTTTTGAGACGGCGTGCGTTGGCTGTCGCAAATTACCAATGATAGTTCAATTTTCACTCAAGATTATGCATAAAATTCGAATATGATTAACACATTATGCATTGACTAACATAGGTTCCTGATGCATCGAGTGGCCACCGGGCATTTAAGGAATCTGCAGAAGACGAGAATCCATATACACCACCACCAGAAGATCAAGTATAAAATGTATCTTTGCATTCTAAGCTAAAATGTATCTTTGCATTCTTTACATTCTAAGTTAAGAGACTTGTGGGAAAAGACGAGACTAGTTAGAGCCGGATTTAGCACGAAACTTGGCACACACGACCTCCTAGGCACGAGAGACTTGTGGGAGAAGACGGGGCTCGAATCGGGTTCCCGGTTTGGGAGTTAGAGCTGGATTTCACATTAGGCAAACTACTTCCTTAGGAAACTTGAATCCGAGGCGTTAACGTCCCAAAATCACCAAACGGCGTCGTTTAGGCACGAAACTTGGCACACACGACCTCCTAGGCACGAGACACTTGTGGGAGAAGACGGGGCTCGAATCGGGTTCCCGGTTTGGGAGTTAGAGCCGGATTTCACTTTAGGCAAACTACTTCCTTAAGAAACTTGAATTCGAGGCGTTAACGCCCCAAAATCACCAAACCGCGTCGGTTTAGGACGAAACTTGGCACACACGACCTCCTAGGCACGAGAGACTTGTGGGAGAAGACGGGGCTCGAATCGGGTTCCCGGTTTGGGAGTTAGAGCCGGATTTCACTTTAGGCAAACTATTTCCTTAAGAAACTTGAATTCGAGGCGTTAACGCCCCAAAATCACCAAACCGCGTCGGTTTAGGACGAAACTTGGCACACACGACCTCCTAGGCACGAGAGACTTGTGGGAGAAGACGGGGCTCGAATCGGGTTCCCGGTTTGGGAGTTAGAGCCGAATTTCACTTTAGACAAACTACTTCCTTAAGAAACTTGAATCCGAGGCGTTAACGTCCCAAAATCACCAAACGGCGTCGTTTAGGCACGAAACTTGGCACACACGACCTCCTAGGCACGAGACACTTGTGGGAGAAGACGGGGCTCGAATCGGGTTCCCGGTTTGGGAGTTAGAGCCGGATTTCACTTTAGGCAAACTACTTCCTTAAGAAACTTGAATCCGAGGCGTTAACGTCCCAAAATCACCGAACGGCGTCGTTTAGGCACAAAACTTGGCACACACGACCTCCTAGGCACGAGACACTTGTGGGAGAAGACGGGGCTCGAATCGGGTTCCCGGTTTGGGAGTTAGAGCCGGATTTCACTTTAGGTAAACTACTTCCTTAAGAAACTTGAATCCGAGGCATTAACGTCCCAAAATTACCAAACCACGTCGTTTAGGCACGAAACTTGGCACACACGACCTCCTAGGCACGAGAGACTTGTGGGAGAAGACGGGGCTCGAATCGGGTTCCCGGTTTAGGAGTTAGAGCCGGATTTCACTTTAGGCAAACTACTTCCTTAAGAAACTTGAATTCGAGGCGTTAACGCCCCAAAATCACCAAACCGAGTCGGTTTAGGACGAAACTTGGCACACACGACCTCCTAGGCACGAGAGACTTGTGGGAGCAGACGGGGCTCGAATCGGGCTCCTGGTTTGGGAGTTAGAGCCGGATTTCACTTTAGGCAAACTACTTCCTTAAGAAACTTGAATCCGAGGCGTTAACGCCCTAAAATCACCAAACGGCGTCGTTTAGGCACGAAACTTGGCACACACGACCTCCTAGGCACGAGACACTTGTGGGAGAAGACGGGGCTCGAATCGGGTTCTCGGTTTGTGAGTTAGAGCCGGATTTCACTTTAGGCAAACTACTTCCTTAAGAAACTTGAATCCGAGGCGTTAACGCCCCAAAATCACCAAACCGCGTCGGTTTAGGACGAAAATTGGCACACACGACCTCCTAGGCACGAGAGACTTGTGGGAGAAGACGGGGCTCGAATCGGGTTTCCGGTTTGGGAGTTAGAGCCGGATTTCACTTTAGGCAAACTACTTCCTTAAGAAACTTGAATCCAGCGTTGCGCCCCAAAATCACCAAACCACGTCGTTTAGGCCACGAAACTTGGCACACACGACCTCCTAGGCACGAGAGACTTGTGGGAGAAGACGGGCTCGAATCGGGTTCGATTTGGGAGTTAAAGCCGGATTTCACTTTAGGCAAACTACTTCCTTAAGAAACTTGAATTCGAGGCGTTAACGCCCCAAAATCACCAAACCGCGTCGGTTTAGGACGAAACTTGGTACACACGACCTCCTAGGCACGAGAGACTTGTGGGAGAAGACGGGGCTCGAATCGGGTTCCCGGTTTGGGAGTTAGAGCCGGATTTCACTTTAGGCAAACTACTTCCTTAAAAAACTTGAATCCGAGGCGTTAACGCCCTAAAATCACCAAACGGCGTCGTTTAGGCACGAAACTTGGCACACACGACCTCCTAGGCACGAGAGACTTGTGGGAGAAGACGGGGTTCGAATCGGGTTCCCGGTTTGTGAGTTAGAGCCGGATTTCACTTTAGGCAAACTACTTCCTTAAGAAACTTGAATCCGAGGCGTTAACGCCCCAAAATCACCAAACCGCGTCGGTTTAGGACGAAACTTGGCACACACGACCTCCTAGGCACGAGAGACTTGTGGGAGAAGACGGGGCTCGAATCGGGTTCCTGGTTTGGGAGTTAGAGCCGGATTTCACTTTAGGCAAACTACTTCCTTAAGAAACTTGAATTCGAGGCGTTAACGCCCCAAAATCACCAAACCGCGTCGGTTTAGTACGAAACTTGGCACACACGACCTCCTAGGCACGAGAGACTTGTGGGAGAAGATGGGGCTCGAATCGGGTTCCCGGTTTGGGAGTTAGAGCCGGATTTCACTTTAGGCAAACTACTTCCTTAAAAAACTTGAATCCGAGGCGTTAACGCCCCAAAATCACCAAACCACGTCATTTAGGCATGAAACTTGGCACACAGGACCTCCTAGGCACGAGAGACTTGTGGGAGAAGACGGGGCTCGAATCGGGTTCCCGGTTTGGGAGTTAGAGCCGGATTTCACTTTAGGCAAACTACTTCCTTAAGAAACTTGAATCCGAGGCGTTAACGCCCCAAAATCACCAAACGGCGTCGTTTAGGCACGAAACTTGACACACACGTCCTCCTAGGCACGAGAGACTTGTGGGAGAAGACAGGGCTCGAATCGGGTTCCCGGTTTGGGAGTTAGAGCCGGATTTCACTTTAGGCAAACTACTTCCTTAAGAAACTTGAATTCGAGGCGTTAACGCCCCAAAATCACCAAACCGTGTCGGTTTAAGACGAAACTTGGCACACACGACCTCCTAGGCACGACAGACTTGTGGGAGAAGACGGGGCTCGAATCGGGTTCCCGATTTAGGAGTTAAAGTCGGATTTCGGTCCAGTGAAAATTATTTATTAAACTATCTTTCTAATTATATAGTACTGAATTTTTTTTATATTTTTCTGTAATTAAAATATTAACACCATTATATGGTTTTTAATTATTTTTATCTTGTTTTTTTTTTTTAAGATATTTCCTGAGTAGCAGTTAGTTTCTTGTGGAATGCGGGCGTATAAAGATTATGACCAAGTTTTGTTTTTGTAACCCACGAAAGAATCAAGACGAAAACTTTTGCTTTTGATTTATGTTATTTAAATTTGTGAACAACATTATGTATGTATTATGCGACGTTATGTAGTGGCATAATTTTTATTGTTACGAATTTATATTTATGTATTGTTATGAATGGAACAACATTATGAATTTTCATTATTTGCCAACTTTTGTTTATGTATGTATTTATATTATGATGTAATTTTTGGATTTTTCTATAGTTATTTTTCATTTAATACAGGTTATTTTAATTTTTTTAATAATTTCCCAACAGGTTTTTTTTTTTTTTTTTTCTTTTTTTGAGACGGCATAACAAACCGTCGCAAAAAACAGTAACAGGCTTTTGCGACGGCACCCATACCGTCGCAAAAACTATGGAAATTAATTGAAAAGAAACCTTTAGCAACGGTTGAGCTTGTCGTCGCCAATAGTTATAAGCTACGACACTTTTAGCGACGGCATTGTTGCCGTCTCAAAAAACCCATTTTAGCGACGGAAATGCTTTACCGTCGCAAAAACTCATACTTTCTTCCATTATTGGCGACAGAAAAAGTGCCGTCGCAAAAAAGGAACTTTACCGTCGCAAAAAACAATTGCGACGGCAGTTACCGTCGCTAAAGGCCTTTTGCAACCCCCTTTGTCGCGACCCCCACTTGCCGTCGCAAAAAGCCAAATTACCGTCGCAAAAAGTATTAGCGACGGCGACCGGGGGTATTTGCGAAGACGTGCTGCCGTCGCAAAAAACTGTTTTTTTTTGTAGTGTCATATTCTCTACATCTTGCAGGCCGATCCAATTAAGTAAATCAGTGGGTCAAACAAACAATCTTTCAAAAAGACTCTTGAATTGATTAATAGAACTCTATTTTTTAACAAAATCTATTGAAAATATTATAAGAATGATGTCCCAATTCTTTTTTTTTAAATAAAAATCATCAGTATGGATATTTTCAATTTAAAGTGAAAAATTGACATTATGCCTCTATTTGGCTATGGCTTTTTTTGGGGGGGGTATTGAAGCCAAAAAATAATAATAATAAGAATTAATAGTTTGACTATTTGTTGGTGTCACATTTAAATCATCTAATTTGAAGGTAACACATGGCTGGCAAAGGACACTCCACGAGATACAACAAGATATAGAAGAGTACTATAAATAGATGAAAGCAAAAGAAAACTATAAATAAATGAAAGCAAAAACTAAGAAAACCCCGATCATATACAAACTCTACATCTTTATCAATTTCACTAGCGGCAACCCATGCTATGCACAGGAATGTATAATTTAAATAACTTATTATACTCATTTTTGTATTATAAAATAAATTTTTTTTATAAATTTAAAATATAATAGGGAGTTATAACTAACAAATATTTTGAATATGATAACTATCTAATACCTAAGTTCATACATTCATTTTTTCCATAAATTTGTCATTTGAAACATTGATTATAAAATTATCTTAGTCCAAGTAGGTCATTTAGCAGCACGAACTATATCTCTATTGGACATTATTCTAACTTTAAAAACAAATAATGTAAAAATGGATGCTATTAAAAATAATATAAAAATGTAAAAATGAATATGACTACAAATAATGTAAAAATGTTCAAAGGCCCCTTTAAAGAAAACAACAAAAAAAATGCTCCCACTACATATACATATAGGTATACAGAGAGAATATCCTGATCCATTAAGTTTTCTAATCAACCCATGGAACAAAAATTGGGCCAATGACTTCCAAACCATACAGTTTTAGGGCACTAGGTGTGAAGACACCCCTACGGGCTTAATAACTCGAGTTGAAAAGGTTACGAATCCGAACAAGTCATTCTCTTTAAAGTATTCGGCCAATGACACCCAAACCAGACGGTGTAGACACCCCATTTTTGACTGACCTTAAGACTCAGACGTCACCAACTGAGCGCTCGGTGATGATGCATATTGTGCTCGTTCTGAGGTTGCGGAGTCTCGACTGAGAGCCTTGCCTCCGGACTTTGGGACTCTTTTGTGCTTTGCCTCGGTTTGCGAACCAGGTCCTGTTTTCTCTGTTTTCTCTTCCCGAAGGGAGGGAGAGGTCTCGTAGACCATCTCTCAGTGGCCGTAGGCTACGTTTCGTGGTCGTAGGCTATTTTTCACGTTTGGAGACCAGTTTCCGGTTTTCGGAGCCGTCGGCCGTGCGCCTCGGTTCGGGACCACTTAACTTTTTCTGTTTGCTCCGGTTTTTGGCACACACCATTTCCCTCTTCCTAAAGGGACACTGTGGCCCGGGAGACCACCTCTGTGGTCATACGCCACCTCCGGTGCCTAACAGCCTGTTTTCGGAGCCGTTGGTCATGCGTCTCGGTTCGGGACCACTTAACTTTCTCTGTTTGCTCCGGTTTTTGGCACACCTTGTTCCCTCTCCCTAGAGGGACACTGTGGCCCGGGAGACCACCTTTGTGGTCATACGCCACCTTCGGTGCCTAACAGCCTATTTTCGGGGCCTCTGGCTGCGCGTTTTGGCCCCCGAATCCTCGTTTTGCATCGGTGTGGGTTCATTTTTGGCATGGAGCCTAATTTCATTGTTAGGAAGGTGGTAGTAGGGTGGGAGACCACCTTTTCTTCTTGGAGACCACCTTTCCCCGGTCGGCCGATTTTTCTTGACAGGTAGGTGGTCTCCCTCACTTTTGAGCCACAATTTCAGGTCTACCATACTGCCATTGTGTTGCATTCATCTGGGAGACCACCAATCTGGTATGGCCGACCACCTTTTCTTCTTAAACCTTTTGACCCCTTGGTCTCCCTCACTTTTGAGCCACAATTTCAGGTCTCCCATACCACCATTGTGTTGCATTCACAGGAGACCACCAACTGTATGGCCGACCACCTTTTAACTCGACCTTTGACCCTGGTCGGCCGACCAGGGGGAGTGGCCGGCCGACCACCTTAACTGGTTGGCCTACTTCCTGCTTTTTGGTCTCACTGAATGTGTTCCAACTGTGCCAGCTGAGAGCCATTTGATGCATCATCCATACACGTGTATGGAGGATGTTTATTCTTGGTTTGAAGCTTCCAAGAGAAGCTTTGGCCTCTCTTCTCTATAAAAGGAGGCCTCCTCCTCCATTGCAAGGGTTGAACATTTTTGTTAAAGCACACATACACTTCCCTCCATATCTCTCTCCTTTAAGCTTCAAACTCCATTGTTCTTGCACCCATTGCACTACACCTCCAAGCACAACACCTCCATTATAAACCTAAGCACCTTGGAGCTGATTTTAAGAGGTTGAAGAGTTCCTACCTTGGTCCAGAAGTTGCTGGAGGTCTTCTCTACAAGGGTAAGTCTCTATTTCCCTCTTTGTAGCATTATTTTGCTTCATATCTTAGCTCTATTTGAAAGCATTTTTGGACTTCGTCATAAACTAAAAAAAATCTTATTTTGAGCTCCTCTTAAAGTTTGATTAAGGTCATTTTTCTGTTGGGGGTCATCTACCCCCTTGCATGCTTCATTTCCTCTTGTTTTAAGCTATGCATTAGAGCATTTGTGTTGGCCTTGGTTTGGCCTTTTAGCCACTGAAATCCAGTGGATTTTCAGTGGCTAAATGGTGTTTTTGAGCCTCAAAATCAGAGAGGGGTGACCCTCTCACCCTTTGTTCTCTTTACTAGCTTTCTTGGCCTTCCAAAGGAGCCCCTATTTGCCTGTTTTGAAGCCATGTTTCAGGCCATTATTTGTGAGTTTTGTGACCTACATGAAATCTGTCTAGAGCCCTTTTTTCCATATTAAGTGTCTATTATGCATGTGTAGAGTAACCCTATTCAAGGCCTTTCAAAGGGGCCTTTACTTACATGCTTCCTAGACTAATTTCAGGACCTTTTTGGTGGGTTTTAGGACCCTCATAACCTCTTTCCAGAGGTTGTTTTACCATTTTGTGTGTATGTCATATATGTGTAGAACAACCCCTTGCATGGCCCTCCAAAGGAGCACATCATTCTTGCATGCATTGACTGAGTTTCAGTGAGTTTTTGGGCATATTTTGGCATAGAATACTTCTATTTTTGGCTTTTTTGGTGAGCTCTCATGTGCTTCATATAGTTGTAGTGCAAATCATGGTTCACTAGCTTATTTTGCATGCTTTGTTGACCCTTGATTTTAGCATTTTTTGGCCTTGCCTTAAACTGATTTTGTGCATATTTTGGACTGCCCTAACTCTGTTTTTGTGTCTCATGGTCGAATGATGTTTTTTTTTCATGCTCGTAGTTCAATACACTTGCCTAGCTTTGAGGTTTGAGGTCTATTGCATGCATATACTGAGGTGTTTTCATGCTTTGGGCTCATTTTGCATTATATTTCAGAGCTTATGTGAATTTCATATCCTCATGTTTTCTCCTCTTTAAGTGTGCTTGAGAGTTGTGCATGAATGCCTTGTTTTCGGACCATTGAATGAGTTTCATTTCTTTGCATTCCGAGCCATCATTTTAGGCCATTTTCCCACTGTTTCAGACCTGCCTAGGGTCTGTTTGGGGTTGGTTTTGCCACTGGTGCATTGCTTTGTGTACCTCTAGTGTGACGCACTTGACTAGTTTCGGTATTCGGGCCATCTAGCTTGCATTGTGTGACATACTTGCATGTTTCGAGACCATCTTTTTTGCCATTTCAGAGCTATATCATGTGCCATCCTATGCCATATTTCATTCCTTACCATGCCTTGTTAGAGTTGCATGTTGTGCGTTAGGATCGGTCCTTTGCATTCGTGCATGTTTGCATGTATTTCGGTTGTCTCATTTTCATCACATGGCCACTGATGTGAGTGTGGTTGGGGTCCACTCATATTGGCGTAAGTCCATCTTGCATTTGTATATGCCATTTAGTTCATGTGCGCATGATAGTCTTCGTAAGTGCATTGTGTATGTCATGTTATGTCACGTGCAGTGTGTATGCCATTTTAGCCCATAGCATTGCGTATGCTAGGTTGCATGTTAGTCGCATTATGTATGCCATCTCATTGCATTGTGTTTGGGATAGGAGTTCGCCTAAACACAGGAAACGAGGGACATTTCGTATTCAAAGTGACAAAACGTGTCTCAATTCTCGGTCGCCGACACTCCGGATTACCCATGATGGAGTTTAGGCCTTGTTGTGTTTTCATGTGCATTCATTTCATATTGAGTCGTGCAATTCGACTCCTCGGCCATCATGCATCGGGATGCGTGATTGGTGGCACGAGGATCGAGGTGTGCATACATATGTGAAAATACTTTGCCATGCCCCTTTCTTGCTCTCTGTTGCAGCAAACCAGAAATCAGTAGCCTTTTAGAGCTTTGCACAACATCCCGGGATTAATTGCAAACAGAGGCAAATCGGGACATCGCGAGGAATTTCCCGACAAGGCGACTCGAGCATGCATGCATCTTTCATCATTCGGAACAGAGCTGAGGCAGTCCATTTGATAGCTTGCATGCTAATTTATTTGCTTTCCTAGTTAATTTGTTAATTAATTAGGGTTTTGTAATATTTAATTAGCTAGAATAGTTAATTGTTTATTCGGACTGTATTATTTATTCGGACCCTCCGAGCAAGGGCAATTGTGTAATAAGTGTGCGTATGTGTGATGTATGTCTTCCAACCCCACGTCTTTCTCCCTTTTATTTATCAGCTTATGATGGTTAGATTAGGGCATGTTTCAATTAGCATACTTATGCTCGTATGTTTGCATCCGTTCATCTGTCATGCATGCACCGGGCTCGGCGCATCATACTGTAGACGTCCCCGAACGTCCCGGGAGGGAAATCCCGTTTTGTTCAATTGGGCTCACTACAGTTCAGGACTCAATGTCATGGTCCTGTATCTAATCTCGCAGAGTGCAATGCAAGACCGATGAATCATCAAAGAGTCCAAATCCGGCAAATCGTTTTTGAAAACAGATTTTTTTTTTAAAGAAGTGCCAAACATGGATTGCTTTGCCAGATACAGAGTCGCCACCTAAATATTTTATTTTGGGGAATTTAGGAAACCCTGACTCATTACCTAAGGCCATGTGTCTGTCATCACCAAAGTTGTCTCGGCTCAGGAACTTGGGTACGATTGGGGAAGGTCACTTCATGAGCACCCCCGCTCGCCCGATCAAAGGTCGGCCTCTACTAACCATGATATCAAGTTTTGAAAACATTATGCGTTCTTATTCTGGTTATTAGCCTAAAATTACTATGTGATGCGCACAACATACAAGTATAGACTAGATCGCTTGAATTGGAACGAACCATCTCATGTTTGCTTTTGAAAGACGGTTTGCTACTCGCAAGTAGGCTAAAATGTGGATTTGCCACCCTCAGGTGGGCTTAGAAAACAAGATGATTTGCCACTCTCAAGTGGGCTTAAAACTCACAGTCAATGCATTATTCCAATTCAGATAATCCAACCTTCACCCACAGGCATACAGGCAGGTATATCACATAAGCACATAGCCTCATGGTAAGCATGCTATCATGGCAGTCACTCACACGCATACAAGGATGCTAAAGTATAAATACTTACCGAGTACTCCAAGCCAAAACAGAAGCTATGTTAGAAATCCATGCATGATCCTAACTATACAAAAATGCCTAATACAACACATGCAAAAATGCAACTATAATAGGCTCGGCTATTCTAAGATGGCATATGAGATGCTACAGCTAACACGTATTCAACTTGGAATTGAAATACAATGCAGTTAGTATGATGCGCCGAGCCCGGTGCATGCAATACAAATGAATGATGCAAACATGCAAGCATAAGTATGCTAATTGAAATATGCCCTAATCTAACCATCATAAGCTGGTAAATAAAAGGGTGAAAGACGTGGGGTTGGAAAACATACATCACACGCACGCACACTTATTACAGTTGTGCCCTCGCTCAGAGGGTTTGAATAAATAATACAGTCCTGAATAAATAATACAGTCCAAATAAGTACAAAACCCTAATTAATTAAAAAATTTAACTAGGAAAGCAGTAAACTAGCACGCAAATCTATGGACCGCCTCAGCTCTGTTCCAAATGATGAATGATGCATGCTTGAGTTGCCTTGCGCGGAAATCCATTGCGATACCCCAATTAGCCTCTGTTTACAATTACGCCTGGAATATTGCGCGAAGCTCCTGAAGGCTGTTGATTCTTGATTTACTACAACAGAGAGCAAGAAAGGGGTATGGCAAAGTATTTTCACACATGTATGCATGTCTCGATTCTCGTGCCACCAATCACGCATCTCGATGCATGATGGCTGAGGGGTTGAATTGCATGACTCAATATGAAATGAATGCACATATAAACACAACAAGGCGTAGACTCCATCATGGGTAATCCGGAGTGTCGTGATCGAATTGAGACGTTTAAGTCACTTGAGTCTGAACGTCCCTCGTTTCCCGCGTTTGGGCTAACTCCTATCCCAAACACAATGCAAATGAGATGGCATACACAATGCGACTAATATGGCATACACAATGCACGTGATGTAACATGGCATGCACAATGCACTAACATGCAACCTAGCATACGCAATGCTATGGACTAAAATGGCATACACAATGCAAGGTGGACTTACACCAATATGAGTGGACCTTAGCCACACCCACATCAGCAGCCATAAGATGAAAATGAGACTACCGAAATGCGTGCACACATGCACGCAAACCGAGGACTGAACCTAAGGCACAGCATGCAACTCTAATAACGCATGGCAAGGATAAAGCATGGCATTCAGACATGTAAATTCCAGCACTGAAACATGATGCTAAAAGGTCCCGAAATATGGAAACATGGCACCCGATGCATGAGATGAGCCCCGAAACTCAGAACTAGGCACATGTATTGACTTATAGCCATACAAAGCATGCATTATTTGACTATGAAGCATAAAGACAGAGCCAAGGTGTAGACACCCCATTTTTGACCGACCTTAAGACTCAGACGTCACCAACTCAGCGCTCGGTGATGTTGCATTTTGTGCTCGTTCGGAGGTCGCAGAGCCTCGGCTGCGGGCCTTGCCTCCGAACTTTCGGGCTCTTTTGTGTCTTGCCTCGGTTTGCGAACCAGGTTCTGTTTTTTCTTTTTTCTCTTCCCAAAGGGAGGGAGAGGTCTCGTAGACCATCTCTCAGTGGCCATAGGCTATGTTTCGTGGTCGTAGGCCATTTTTCTCGTTTTGGAGCCCGGTTCCCGGTTTTCGGAGCCGTCGGCCGTGTGCCTCGGTTCGGGGCCGCTTAATTACCTCCGTTTGCTCCGGTTTTTGGCACACATCTTATTTACTCCCTTTTGAGGGACACTGTGGCTCGAGAGACCAACTTCGTGGTCAAACGCCACCTCCGGTGCTTAACAGCTTGTTTTCGGGGCCCCAAGCTGCGTGTTTCGGCCCCCGAACCTTCGATTTGCATCGGTTTTGGTCCATTTTTGGCAGGGACCTTACTTTCATTATTGGGAAGCTTATAGAAGGGTGGGAGGCCAGCAATTGTTCTGAAAAGCCAGCTTTATTCCTTCATCGCTCTCCGTCGCCCGTTTTCCTCACTAGAAAGCTAGTGTTGACCACCCCTGGGCCACTCTTTTGGGCCATCAACCACATATTTGTGTTGTACACACCTGGGAGGCCACCAATATGTCATGACCGGCCAACAATTGTTCCTGACCCTTTTGAACCCCTCTGAAAAGTTGGATTTTCTCTCTCCTGGTTCACTTTTTCTGGGTTTTGATCACATGGTTGTGTTGTGCACACATGGGAGGCCACCAATATGGGTGACCGGCCAGCTTTCTCTGAGTGACCCTTTTGAACTTGGTCGGCCGGCCAGGGGAGGTGGCCGGCCGGCCACCTGAAACCTCTGAACCTGGCCGGCCATGCTCCCCTCAGCTGGTTCCTTACAGCTGCACCCTCCTTTCCCCCCCCAGATCCTATATCCGATGGGGGGTCTTTTGGAGGGGAAATTTGAATTTCATTTTCCCCTCCTTTCCTCCACTCCTTTGCCTATATAACCAGCACCCCCAGCTGCATTTTAGAGGGTTACAAAATTGCTTTGAGCCTCTTGCATTGACTCTCCATCCCTCTCCACTTCAAGCCTCAAAACCCTAAGGTTCTTGTACCAATCCATAGCACCACACCCCCACACTCCATTCCAGCAACTTGGAGGCCATTTCCAGAGGTTAGGAGCACCATTTCTTCAACCAAAAGCTGCTGGAGCTTTGTGCTACAAGGGTGAGCCTCTTTATCCCTCTTTTAAGCTTATTCTTGCATGCTTTCTTAGCCTTTGTTTCTTGCATTTTTGGGCTCCGACCCAAACTAAAAATAGTCATATTTTAAGCTCCTTTTCATGTTTGATCAAGGACCTCTTGCTGTTTGAGGTCTCCTACTATCACTTGCCTCTTTAACTCTCTTTTAGGCCTTTTTTTTTGCATAGTATTTTAGGCTTATTTTTTAACTGTTTTGGACTTGGTCATAAACTGAAAAATATCTTTTTTCGAGCCCCTCTTCAACATTGTTGAAGGGCTCTCCTCTGTTTGAGGCCAGCAGCTATCACTTGCCTCTTTATCCTTCTTTTAGGCCTTTTTCTTGCATGATAGTTGAGCCTCACTTATGTTTATTTTCGTGGCTTGATGTAAACTAAAAAGTGCCTTGTTTTTAGCCCCTCTTCAACTTTGTTGAAGGGCTCCTTGCCATTTGGGGCCAGCTTCTGTCCCTTATCTCTATTCTCTTTTTTAGGGCCATTTTTGCATGATAGATTAGCCCTATTTGTGTTCATCTTTGAGACTTGTTATAAACTGGAAAAAGGCTTCTTTTAACATCATCTTCATGTTTTATTAAGGGTATTTTCTTATTTGAGGTCACACACTTCCTTGAATGCTTGATTGTCCCTTGTTTTGGCTTACACCCTAGCCCTTGTTGCATGCCTTGTTTGGCCTTCTAGCCACTGGTATCCAGTGGATTTTCAGTGGCTTTGACGCTATTTTGAGCCTCCAAATCAGAGGGGGGTGACCCCCTCTCACCTTGACTTGTTTGATGGCCATTTTGGCCTTTCAAAGGGACCCCTCTTTACATGTTTTAAAGTCACATTTTAGGGTCAATTTGGTGAGTTTTGGGACTACCATATTTGATTTCCAGAGTTTTTTCGGTCATGCTTCATGTCTATCTTATATGTGCCTAATAATCCCTTTGTATGCCCTCTAAAGGAGCCCCTCATTTGTGCATGTTTTGGCTGCATTAACATGGTTATTTGGGCATATTTTGGTATGTTTTATTCACTGATTTTTTCTGGTTTGATGAGTTCTTACCTGCTCCATACACTTGCCATGTAACCCTTGTTTACTAGCCAAAATTGCATGCTAATTTAAGCCATCTTGCTAGCACTTTTTGGCCATACTCTAAACTGGAAAAGTTCATGTTTTGGGACTGCCTAGACTCTGTCTTCATGCTTCATGTTCAAATAATGCATCCTTTGTATAGCTATAAGTCATTCCATGTGCCCAGTTTCGAGTTTCGGGTCTCATCTCATGCATCGGGTGCCATATTGCCATGCTTCGGGGCTGTTTAGCATCATGTTTTAGTGCTGAAATTTGCTTGTTTGCATATCATGCTCCATGCCTTACCATGCTTTGGCAGAGTGGCATTCGTGCCTTAGGGTCGGTCCTCGGTTTGCATGTATGTGTGCATGCATCTCGAGAGTCTCATTTCCATCTAATGGCTTCCTATGTGAGTGTAGCTGAGGTCCACTTGTGTAGGTGTAAGTCCATTATGCATTGTGTATGCCATTTCATTTCATAGCATTGTGTATGCTAGGTCGTATGTTAGCACATTGTGTATGCCATGTTACCTCGTGCATTGTGCATGCCATTTCATAGCATTGTGCATGTTAGGTTGTATCTTAGTTGCATTCATGCATGTCATGCATATTGCATCGTGTTTGGGATAGGAGTTAGCCCGAGCACGGGAAATGAGGTACGTTCAGACTCGAGTGACGGCGTGTCTCAATTCCCCGATGTATAATTCGGATTACCCATGATGGAGTTTAGGTTTTGTTGTGTTTATGTGTGCATTCATTTCATATTAAGTCGTGCAATTCGACTCCTCGGCCATCATACATCGAGATGTGCGATTGGTGGCACGAGGATCGAAGACTACACTCCCTGAAGAGTAGTCCAGCATACATATGTGAAAATACATTGCTATGCCCCTTTCCTGCTCTCTGTTGCAGCAAATCAGAAATCAGCAGCTTCCAAAAGCCTTGCATAGCATTCCGAGCATAAACTGTAAACAGAGGCTAATTGGGCATCGTAGTGGATTTCCGCGCAAGGCAACCCGAACATACATCATTCATCACCCGGATCAGAGTTGAGGCAGTCCCTGGCTTGCATGCCAATTTATTGCTTTCCTAGATTAATTTGTTAATTAATTAGGGTTTTGTACTGTATTCGGATTGTATTATTTATTCGGGACTGTATTATTTATTTGGACCCTCCGAGTGAGGGCACAATGTTATAATAAGTGTGTGTGTGTGTGATGTATGTCTTCCAACCCTATGTCTTTCTCCCTTTTATTTACCAGCTTATAATGGTTAGATTAGAGCATGTTTCAATTAGCATACAGTATGATAGCATGTTTGCATTCATTCATCTGTCTTGCATGCACCGGGCTCGGCGCATCATAACTCACTGCATTGTATTTCAATTTCAAGTTGAATACGTGTTAGCTGTAGTATTCCATATGTCATGTTTAGAATAGCCGAGTCTGCTATAGTTGCATTATTGCATGTGTTGCATTAGGCATTCCTGTATAGTTAGGATCATGCATGATTTCTAATTAGCTTCTGTTTTGGCTTGGAGTACTCGGTAAGTTTTTATACTTTAGCATCCTTGCATGCGTGTGAGTGACTGCCATAAATAGCATGCTTACCATGAGGCTATTTGCTTATGTGATATACCTGCTTGAATGCCTGTGGGTGAAGGTTGGGTTACTTGGATTGGAACAATGCATTGACTGTGAGTTTTTTTAAGCCCACTAGATAGTGGCAAAACCATCTTTCCTAAGCCCACCTGAGGGTGGCAAAATCTGTAATTTAAGCCTACCTGCGGGTAGCAAACCATCTTTCAAAAACAAACATGAAATGTTTTGTTCCAATTCAGGCAATCCAGTCTATACTTATATGCTGTGCACATCACATAGTAAATCTAGGCTAATAACCGGAATAAGAATGCATAATGTCTTCAAAACCAGATATCATGGTTAGTAGAGGCCGATCTTTGATCGGGCGGCGAGTGCTCACGGCGACCTTCCCCAATCGTACCCAAATTCCCGAGCCGAGGCAACTTTGGTGATGACGGACACGTGGCCTTAGGCAACGAGTCATGGTTTCCTAAATTTCCCAAAAATAAAATATTTAGGTGGCGACTCTGTATCTGGCAAAGCAGTCCATGTTTGGCACTTCTTTCAAAAAATTTGTTTTCTCAAAACGATTTGCCGGATTTGGACTCTTTGGTTCAGATTAAGAACCGTGACAATTTGAGTCCGAACTGTAGTGAGCCCAAAACGAACAGAACGGAGTTGGAGTCATTCCCTCCCGGGGCGTTCGGGGACGTCTATACAAGGCAATCCCAAAACATGAACATTTCTAGTTCAAAGCATGACCAAAAGATGTTAGCACGATGGACTAAAATAGCATGCAACTTTAACTAGCAAACATGGTTTACATAGCATGTATATGAAGCGTATGAAAACTCATCAAACTAACAAAAATTAATGAATAAAACATGCCAAAATATGCCCAAATAATCACTGAATTGCAGCCAATGCATGCCAAAATGATGAGCTCCTTTAGAGGGCCATACAAGGGGTTATTAAGCACATACAAGATAGACACTTAGCAAGACCAAACCAACTCTGAAAATGGGTTATGACAGCCCTAAAACCCACCAAATAGGCCATGGAATCAGTCTCGGAGACATGCAAGGAAAGGCCTCTTTGGAAGGCCTTGAATGGGACTTCTCTACACATGCGCCATAGACATTAAATATGGCCAAAAGGGCCTCGGACAGAGCCAAGGCAGACCTCAAAACTCTCAGAATAAAGCCTAAAATACGACTTCAATGTATGCAAAATAGGGTCCCTTTGGAAGGTCAAACATGCTAGTGAAGAGAATGAGGGGTGAGAGGGTCACCCCTCTATGATTTCAAGGCTCAAAACCTCATCAAAGCCACCAAAAATCTGCTAGATTTCAATGGCTAAGAGGCCAAAACAAGGCTAATGCAAATGCTCAAATGCATGGCTTAAAGCATGTGGGAATGAAGCATGCAAGGAAGGAGATGACTCCAAAAAGAAAAGTGACCTCAATAAAAATTAAAGAGGAGGTCAAAACAAGACTTTTTCCAG
Source organism: Camellia lanceoleosa (assembly GCA_025200525.1). Taxonomy (NCBI): domain Eukaryota; kingdom Viridiplantae; phylum Streptophyta; class Magnoliopsida; order Ericales; family Theaceae; genus Camellia; species Camellia lanceoleosa. Next base: position 843,106 of record JANUSC010000068.1, read on the forward strand.
TTTATAGCATATCTCAAAAATGTTCACAAGTAAGGCTAAAATATGATGCAAAAATAGCCCTAAAAGAGAGATAGAGGGTAAGGGGAAGTAGATGGCCTCAAACAGCAAAGAGCCCTTCAACAAAGTTGAAGAGGGACTCAAAATAAGATACTTTATAGTTTAGGTTGAATCCCAGAAATGCTCACAAATAAGGCTAATATATCATGAAAATTAAGCCCTAAAAGAGAGATAAAGCACAAAGGGGGAGTAGATGACTTCAAACAGCAAAGTTTTCTTAAACAAAGTTGAAGAGGAGCTCAAAATAATATCTTTTCCAGTTTATCTCGGAGCCCAAAAATGCAAGCAAAAGGGGCTAAGATATGAAGCAAAATAAGGCTAGAAAAGGGGAAATGAGGACTTACCCTTGTAGAGCCGACCTCCAGTAGCTTCTGGACCAAGTTGGTGAGCTTTCAACCTCTGCAAATGACCTCCAAGGTGTTTTAATGGATGATGGAAGTGGTAGGCTATGAGTTGGTGTGTAAATGGTGCAAGGACAAGGGTGTTTTGAGGCTTGGATGAGAGAGATATGGAGGATTGTATGCAAATGCTCCAGCTAATTTTTCTAACCCTTGCAAATGGAGGTTGAGGGTTGTTTATATAGAGGGAAAGAGATAAGGCTTCTTGGAGAAGCCAAGAGAGGGGGCTCAAAGCTTCTAAAGGAAGCTTGACCAAAGGAGTCAAGCTTCTTGGGGAAGCTAAACCAAAAGGGTCAAGCTTCTTCAAAAAGCTTGACCAAAGGGGCCAAACCACCTTGAAACCAAGCAAAGAGGGTAAAAACCACCTAAAATGGGCCAAAAACAAGGACAAACCCTCGGGCAGTGGATCTGGTGCAAAACACCGCACACTGAATGCACTGAAGAGACAAACTCGCCGACTGTGTTCAAAGGCCAAGGTGGCCGGCCGGCCACCTCCCTTGGTCGGCCGACCAGGGGTCAAAAGGGTCAACAAGAATTGCTGGTTGTAGACACCCCATTTTTGACCGTCCTCAAGACTTGGACGTCACCGTTGGAACACTCGGTGATTATCCATGTTTGGAGTTCCCGGAGTTCTCGGCTCGCGCGCCTTGCCTCAGGACCTCCGAACTTGACTGTTTTGTGTTTGGTTTTACACCAAACACTTGTGTTTTGCCTTTGAGGGGCCGGGAATGCCTTCTGAGGCATCCCCACATACCACCGGCTGTGGCTAGAGGCCACCGGCTGGCTGGTGTTGCCACCGGCACTATATTGTGCCGGTCGGCACTATTTTGTGCCGGTCGGCACTCCTTTTGGCAAAATTACCATTTTGCCCTTGCCCACTTCTGTTGCTTTTCGAGATATTTTTAGACAATTTGCTTAGTTTGTTTCTCCATACACGTGTATGGAGGGATGAGCCCTTGGTTGCTTAGCTTGTAAGTCTTACAAGTTCTATAAGAGAGAAGGCTCTTCTCTTGGCTCAAGGTTGGAAATTCTTGAGAGGTTTTCAGCCATTTTAGAGAGAGACCAAGCTCTGGTTTTAGGTTAGAATTGTTATATCTATCCTATCTCTCTCCTTTCTTGCTTATTTAGTACACTAGGTGCTTTAGTTCATACTTTTGCACACAAGCACCTAGTGTTTCACCTTCCTTTGGTTCTTGAGGGTCCGGAGGTTTGTTTTGAAGCTTTGGAGCTGGTTTGGTACTCAAGGAAGCCAATACATCATCTTTGTTGAAGAGGCTTCAAGGGTAAGACACTAACTCTCTTTTTACCCCATTTTTGTACCTCATTTTTGCCTAGTTTAAAACAGTTTTTGTGCTTAGTATATAACACATAAAAGTTCTGTTTTTTAAGCCTCTTTATTGTTCATTAAGAGTGTTTTGTGGTTTGAGCAAGTTTGACCACCCTTAGGCCTTGAAAAGGTCACTTTTTGTGCTATTTTGTGGGAGATCCGAGACTTTGGTGTTAGGATCTCTTCACCACTGAAACCTTGAGGGATTTCAGTGGTGAAGAGCATGCCTTAGAGTCTCAAGAAGGAGAGGACCACCCCCTCTCCTTGATGTCCTTGAAAAGGGCAAGTTTTGGCTTCCAAAGGAGCACCATGTTTGAGTGTGTGTTGAGCATGCCTTGGTTGTCTTTCATGCTTATATTGCCATGATATAACATGTTTTCAAGTTGGTTTTGGTCTCCTATGCATGCTTAGTATAGTTGCCTTGTAATGCCTCTTTATGTCTTAACATGCTTAGGTGGTATGCCTTCATTTCTAGCATGTTTTAGACTTGTGTTTGTGAAGATTTTGTGCTCATATTACCATGTTTTAGGTCTGTCCATAAGTACTTTGGTCAATCTTGGCATGTTTAATATAGCCCCTTTGCATTTGGCTTGTTGGCCTTAAGAGTATGAATGTGTAGCATGCCTTTGTTTGCATTGTTTTGATGGTTTGGAACCACCTAGCGTGCTATTTCAGTCCCCTAGAGGTGCTTGTATGTTTACATTGCATGCTTCTTTGTGACTTCTTAAGCTTGTGTTAAATGCTCCATGTTTTGGTCATGTTGCATGCCTTTGATTCCAAGCTTCTTAGATGCCATCTAAGTGGTCCCTTAGGCCTATTTTGACATGCTAAAAATCTGTTTTGAGTTGTTAAGCGCATGCCATAATCACCTTGCATAGGTGTAGTTCAATGCCCCTATTGGCTTGCCTTAAGCCTAAGACCATTTGCATGCTTTGTTTGGCATGCTTCATTGCATGATTTGGCATCATGTTTAATATGAATTTCAGAGCTTTTAATGCATGCTATTAGTCCATGTTTGGCCTCTTTAAGTGTGCTTGAATATTGCTTGTTTATTCCTTGGGTTTGGTACCTTAACATGTGCATGTGTGTGTGTGTGTGTTTAGTCCCCAATTGTAGGTATTTTGGCTACTGATTTTAGGCCTTTTTGAGTTGCCTAATTCATGTCTAAGGCCATCATTTCATTGGTTTGCATGCTTGCCTTATATGCTTGTTTGCATGTTTGCATAAGTGCATCACATTGTCCATGTTGTATGCCTAGTTGACATGCTTAGAGCTTCATCTCATTGACATGCATGCCAAGCCTCTTGAAGTGAGTTTGATAGAGGTTTAAGCATCCTTCTTTGCTTGTTTGCATTGCATGCATTTGAAATCAAATTTGCACTATTGGTTCTTAGGGCCATCATGCATGGAAATGCGCGATAGGTGGTCCGGGAATCGAGGCACATGCCCCCTTGAGTCAATAACATGATAGGGAGTGTGTTTGGTGCATAAATAGCTTGAATTGCATTGCCTTGCACTTTGTTTCCCTCTGCTGCTGTGAGTTGCAGGTTTTGCAGACTTTTTGTGCCGACCAGCACTGTTTAGTGCCGACCGACATCCCCTTGGCAGCCGATGACTCAATTCAGTGCCGGTGGCCTCCTTCTTCAGCCGGTGGTGCTCTACCCCAGCCGGTAGTACTCCCCAGTGCCCTGAGAGGCACCCCTGGGACTTTGGCAATTTTCAGAGGAGGATAGCAGGGGAAACAGAGGCAATCCGTGCATGGCAGTGCGATTCCGAGCCAATTCCGAGCGCGCGCTGCATTTGAGCCCTCTTCCCGAGACGTTTACTGCTTTAATTAACTTAGTTAATTTGTTAATTAATTTAGTTAATTTGTAATAATTAATTAGCTTGCGTAGTTAATTAATCTGTATTATTATTTTGGTCCCTCCGAGTGAGGGCAAAACTGTAATAAGTGTGTGTGAGTGGGTGCATGTCTTCCAACCCCCATTTCTTTCTACCCTTTTATTTACCCGCTTTCGATGGTAGATTAGGGCACATTTATTTTAGCATACCTTATGCTATGCATACGTGCATTCATGCATTTGTTTACATGCACCGGGCTCGGTACATCATACAAACTGCATTGTATTTTCAATTCCGAATTGAATACGTGCATCGAATAAAATACCTTTCACATGCCATGTTTAGGGTTAGCCGAGCCTGTTTAGATTACACCCCTGTATGCGACGCATTAGCCACTTAACATGAACTAGGTCATGCATGTTTGCTAACTGGTTTCTTGTTTTGGCACGGAGTACGATGTAAGTATCTTACGCTTTAGCATACCATATGCGTGTGAATGTTGCCATGACAATATGCTTACCATGCGGCTAAATGCTTATGTGATATTACTGTTTGAATGCCCGTGGGTGAAGGTTGGATTGCGTGAGCTGGAACAACTCATTGAAATCCGTATTTTAGCCTACTTGCGAGTAGCAAAAGAAAACAACACGTTTTTCGAGACAAAAACGGATATGCAATGTTTATTTCCAAAATAGGCAATCTAGTCTATACTTTTGTGTTGTGCACATCACATAGTAATTCTAGGTTAATAACCGGAATAAGAACGCATAAAGTTTTCAAAAACGGATATCACGGTTAGTAGAGGCCGGTCTTCGGACCAAAGCGAAGGGTGCTCATAGTGACCTTCCCCGATCGTACCAAGCTCCGAGCCAAGACCACTTTGGTGATGACGGACATGTGGCCTTCGGCACCGAGTCAGGGTTTCCTAAATTTCCCATTTTAAAAAATATTTAGGTGGCGACTCTGTAATCTGGCAAAGCAGTCCATGTTTGGCACTACTTTTCAAAAAATCTGTTTTCTCAAAAGATTTAGAGCCGCGGTTCTAAATCTGTTTTCTCAAAAAATCTGTTTGGCACTACTTTTCTCAAAAATCTGTTCTACAGTTCGGACTCGATTTTGCACTCACCTGGGAGGCCCCCTTTGGTTCAAGATTTAGAACCGCGACGCAAAATCGAGTCCAATCAGGCGAGGTCCCTCTCAATGGCATAATCGGCCACCCTGTAAAGGGCCTCCTGTGAGTGCAACACAGCTGTATGGAGAAAAACCAGAAAATATGGTTCAGGAGAGAGAAAAACCAGCTTTTTAGAGGGGTTCAAAAGGGTCAGAAAGAATTACTGGTCGGCCTACCCATATTGGTGGCCTCCCAGGTGTATAGATCACAATGGTGGTAAGAAAAATCAGAAATTGTGGCTCAAAAGCAAGGAAGACCAGCTTTCTATTAGAAAAATCGGCTTAAGAGAGAGAAAAAGGAGAAAGCTGGTTTTTCAGAAAAATTGCTGGTCTCCCACCCTCCTACAACGTTCCTAACAATGAAAATAAGGTCTCCGCCAAAAATGAACCAAGACGAATGCAAAACGGAGGTTCGGGGACCGAAACGCGCGGCCCGAGGCCCCGAAAACTGACTATTAAGCACCGGAGGTGGCGTTCGACCACGAAATTGGTCTCTCGGGCCACAGTGTCCCTCAAAAGGGAGGAAATAAGGTGTGTGCCAAAAACTGGTGCAATCGGAGGTAGTTAAGCGGTCCCGAACCGAGGCACACGGCTGACGACTCCGAAAACCGAGAACCGGGCTCCAAACGGGAAAAATGGCCTACGACCACGAAACGTAGCCTACGGCCACTAAGAGATGATCTATGAGACCTCTCCCTCCCTTCGGGAAGAGAAAACAAAGGAAACAGGGCCTGGTTCGCAAACCGAGGCGAAGCACAAAAGAGTCCGGAAGTCTAGAGGTAAGGCTTGCAGCCGAGACTCCGCAACCTCAGAACGAGCACAATATGCAGCATCACCAAGCGCTCAATCTGTGACGTCTAAGTCTTAAGGTCGGTCAAAAATGGGGTGTCTACACATACTAACTGCATCGTATTTCAATTTCAAAGTTGAATACGTGTTAGCTGTAGCATCTCATATGCCATTCTTAGAATAGCCGAGCCTATTATAATTGCATTTTTGCATGTGTTGCATTAGGCATTTCTGTATAGTTAGGATCATGCATTGATTTCTAACATAGCTTCTATTTTGGCTTGGAGTACTCGGTAAGCTTTTATGCTTTAGCATCCTTGCATGCGTGTGAGTGATTGCCATGATAGTATGCTTACCACGAGGCTATGTGCTTATGTGATATAACTGCCTGAATGCCTATGGGTGAAGGTTGGGTTATCTGAATTAGAATAATGCATTGACTGTGAGTTTTAAAGCCCACTTGAGAGTGGCAAATCATCGTGTTTTCTAAAGCCCATCTGAGGGTGGCAAATCCACATTTTAGCCTACTTGCGAGTAGCAAACCGTTTTCAAAACAAACATGAGATGTTTCGTTCCAATTCAGGCGATCCAATCTGTACTTGTATGCTATGCGCATCACATAGTAAATCTAGGCTAACAACTGGAATAAGAACGCATAATATTTTCAAAACTAGATATCATGGTTAGTAGAGGCCGATCTTTGATCGGGCGAGCGGGGGTGCTCACGAAGTGACATTTCCCAATCGTACCCAAGTTCCCGAGCCGAGAAAAATTTGGTGATGACGGACACGTGGCCTTAGGCAACGAGTCAGGGTTTCCTAAATTCCCCTAAAATAAATATTTAGGTGGCAACTCTGTATCTGGAAAAGCAGTCCATGTTTGGCACTTCTTTTAAAAAATCTGTTTTCAAAAAAGATTTGCTGGATTTGGACTCTTTGATGATTCATCGGTCTTGCATTGCACTCTGCGAGATTAGATACAGGACCGTGACATTGAGTCCTGAACTGTAGTGAGCCCAAATGAACAAAACGGGATTCCCTCCCGGGACGTTCGGGGACGTCTACAGTTTCTGGCGACTCTGCTGGGGATTTAGAGAACTTGACTCGAACTCATGATATCTTGTTTTGACTACACTTATGTGTTTCTTTGCATTGCATTTGCATTGGTACGCCTAGGACACCGTGTTTGCCGTATACTATTGCTGAACAGTTTGCCGGAGGCTCGCTTTGCGAAGCGTGCCATAAGGCTGACCGGTTGCGGGCTCTGCCACGACGGGAATATAAACCCCGATTTTACTGGGGCACCCTTTTTTGACCATTCAACCTAGTGCATATTCGGAATTCAGAGTGACCATTCCAAGCTAGGACAGGTTGCTTACCCGATTATAGGTTGTTTGAAACCGCTGCGTGCGTAGTAAAACCCTAGTTCCTGACAAAATAGGATAGGGAAACCCTACGCCGACATAGAGGTGTTTTGGCTCTCACTTGTTTGTTATGTGCTTTAGAGTGCGTCTTTACAAGAATGCATGTATCAGTTTACAAGTTTGGGTATCAGGCCTGCGGGCACCGATTGATATTTTGGAAATCGATTATCTCTGGTATCGATTCTTCAATGATCGATTGAGAATAAAGCAGTATTTCAGCTTATCAACTGTGTGTTGTGATGCCTAACTGTGTGTTGTGTGTTTATTTTAAGCCGTTATGCTATCCGTTTGTCTGATTGTTTATTTCCTTATTATTGCTTTATTTATCTTTTTGCTAGGTAGTTTAGCACAATTGCTCCAGACCAAGCAAATATTCCCCAAGCACTCTGGACAAGAGCTCGCCGACTCAATCGATCTGAGGATCTGGTCGACGGACAACCAGTGTATTATTCCCCACCCCCGGTTATCAGACGGAGGTCGAGAAGACGTAGTGTATCCGAGCAGAGGTTGCCAGAGCAATGGTTTACCCCATCAGTGGACAGTCGGGCTGAGGTCTCAATTGTTGCCATAGAGATAGACCTACCAGTAGTTCAAATAGATTAGGGCAGTATGGTAGGAACGACAGGAGTTGAGGAAATGATGCGTCAGATGCAGGAGACCATGAGAGCCATGCAGCAAGACGCTGTTCGTCGAGATGAGTTTGCCAAACAACAGGCCGAGATCATGGCCCAGTAGGCAGAGTTAATTGCCAAGCTGCAACAACAAACCGGGGCATCTGCTTCACACCAAGCTCCTCCCCCACCAGGAGTTCTAACACCCGTGAAGGCACCAAATGTCCAAGGAGATACGGATATTCCGACAGGGCCGGTTCCGCCCCTGATTCTACCTCAACTATCTAAGGCACCTATGCCTATCAATCAACCGGACTCTCCCTTTGAGTTCGAGGTGGACCCTACAGTGTTAAAGTTGAGCAAGCTCGAGAAGTTGTTCAAGAAATCCCAAGGGGTAAAGTCCATCCCAGACATTGAGGACGGGTACACTGACGTGGCTGTGACGCTGCCAGATAGGTTCAAAATGTCACAAATCGACCGCTTTGACGGATCTGGGGATCCCATGGTGCATCTCCGGTTGTTCTCAGATATACTGCAGCCGATGGGCCTCACCAGACCGCAGAAGCTTTCATTATTCGCGGACCACATGGTGTGGCCGCTTATCCGTATGCAAAATTAGAAGACGATGTTAAGCGGAACTGGGATGAGATGGCAGAGGCTTTCATTGCACAGTACTCCTATAACACGCAAATCGAGATTACAACCTGTGATCTTGAGACGACAAGGCAGGAGACTAAGGAGAGCTTTTCGAAGTTCGTAGCTAGGTCAAATTCGGATGATTGTACGCAATCTCTAACCCAAACTGATGCAGAAAATTATCGTGCTCCCCTTCCCTACCTTTTCAGATTTGCACGAGATGGGGGTACAAATTGAGGATGCTATGAAACAAGGTCTGATTGACCAAGACAGAGAGCAACCTAGAAGAACCTTCAACCGCAATAACAATACAGGCACCAGCAATGCTGCAAATGCTAGAGCTTCAGAAGTAAGCATGGTCACCACCATTCCCCCTCCAAGACCCATGGCAGCTACACTTTTCTCCGGCGCGTCCGGAAGCAATACACAAACCACCAAATACCAGCCTCGAGGCCAGAGAACCTTCACCCTATTATATATGCCCCTGTCCAAGGCTCTGGGGGTTTTAATCAGGAAAGGGCACTTAAAGCCCCTAGAGCCGAGGCCATTGCCAAATCCACTCCATTCCTCTCACAACCCAGCAAAATACTGCGCATATCACCAACAACATAGTCATGACACCGACCAATGTTTTAGATTGCGTCACGAGATTCAGGATCTCGTTGACAAGCAGGTGATTGTGCCTCCAGAAAAACCCAATGTCACAATAAACCCTCTCCTACCGCACAACCAAGCTCCACCCCCCAAACGTATCAACTTTATCCAAACTGGGGTCGTGTCTTACGATCCTAGCATATATATCACCCCGTCCCACCTACCCAAGCCGGAGGTGCTCCTTCCTGACTGCACGAACTTGTGCATATTGGACATCTCCAGAACCCAACCCGAACCAATGGTGGTGACTGTCGAAGATAGAACAGGGGAGATTTTAGGGGAGAATGGGATTGTCGAGTCAGAATCTGAGGAATCTGGGAGTTTTGCTCGGAAGGTATACAATCCGAGTGACTACATTCTATCAATAGGCCAGGTTGGGCCAATTGTAGAATTGCCGGCAGGGGCAGAGCTTTGTGTGATACAGGGGGATGAATCTGGTCAGAGGATAGATAACTTGGCAGCTGTGGAAGGGGACTTTGCTAACCTCCAATTTTTCAATGAACAAGATCCAGAGGACATGGTAGTCAACTAGTCAGATTTTGAGGAGTCAGCAGAGGTCACTGGGTGGCTTGATGACCTACTAGATGTTGTCAACGAAACTCAGTTGGAATGGGGCCCGACAGGGACAAGAACATCAGTTGTGGCCCGAAGGGCGGAAAATCAAAATGCATCGCCGGAGAGCGCCGGTGCTAAGAATTTCGCTCAGGACCTGGGCATTGTGAATGCGGGAAGTGTTGAACAGCCAGCTGTACTGACGCAGTTGGAACAGGAAAGGTTTGAGGATTCTGAGAGAATCAGGAAAGCTAAAGCCCTTGAGGGAACTGAAAGTGCTGTGTGCACGAGGACAGAGAATGCTGCGAGCATGTGGACAGAAAGTACTACGAGTACAATTGTACCGAAGCCGGACAGGTGTCTATTGGTTGCCGACGGAATGTGGTGGGAAGACGATGATCTATGTCTTGCCCACATGGATGAGGATTAGGGGAGCAACCAACCAGACGATACCTGGTACATCGGCGAAGTCGATCATATGACTAGAAGCGGGCGGTATTTCAAGCCCCCACATCGGGCATATGATAACACAAGCAGAGAAGTAATGGGGACAGTGAAAATTCAGACCAAGGTTGGGCCGGGACAGTATGAGGTAGACTTTCACGTCTTAGAAGTTCCTGCGACCTTCAATCTACTTTTGGGGCGGCCGTGGTTGCACCAAGTAAAGGCCGTTTCGTCCACCTTGCATCAAATGGTGAAATACCCCCATAGGAACGGAGTAGCCATCGTTTTTGGAAATTCGTCGATCCATCCACCACCAAAAGTATCTACGCCAGTTTTGGAAATTGAGCACGGTATGGAGGATGTGTTCATGTCAGGTTTTACCCTGGCTGAGGCCCGGGTCGTACAGAACATCTTAGCTGTTAATAAGGGGGTGTATATTCGCGCACAATCAATATACCTCATGAACAAGCTTCAACACATCCCCGGGATAGGATTGGGAAAAAGTGGCCGGAAAAGCATTACAGCGTTGGCCGAAGTGTCACACAACCCACACACCTTTGGCTTTGGTTATCTGCCCACCAACGAGGATTGGATAAGGAAAGGTAAGGAGATGGCTAGGAGAGCCAGAGCGAAGCAGGCGGGGAAGCCTTTTGAGCTAATGCACCGACCCATCCAGGGTACCCTAAACGGACGCTTCGTTCGGGAGGAGGAGGACTTTCCATTTTGTGACTTCCCAGAGCCGTGGATAAACGAAGAGAGGCGCCGTGTGCCAGGGTTTGAGATTTTCTTTGACCTACAGTTATCCGGGGATGACGTTGCCGAAGAGCAGACGGACCCATTAGCTGAGGCTAAGCAGAACAAGAAAGTGGAGTCTGAGGACGCCGAAAATGAAATGGGGGTAGCGCTGGCGTGTCTACTTTCAGATCCTCCGATCGAACAGAAGTGCTTGGGGGATAACTTCTCGGTATGCGTGATCAGGAATGAAACGGCTGCGGGCCTACCAGCAAACATTTTGGATGGATCTATCGTACCCTCTCTCATTTGGCAGTATGAACAGGGATTTTGGTCAAGCAGCACCGGGTCAGGTAGTGAGCCGGAATCTGATTCCACCGAGTCTGTTGAGTCGGAATCAGGTTCCAGCTCGACTGAGTCTGAGTTCGGTATTCCAGGGGGTGATAACCCGAATACCACAGTCCTATCCAGGTCATCCTTTTCTTTCTCTTTTGAGTCTGTTGTAACCGAAGAATCGGACGATTTGGATGTGCTTAATGAGAATGATGTGGCTATGGTTTCTGAGTACTTTTTTGTGCCCTTAATTTATTGCATTAACTCAGACTTTCAGAATTTTGATGAAAATGACGAGGAATAAATTCCTCCGATTTTGCAACGCTTAATTGAACAAGAGCAGGAAAGATTTGTTAAACCCTTAATTGATGAAATCACTACTGTGAATGTTGGTACTAAGGAGGACCCGCGGCTGGTCCAGATCGGGTCCACGTTGTCTTCGGAGGAACGCAAGCGCTTAGTCGCTTTGTTAAAAGATTTCAAAGATATTTTCACGTGGTCCTACGAAGACATGCCTCGAATCGATCCTGAGATTGTACAGCACCGGATCCCTCTTGACCCCGAGACCCAACCCGTTAAACAAAAACTCAGAAGGATCCGTCTGGACTGGGCCCTCAAGATTAAAGAAGAGGTCACCAAGCAAATTGACGTAGGGTTCCTGCTGGTATCCGAATACCCAACTTGGTTGGCCAACATTGTTCCGGTGCCGAAGAAGGATGGCAGGATCCGAGTATGTGTGGATTTCAGGGATTTGAACAGAGCCAGTCCGAATGATGACTTTCCCTTGCCGCATATTGATAAGTTATTAGACTTCACAGCGGGGCATGCTTTGCTTTCATTCATGGATGGATTCTCAGGCTATAATCAAATAGTGATGGCACCTGAAGACCGGGAGAAGACTGCTTTCACCACCCCGTGGGGGACTTACTATTACAAGGTGAGCCATTTGGGTTGAAGAATGCTGGAGCTACATATCAACGGGCCGCGACCACAATATTGCACGACATGATCCACAAAGAGGTTGAAGTATACATGGACGACATGATTGTCAAGTCCAAAGAAAGAGAGGGTCACTACACCGCCTTGCAAAAGTTCTTCCAAAGGATCAGAGAATTTCGTTTGCAGCTGAATCCTCAGAAATGTACGTTCGGTGTTACAAATAGGAAAATGTCAGTTTCTGACACACGAGAGGTATCGAAGTCGATCCTTCCAAAATCAAGGCCATCTTAGAAATGCCACCACCAAGGACTGAAAAGGATGTGCGAGGCTTTCTGGGTAAAGTGCAATTCATAAGACGGTTTATCTCAAAATTAACCTTGACTTGTGAACCACTTTTTGGCCTTCTGAAGAAAGGAAAGAAATTCCAATGGGACGGCCGATGCCAAGCAGCTTTTGAATAGATCAAGGAATACTTACAGAACCCGCCTGTGTTGTCACCGCCAGAGCCGGGGAGACCGTTGATCTTGTATCTTTCAGTAACTGAGACTACAATGGGCTGCATGCTCGCGCAAGAATCAGAGGACAAAGTAGAGAGAGCCATCTACTACCTGAGCAAGAAGATGCTGGAGTATGAGACTCGCTACACACCGTTGGAAAAGGCTTGCTTAGCCTTGGTATGGGCTACCGAAAGTCAGGCACTACCTCGTTAGCTCACTCAGTAATGTTGGTTTCAAGATTAGATCCCATCAAATATCTATTCGAGAAACCGCGCTACGGGTAGGCTAGCTCGTTGGTTCTTTGTTGCTTTCCGAATTCAACCTGAAATATGTGACGCGCAAGTCAGTCAAGGGAAGAGCGGTAGCAGAGTTCTTAGCCGACCATCCAGTGGAAGGAGGTGAAAGAGTTGAGTACTTATTCCCAGATTAGGCAATTTTGCATATCGACGACGAGTTTTGGATGATGTACTTTGACGGAGCGTCAAACCAGTACGGGTATGGGATAGAAGTGTTGCTGATAGCACCTGACAACTCCCGTATCCCTCTAGCATTCAAACTCCAGTTCAAAGTCTCGAACAACGAAGCAGAATATAAGGCATGCATTGCCAGTCTAGAAGCAGCCCTAGAATTAGGGGCAAAACGGTTGGACGTCATTGGGGACTCGAACCTTGTTGTATCTCAAGCAAAAGGAGATTGGAAAGTCAAAGAAGAAAAGATGATTATGTATCATCAGACCTTGGACTTGTTAATTCCTCGGTTTGAGAAGTTAAACTTTGCTCATCTGTTAAGAGAGAATAACAGATTCGCAGATTCACTAGCAACTCTATCTTCCATGATAGACATCCCGTTTGGAGTACGGATGCGTCGAGTCATTATCGACCAAAAATTTGTGCCGGCTTAGGAGTCGATTGCCGCTATAGATGAGGTTCAAGATGAGAACCCCTGGTATTACGATATTTGGAATTTCTTGGAGAAGGAAGCATATCCACCAGGGGTAAATGCCAAGGATAAAAGGGTAATCAGAAGAATGGCCGTTCAGTTCATCATCTGCGAAGGTAAATTGTATAAGAGAGGTCATCTGGGAATGCATAAGCTGTGCGTTGAAGCTGAAGAATCAAAACGCCTGATGAAGGCCATCCATGGAGGGGAATGCGGTGCGCATATGAACGGGGTAATGCTAGCGCGGAAGATCCTCAGGCAAGGTTATTATTGGTCCACCATGGAGGAGGATTGTATCAGCTTTGTTCGGCGATGCCACAAGTGTCAGATCCATGCAAACCGCATGAACATTCCGCCGTCGAAACTGTACAATATGACTTCGCCATAGCCATTTTCAGTTTGGGGAATCAATGTGATTGGGGCTGTCACTCCGAAGGGGTCGAATGGGCATGAGTTCATCCTGGTCGCGATAGATTATTTCACAAAGTGGGTTGAGGCCCAATCCTATGCGGTGTTGAAGGCTTCACATGTTACGAAGTTCATCATAAACAACATCATCTATCGCTATGGGGTCTCGAACGAAATCATTTCAGATAACGGTTCCCACTTCAAGAAGAAAGTGATTGACTTGTTAGAAAAATACAATGTGGCTTTTCATAAGTCATCCACCTATTGGCCGCAGACCAATGGAGCGGTCGAGGCCGCCAATAAGAATATCAAACACATATTACAGAAGATGGTGGAAACCTACCGGGATTGGCCAGATAAGCTGCCGTCTGCTCTGTAGGGCTACCAGACTTCAATTAGAACGTTTACTGGGGTGACTCCGTATTCATTAGTTTATGGGATGGAGGCTGTTCTACCTATCGAGATTGAAGTTCCGTCTTTGAGAGTGCTGGCTGAGTGTCAGATAGCCGAAGCAAATTGGCAGCAGAGTAGATTTGAAGAACTCATGCACTTTAAAGGCAGATGAAAAGCACTGCACTATGTTCAAGGTTATCGGTCTTGAATTACAGAGCTTTCAACAAGAAAGTTAAGTCCAGGAATCTAAAGGAAGGAGATTTGGTGCTCAAGGACAACCGAGCTCCCATCCACGACCCAAGGGGCAAGTTTAGACCCAATTGGACTGGTCCCTACATCATTAAGTCTATCTGGTCAGGTGGAGCTGTGGTTCTGATGGACCTAGATAGCCTAGAGTTCTCACAGCCGATCAACATGGACAAGTTGAAGAAATATTACCCTTGAGTGGCTCACTAGGCCGAAAACCCGAAAGGGCGACCTAGGCAAAAGTTAGAGCACAAAAAAATTTGAAATGATAAAAACTGAGCTCGCAAGGTTGAAAACCCACAAAGGGCGCCCTTGGCAAAAGTTAGAGCGTAAAAGGAGAGTGAAAATACTCGAGTGAACCTTAGCCTGAACTACGTACGGCTTGATTCCCATATTTGGGATACGTAGGCAACTTCATCCTGAAGTTCAGCCATAAACTTTTCCCCGATCAACTTTGTCCATTTGATCATCTCGGCCATCTTTGTCTATTCAGCATTCAAGAGTTCGGTTATGATCTTCGGTACAGTGCTTTTCAGACTAGGGGCAACTTTCCGTTGCTGTGCAGTGCCGCGGTACTATTCAGACTAGGGGCAACTTTCCAGTTGCTAGGATCCGAGGTTGTGCATCTCAGTGACAGATCTCAGGCGTGTCCAGTTCTGATCCATATCGAAAATAGTTTTGAAAAGTTTTAATAAAAGTTGATTTTGCTCAAATTAATCTTTTTTTACAACTTAGACCATTTTTTGACCAAAACGGAAATTTTCAGTACCCACAACCTTCAATTTCATTGATTTCAATACAGAGCTCTCCTACTCTTGAATACGAATTGACGTTGCTTTTTATTTCATTCATAAAGAAAACTTGAAAGTACTAATAAATCAATAAATCCGGGGCATAGATAAGTCAGGTGTTCCTACGTCCCCTCCCAGAGCTGGTCGAAGCCTTTAATGCCAAGTTGGGCCCAATCTGTGCCTCTTCATTGAGCCAGTCTATGCACTCATCAGACAAGGTGCAGCTGAAAATGGGAGCGGGGGCCAGCAGCTCTCTAGTCCTCCATGCTGTGGCATACCGGGCAAGCTGTGCACCTCGGGCTGGGAATGCAGCAGGGTACTCTATCCCCTCTGGCGGGCAAGTCTGATCATGTCCGAACTGGCGCCAGAACCGGAACGGAAAATAGAAGACACAGTGTGTCATGCCAATCAGTTAAATCCCAGGTTGGCGGGTCATGTTGTAACTCATTGCTAGTAGGTTGAGCCAATGACAGCGCCAAGCAATGTGGTCTGCGGACAAACTGCACATCCAGTTGTACCATCACTCCTCATCCAAGGCATCGACCAGGCGTTGTCGAAAAAAGTAGCCGCGAGCTGAGTATGTTGGGCAAGACTCCACAATCTGTAACTTGTCCATCAACCACACCTAGGAAGGGATGAAAAATGAGAGAATAAAGAATAGAGAGATGTACGATGAGAGAAAAGTAAGAAAAGGGTTTTGTAAGAAAAACCGAGCCTGAGGGTCGAGTGATGTGAGCAATACTTATGTGAGATCGGGTGGGAAACATTACCTGCAATAGTAGTAGACTCCCCGCAAGCCTAGCCATCTCCTGGCGATGAAAAGCATCTAAGCCCATCAATGTCTCAACCAATGTCATGGCAATACAGCTCTTGCCCTCCTTTAAACCTTGGGCAACCTCGATTAACTGGACACTGAATCCATTGGTGCCCGGGGCAAGCAAGAAATAAGATAGCAAGCATAGGCAAAGCGCGTGTCGCCAATAGCCCTGCCAATGATGGTCGCCGCGGTCACCAGCATTAGAAAACCGACAAACCAAGCTTGGGATGTCCAGCTCCTCGTCATGAATCAATGATCGAGCATCATGCAAAGTGAGGCCGCACATTCGTCCTAAGGCTTGGACATGGCCAAATCGGAGTTGAGGCAAGATTTCCTCATTGCGCTCAGACTCCATCAAAGCTTGGAAATCCTCAAAAGTAGGACACATCTCTTGCCGGCTAAAGCTAAAGACGTGTGTTACCAGATTCCAAAACCTTGCTGCGACATGGAGGAAAGGAAGATGCAGCGGAGTATGGCCCAGCATGAATAGTGCATTCAAGCCGAAGCCCCGGAAGTTCAACTTTTCTGAGCCATCCAGAGAAACAATCCAAGCTGTGAGATTTTAGATAAGGAACGCCTCCATTTTGATGCAAAATTGAGATGAAATGAATGAACCACGAAGCTGGGACTTTTATAGAAGATAAGGCACTGTTCGGGGGACACGTGTCAACAATTTGGTGGTTGCCAAGCCAGCTGGCCGGCCGACCACCTTTTCTGGTAGGCCGACCACCCCTTTGGTCTCTAATGGAAATAACTGGTCGGCCAACTCCCTCTGATGGTTGGCCATGGAGAGAAGTATGTCTTTGGTCTTGTCCTAGTGTCTAGAAGAAAGTTCCTAGCATTTCCATGCATTTGGGGTGTTGAAGGTGCGAGTTTTCCTCTGTTTCGGATGCGTTCTGTCACCCCGATCGTCCAAGATACGTTTGTTTATCGAGTTGTTGTTGAGTTTTGTTTATTGAGTTGTTATTGAGTTTTGATTATCGAGTTGTTGTTTGAGTTTCGCTTATTAAGTCGAGTTGTTAAGTTTTATCGAGCTGTCGAGTTTTATCGAGCTGTCGAGTTTTGTCCGTTGAAATTGTTGTTATTTGTTTATCAACATTTCCGGGATTTGCTTATCGAGTTGTAAGCTTGCTAAGGCCTCGTTGTTTCTTAGTAAGATAAGTTGTTTTAGTTTGTTACGACGGTTCACTACCTGACTTGGCAATTTTTCGATGCTCAATTTCCATTCAATCTCATTTTTCTGCAAAATGATGTGATGCGGTGCTAAGAACATAAAATACAACATTTTTTGAACAAAAGCTGTTTCATTCCATCATGCTTTCTTTGTTACAACATTTTACAACAAATGTACAAGTTTTACAGAAAATAAAACTGTCTAATAATGTACAATGTGCTACAACTACTAGTAAAAAAGGCAAATAAAGCAGGAACATCTGCATCAGTGCTCTCAAGTGCAAGAATAAGAGGCCTTCTTCGTCCTCTTCGGCTGAGAAGTCCCTGCACCATCTCTACTAGCACCACCATCTGAATCAAAGTTGCTGTCCTCGGAACCCTCATCGGCATCACCTCCGCCCTCAAAACCGGACTCAGAGTCATCCTTTCTGCCTGCAGATGTCTCTGACTGAGAATGCGCAGACTCCTCCTCATCGCTGGACTCCTCCCCTATGACAGGTGCTCTGCGCCTGCCTCGTCTGCTAGACGAATCCCCTCTCCCAGCTCCCCGAGAAGGCCTAGATGGCCCGGCCTATGGCCCAGTATGTAGCAGAGGCATCTGAAAACGAAGAGGACAATTTGAGTACATTAGCCAGTATGTATATCAAATGCAGATGCAAGAAAACTACATAGAGAGGGTGTATGCAGATACAGTACATGAATGTGGTGTATGTCAGATGTGCTCTACACATACAGTCAATCAATGTAGTGAAATGTTCAAGTTCAGCATGTCATCAGAAATATAATAAATGCAAGAAAACTAAAGAGTACTGGGACACCGACGATGGACAACTACGTCTCTCTCTGCAGGACTATGCCCTCGAGTGAGGCCACCAACCTGAGCAACCCCTCAGTGTACTCCGTGGTAGGCTACAGATACAAGTGCAAGTCATCAGTAAATGAATGAATGTCCAAGTATTTGAGTGATAAATCAAAGCTGTAAAGCATACCGGTGGTGAGTCAGGGTCTCTGACATATGGGTGACCAAGCATAGGAGGCTCTATCGGAATCGGGTAGGAAGTCCCGTATCACCATCCTGTTAACTCAATTAGAATATCTGGCCATCCGACGTGATGATAAGTCGGGGGAATCGGGGGGACCAGTCCAGCCCCACCCCTCGATGTGCCGGCCCTGCTAGTAGAAGGGATACCTGCAGCCCGAGCTCGACTCGATGATGGCATGCCAGCAGACCTCCTCGTGGGAGTACGGACACCTGTCAATGGAGGCATCAAGTATGTATGACGGTAAGTCGCATACTCCTCCTCCTCCAAATGTAGGAATACGTCGGTACCCAACATGGCGCTATCGACATCCTGGGGAGTGAGCTCCTCAGTGGATCGCATATCGCCCGGAGGTGCTGCGGGGACACTCTACTCGGGGAAGCCCATAGTCTGGCGCATAAAGCGGTCCCCCAGAAACCAGGCCTTACCAACTGGCCCCTCAAACAGGATCCTGTACCGAGAAGTGGCCCATTCTCCAGCAAACTAAAATCGAGTATCTCCACCCAAGAGCGCCCAGGGCTGCCATGTGATCTGCGGATAACCAATGCATAAGCCGATTAAACATCGCAAATGTGCAAGATGAAAGCATGAAGAACTGAGAGTTCTGAATTACCTCAGTCGGCCGCACTGTATCAAAAAATGCTGCAGATAGGGCAAAGTCTCCCGAGCTCTAGGTCGATACTGGCCCTCAAACACGAGCGAGTAAGGAATCATAAGAGGCACCTCCACCTCAAGCTCTAGGGCTAGCGTCGGAAAGTACGCGAAAACCCATAGCTATGGAAAACAGGGCAAAAGCCATCAGAATATAGAATGCTGAGTCACGTAATGTGAATACTGAGCGCATGAGAGAATGCGAATCTTTGAGGCGGAATGCAAAGTCTGAGAATGTAAAGTGTGCCATGTGTGCAATGTACAGATAATGAAAAGTAGAAATATAAATCAAGAGGGCAGAAAGTAGCTCCCAGGCTCTTCAATAGCCGTCAACTATGTTCTCCCGTCCGCGGGAGGTCGCACTCATGTAGCAGTAGAGGGTAGCTAAGCCGGCGCCACCCAAGTCATACTGGCTGACCTGTGAGAGGTCTACTAGGGCACTCAGCAGATAAAGTCCAACGGTGTTCCCCCTATCGGAGAACAGAGTGGTCCCAAAGAGCAAAATCAAAAACCCTCGAGTGTACTGCGCTATCTCCTCGGGAGTCTCGGGCACCCTCTCTCTGAAATGTGAAGAAAACCAAGTGTACCGGACTCTGCCCGAAGATCTGTCAACCAGTGGGCGAGCTCTCAACAGATAAATCCAGGCAGCCTCCCACTCGCCCATGTCCTCGTCGTAGAAGATCGACCAGCCTCCCATGTCAAGGCCCGTCAACACGGTAAAATCGAATGGGGTCATAGTCATGTCCCCGGTAGCTGAGAAATTGAAAGAGTTGGTGGTGTCCCACCATCTCTCTACAAGGGCGCCCATCAGGGTCCTGCTCGCTGGATAATGTGATATCCCCATGCAGAAGAGTCCGAACCCTGCCTGGTCAACCAAACCGCGAACGGCCTCCGGGAGCTCCACATACCACTCCCTGGCAATGATCGATCCGTATCCTCGTGTAATACGGGAAGATACCTGCATTCAGAATGAACACATGTATTCAATTTCAAAATAAAGTATATGAGCTGTGTGCAAATTAAATTAGATACAATGCTGTGGACTGCGTGTTCAGTATGAGCTGCGTGCAAATGAGATGTGTGAGCTGCGTGTTCAACATGAAGTATATGAGCTGTGTGTTCACCTCAGTGTATGGGCTGCGTGTTCAGAAATTCAAAGTTTGGGTTGCGTGTTCAACTCTCAACAAGTATGAGCTGTGTGTTCACAATCAAAATATGGGCTGCGTGTTCAGAAATTCAAAGTTTGGGCTGCGTGTTCAACTCTCAACAAGTGTGTGCTGCGTGTTCACAATCAAAATATGGGTCGTGTTCGAATTCAAAGTTTGAAACTGCGTGTTCAACTCTCAACAAGTGTGTGCTGCATGTTCACAATTAAATATGGGCTGCGTGTTTAGAAATTCAAAGGTTGGACTGTGTGTTCAACTCTCAACAAGAGTGTGCTGCGTGTTCACAATCAAATATTGGCTGCGGGTTCAGAAATTCAAGTGATTAAGCTGTGTGTTCAAGATACAAACAGAATACTGTGTTATAGACTAAGTATTCAGAACAAGCTGTGTACTAGAATGAGCAGAAGTATGGTGTGCAAGTGTGTTCAGAACGAGCAGATAAGCATGCATAGCGAAAGCGTGAAATACAGGGAAAATGCAGAGTACATTGCAGAAAATATAAAAGTGAAGTACATACCTCTCGTGCCTGATGAGAGAGGTGGGACTCTGGCTCCCGCAGTAATAGATCTACAGGTGCTCGCTCGTCAAAGTCGGTAAAGTGGTAGAAAACGGCCCGATAAAGGATGTGTGCCGGATCCTCGAAGGCAAAGACATAATGTCTGGCTCACCTCCGGCACCTGGAGGACCTCCGCCCTGAGGAAAATGACTTGCCATCTCAAGAAATCTGCAAAAAGGAGCAAAAATGAGCAAAATGAGCCAAAATTGAAAAAAGTCAACAAAAGTCAACTCTCGGGAAATCAAAAAGTCAACAAAAGTCAACTCTCGGGAAATGAAAAAGTCAACAAAAGTCAACTCTCGAGAAAATGTTCCAAATATTGAGACAAACTTACCCCAAGTGGTGAAAATGGGAAAAGAAGCTCCGAAATCAAATTTTAATCGGTCTAAAGTGAAGAAAATCGAAAGATTTCGCGAAACAACTTTGCGTGGTGCATTAAAATACGCGTATAAAGAGCAGATCTGTGAGAAAAAATGGTCTAGGAAGGAGGAGGAGCTAATTTCGGACCTGAAGTTGTGAGGAAAAGTGTTTTGGCCAAGTGCATTTAAAGATTCGAATGTAAAAGTACCAAACTGCCCCTGTTTTTGGCTAGGTGGTCGGCCGACCACCTTTTCTGGTAGGCCGACCACCCCCTCTCACCAAACCTGGTCGGTGGCCCTCCTAGGTGGTCTCCAATGCCTCTTTGAGCTCCCTGCAAATTTTGGTGGTGATCGGAGTCCCCAGCACTCGAGAAAGTACAAGGAAAGTGCACTTTTCAGCGCAAAATCCCTCCGCGAGAACTTCAACTCCAATTTTCGATGCATGCTTCGTTGTCATTCATCAAAAGCAAGGTGTATCCTTTTTTAGTACGTTGTGACCCCTCCGGGAGGTAAACCGGAGGTTGCGATTGAGTTTTCCTCGTCAAAGCTCGCATTTGTTTGCTCGATGTTTTGTTTTAAACACGCTCGTAAAGTCGCACTTATCTTGTGTTGTTATGCATTCCACTCGCATTGTTGTGAACATCGCTCGCATTATTGTGTACATTTCATTGGTATTGTCATGCCTCCATGCTTAACTCACGTTGTCACGCGTGTTTCTCTTGCATTGCGATGCACTTTTCCCTTGGCACCATGTTTGTCTGCGTTCGATATAGCATTAAACATATGTTGCTAACTATGTTGTGCTTGTTCAGTTTCTCCTTTTTGCAGGCACGATATTGTATGTACGG
This sequence comes from Camellia lanceoleosa, assembly GCA_025200525.1. NCBI lineage: Eukaryota > Viridiplantae > Streptophyta > Magnoliopsida > Ericales > Theaceae > Camellia > Camellia lanceoleosa. The sequence continues at coordinate 864,897 of JANUSC010000068.1, forward strand.
TTCATTTGAAGCTGGTGCGACCAGACAAGTCGCACAGGTATTGTATCTTCTTCATATGTGACGTGGCGAGAATTGAATAATTCTCCACATTCTTACTGAATGAAATGTAGTTGTTGCTTTGCATTCTTGTTTAAAAATGTTGCATCTATTGTGAATACTTGCTTCATTACAGCTTGTTGCTTTGCATGATCATGAGTTACGTTCGACTTGGTGCATCTTCGTTTTGCATTTTGCCCCCGCCTGCGGGCATGCCTGCGGGCACATCTCTCTGTTTATCTTGCCTGTTTGTCTAAGTCTTCAGCCTTGTCAAAAATAGGTCGTCTCTAGGCTTTGACATTCACTCCCGTCAATTATGACTTCGAAGTTCTCACAAAGAGGCAATCAGAGACACCACATTTTTGACCGACCTTAAGACTCAGACGTCACCAACTGAGCGCTCGGTGATGATGCATATTGTGCTCGTTCTGAGGTTGCAGAGTCTTGACTGAGAGCCTTGCCTCTAGACTTCGGGACTCTTTTGTGCTTTGCCTCGGTTTGCGAACCAGGTCCTGTTTTCTCTGTTTTCTCTTCCCGAAGTGAGGGAGAGGTCTCGTAGACCATCTCCCAGTGGCCGTAGGCTACGTGTAGACACCCCATTTTTGACCGACCTTAAGACTCAGACGTCACCGATTGAGACGTCACCGATTGAGCACTTGGTGATGTTGCATATCGTGCTCGTTCAGAGGTTTCAAAGTCTCGGCTGCGAGCCTTGCCTCCGGAATTCCGGACTCTTTCATGCTTTGCCTTGGTTTGCGAACCAGGCTCTGTTTTCTCTGTTGTCTCTTTTCGAAGGAAGGGAGAGGTCTCGTAGATCATCTCTCAGTGGCCGTAGGCTACGTTTCGTGGTCGTAGGCCATTTTTCCCGTTTGGAGCCCGGTTTCCCGTTTTTCGGAGCCGTCGGCCGTGTGCCTCGGTTCGGGACCGCTTAACCACCTCCGTTTGCTCTGATTTTTGGCATACACCTTATTTGCTCCCTTTCGAGGGACACTGTGGCTCGAGAGACCAACTTCGTGGTCGAACGCCACCTCTGGTGCTTAACAGTTAGTTTTCGGGGCCCCGGGCTGCGTGTTTCGGCCCCCGAACCTTCGTTTTGCATCGGTTTGAGTTCATTTTTGGCAGGGACCTCTGTTTCATTGTGAGGAAGGTCGTAGAAGGGTGGGAGGCCAGTAATTGTTCTAAGGACCAATTTTATTTCTTCATCGCCCTCCGTCGCCCGTTTTTCTTACTAGAAAGCCAATGTTAACCACCCTAAGGCCAGTTTTTCTTGCCCTAAACCACATATATGTGTTGTACACACCTGGGAGGCCACCAATATCATATGGCCGGCCAGTAATTGTGTTTGACCCTTTTGAACCCCTCCAAAAAATGGACTTTTCTCTCTCCTGATTCACCTTTTCCAGTTTTTGACCACATAGTTGTGTTGAGCACACATGGGAGGCCACCAATATGAGGTGGCTGGCCAACAATCAGTCCTGACCCATTTGACCCTTGGCCGGCCGGCCATGAGGAGGGCCAGCCGGCCACCTGCAACTTAAATAACCAGCCGGCCAGGATCCTTGCACCCTGCTCCTTCCAACTGTGACCTCTTTTTCCCCCTAGATTCTGTATCCGGAGGGGGGAGAACTTTTGGGGGGGGAAACTTAAATTTGAATCTGCCCCCCTTTTCCCACTCTTGTGCCTATATAACCAGGCCCTCCACCTCCCTTTTGAAGGGTTAGAAAGTTTGGTTTAAGTCTCCTACACTGTATCTCTCTCTCTCTCTACACTCCAACCCTCAAAACCTCTCAAATCCTACACCCATTCTACTCCATCTCCAAGCCAACCAATCCAAACTCTATTCCAGCAGCTTGGAGGCTCTTTCCAGAGGATAGGAGCACTACTTCTCAAGCCAAGAATTGCTGGTTCATTGGTCTACAAGGGTGAGTCCCTATTCTCCCTCTTTTGTGCTCTATTTTGTTCCATATCTAAGCCATACTTGCTTACATTTTTGGGCTCCGACCCTAACTGAAAATAGTCATGTTTTGAGGTCTTTTTCATGTTTAATTAAGGGTTCTTCCCTGTTTGAGGCTTCATACTACCACTTGCCTCTTTAGCTCTCATTCATGTCTCTTTCTTGCATAGTATTTTAGGCCTATTTTTAAACTGTTTTAAGCTTGGTTTCAACATTGTTGAAGGGCTCTTCACTGTTTGAGGCTTCCATCTGTCACTTGCCTCTTTATCTCTCTTTTGGCCCTATTTTTGCATGCTTTTTTTAGCTCCTTGTGCTTGTATTTTTGGGCTCTGGTCCGAACTTTAAACAGTCATATTTTGACCCACTCTTCATGTTTGATCAAGGGTCTTTCACTGTTTGAGGCTTCCTTTTTGCTCTGTGTTAAAGCTCTCTTTTATGCCTCATTTTGTATAGTATTTTAAGCTTGCTTGTGCACTGTTTTGGGCTTGGTCATAAACTGTAAAATATCATGTTTTGGGTCCCTCTTCAACATTGTTGAAGGGCCCTCCTCTGTTTGAGGCCAGAAGCCATCACTTGCTTCTTTGTCCCTCTTTTGGCCTTTTTCTTGCATAATGTTTTAGGCCTACTTGTGTTTATTTTCGTGGCTTGATGTAAACTGTAAAGTGTTTCATATTAAGCCCCTCTTCAACTTTTTTGAAGGGCTCTTTGCCATTTAGGGCCAGCAGCTGTTACTTGCTTCTTTATCTCTCTTTCGAGGCCATTTTTGCATGTTAGCTTAGCCCTACTTGTGTTCACCTTTTGGCCTTTCTTAAAACTGGAAATATGCTTGTTTTGGAACTGTCTTGATTCTGCCTTCATACTTCATATTCAAATAATGCATGCTTTGTATAGCTATGAGTCATTTCATGCGCCTAGTTTCGAGTTTCGAGTCTCATTTCATGCATCGGGTGTCATGTTTCCATGTTTCGAGGCTGTTTTGCATTATATTTTAGCGCTAAAATTTGCATGTTAGTATGCCATATTCCATGCCTTGCCATGCTTTGTTAGAGTGGCATTTGGTGCCTTAGGGTCAGTCCTCGGTTTGCGTACACGTGTGCACGCATCTCGAGTGTCTCATTTCCATCTAATGGCCTCTTATGTGAGTGTGGCTAAGGTCCACTTGTGTTGGTGTAAGTCCATTATGCATTGTGTATGCCATTTCATTTCATAGCATTGTGTATGCTAGGTTGTATGTTAGTGCATTGTGTATGCCATGTTACCTCGTGCATCGTGTATGCCATTTCATAGCATTGTGCATGTTAGGTTGTATCTTAGTTGTATTCATGCATGTCATGCATATTGCATTGTGTTTGGGATAGGAGTTAGCCCGAGCATGGGAAACGAGGTACGTTTCGTACTCCGAGTGACGGAACGTGTCTCAATTCCCCAGTCGCCGACACTATGGATTACCCATGATGGAGTTTAGGTATTGTTGTGTTTACATGTGCCTTCATTTCATATTGAGTCGTGCAATTCGACTCCTCGGCCATCATTCATTAAGACGCGTGATTGGTGGCACGAGGATCGAGACATGCATACATATGTGAAAATACATTGCTATGCCCCTTTCCTGCTCTCTGTTGCAGCAAGTCAAAAACCAGCAGCCCTCCGGAGCTTGGCGCGCATTCCAAGAACAATTGCAAAAAGAGGCTAATTGGGGCGTCGCCGTGGATTTCCGCGCGAGGCAGCGCAAACATGCATCATCCATCATCCGGAACAGAGTCAAGGCGGTCCCTAGCTTTCACGCTAGTTTACAGCTTTCCTAGTTTAATTTGTTAATTAATTAGGGTTTTTGTACATATTTGGACTGTATTATTCATTCGGGACTGTATATTATTTATTCGGACCCTCTGTGCGAGGGCATAATTGTAATAAGAGTGCGTGTGTGTAATGTATGTCTTCCAACCCCACGTCTTTCTTTCCTTTTATTTACCTGCTTATGATGGTTAGATTAGGGCATGTTTCAATTAGCATACAGTATGATAGCATATTTGCATTCATTCATCTGTCTTGCATGCACCGGGCTCGGCGCATCATACTAACTGCATTTGTATTTCAATTCCAAGTTGAATACTTGTTAGCTGTAGCGTCCCATACACCATGTTTAGAATAGCCGAGCCTGCTATAGTTGCATTTTTGCATGTGTTGCATTAGGCATTTCTGTATAATTAGGATTATGCATGGATTTCTAATTAGCTTCTGTTTTGGCTTGAAGTACTCGGTAAGTTTTATGCTTTAGCATCCTTGCATGCGTGTGAGTGACTGCCATGATAGCATGCTTACCATGAGGCTATGTGCTTATGTGATATACCTGCTTGAATGCCTGTGGGTGAAGGTTGGGTTATTTGGATTGGAACAAATCATTAACTGTGAGTTTTAAGCCCACTAGATAGTGGCAAAACCATATTTTCTAAGCCCACCTGAGGGTGGCAAAATCTGCATTTTAAGCTTACCTGCGGGTAGCAAACTATCTTTCAAAAACGAACATGAAATGTTTTGTTCCAATTCAGGCGACCCGGTCTATACTTGTATGTTGTGCGCATCACATAGTAAATCTAGGCTAATAACCGGAATAAGAGCACATAATGTTTTCAAAACTAGATATCATGGTTAGTAGAGGCCGATCTTTGATCGGGCGAGCGGAGGTGCTCACGAAGTGACCTTTCCCAATCGTACCCAAGTTCCCGAGCCGAGGCAACTTTGGTGATGACGGACACGTGGCCTTAAGCAACGAGTCAGGGTTTCCTAAATTTCCCAAAAATAAAAATATTTAGGTGGCGACTCTGTATCTGGCAAAGCAGTCCATGTTTGGCACTTCTTTCAAAATCTGTTTTCTCAAAACGATTTGCCGGATTTGGACTCTTTGGTTCAGATTAAGAACCGTGACAAAAATCGAGTCCGAACTGTGGCGAGGTCCACCGCGGACTTGTTACAGTTTCTGGCGACTCTGCTGGGGATTTAGAGAACTTGACTCAAACTCATGATATCTGGTTTTGACTACACTTGTGTGTTTCTTTGCATTTCATTTACATTGTTGCGCCTAGGACACCGTGTTTGCCATCTGCTATTCCTGAACGGTTTGCCGGAGGCTTGTCTTGTCAAGGCATGACCATAAGGCTGACCGGTTATGGGCTCTGCCAGTATGGGAACTCAAACCCCGGTTTTATCGGGGCACCCTTTTTGACCTAGTGCATATCGAAATCCGTTGTGACCATTCCAAACTAGGACAGGTTGCTTACCCGATATAGGTTGTTTGAAACCGCTGCGTGCGTAGTGAAACCCTAGTTCCTGACAAAATAGGACAGGGAAACCCTACCCCATCATAGGGGTGTTTTGGCTCTCACTTATCTGTTATGTGCTTTTAGAGTGCGTCTCTACAAAGAGTGCATGTATCAGTTTGCAAGTTTGGGCATCAGGCCTGCGGGCGTCAGTCAGTGTTTGAGAATCGATTATCTGCGGGTATCGGATTCAGTCTTTGGGGAACAGTGATTCTGGGACAGTGATCAGTGTTTGAAGATAGTGTGTATTCAGCTTATCAACCGTGTGTTGTTATGTCCAACTGTGTGTTGTGTATTTATTTTAAGCTGTTATGCTGTTCGTTTATCTGGTTATTTATTTCCTTTTCGCTTTATTTATCTTTTTGCTAGGGCAGTTTTAGCACAATTGCTTCCGACCCAGTAGATATTCCCCAAGCACTTTGGACAAGAGGTCGTCGGCTCAATCGATCTGAGGATCTGGTTGACAGACATCCAGTGTTCCATTCTCTACCCCCAGTTGTCAGAAGAAGGCCAAGAAAACGCAGTGTATCTGAGCAGAGGTTACCAGAGCAGTGGTCTACCCTAATAGCAAACAGTCGAGTTGAGGTTTCAGTTTCCGCCATAGAGATACACATACCCGTTAGTCAGCAAGACCAACAGAATATGGCCGGGATAGAAGAAATGATGCGCCAAATGCAGGAGAGCATGAGACAAATGCAGGAGGGCCGCCCGCCAAGCGGAGTTCTCTAAACAAGAGCCACAATCATGGCTCAAAGAAATGAGCTCATCACTAGACTCCAATGACAAACCGAAGCATCGACCTCACATCTAGTTCCTCCTCCACCGGGCCCCCCCCGGCGAGCAGCCTCACCTCGAGAATGCTCGCCAAACACCGTAACACCGTGCCAAATGTCCGTAACATCCGGGAGGACACAGACCTTCCAAGGGGGCAGCTCGCCCCGCTCCGCCTCAACTGTCCCAAGACCCATACACCGCTAACCACGGACTCTCCTTCGAGTTGAAATAGACCATACAAAGACGAAATTGAGTAAGCTCGAGAAGCTATTCAAGAAATCCCAAGGAGTAAAGGCTATTCCAGATATCGAGGACGGATATACCGATGTGGCTGTGACCTTACCAGATAGATTAAAAATGCCGCAGATTAATCGCTTCGATGGATCCGGGGATCCCATGGTCCACCTCCGGTTATACTCAGATATACTACGGCCAATGGGCCTAACCAGACCACAAAAGCTTTCGCTATTCAGCCGAACCTTGTCGGGTGTGGCCGCTATCTGGTATGCGAAGTTGGAGGATGAGGTCAAAAGAAGTTGGGATAAAATGGCCGAGGCCTTTGTTGCACAATACTCGTATAATACCCAGATCGAGATTACAACTCGTGATCTCGAAACAACAAAGCAGGAGCCCAAAGAGACTTTCTCGGATTTCGTGACTCGATGGAGGGCGAAGGCATCAATGATGACTTTGAGGCCTTGATAAGGACGGATCAGATGATTGTGCGCAATCTCCAACCGAAATTGATGCAGAAGATGATTGTACTCCCCTTCCCTACCTTCTCAGATCTACACGAGATGGGAGTACAAATCGATGATGCAATGACACAGGTCTCGATCGACCAAGGCAGGATCACCAAGAACCTTTTAACCGTAATAACAATACAGCCCAGTGGCGCTACAACAAAGAAGAGCTTGGTCAAGATGGTCGCCACCATTCCCCCCCCCCCTTCCAAGGCCCATGGCAGCCACACCCTTCTCCGGTGCATCCGGAAGTAATACCCAAACCACTAAATATTAGCCCAGAGGCCAAAGAACCTTCACCCCACTATATATCCCTTTGTCCAAGGCTCTAGGGGTCTTAATCAGAAAGGGGCATCTAAAACCCCTGGAGCTGAGGCCATTACCAAATCCACTTCCCCCCTCTCACAACCCAACCAAGTACTGTGCATATCACCAATAGCATGGTCATGATACCGACCAATGTTTCAGGCTGCGTCACGAGATTCAAGACCTCGTTGACAAAAATGTGATTCTGCCTCCAGAGAGACCTAACGTCACAACCAATCCACTCCCTACACACAACCAAGCTCCACCTCCCAAAAGAGTCAATCTTATCCAGACTGGGGTCGTGTCTTACGATCCTAGCATCTATATTACTGCTTCCCACCTACCTAAGCCGGAGGTGATCCTTCCTGTCTGCACTGACTTGTGCATGATGGACATCTCCACAACCCAATCTGAGCCAATGGTAGTGACCACCGAAGATGGAACAGGGCAGATTTCAGAAGAGAGTGGAATTGTTGAGTTTGGGATTGAGCAGTCTGGGAATCCCGCTGGAGGAGCCTACGATCCAAGTGAGTACATCCAGTCAAGAAGGGCGAAATTTGAGGGTAGGGCTGCCGAAGAGCGAATTATGTGTAATTGAGGATTTGAGCGAACGGATGATCTAACAGCTGTAGGGGAGGGCCTTGCCAACCTCCAGTTCTTCAGTGACCAAGAATCAGGGGATGCGGCAATCAACTGGTTCGAGTACGAGGAGTCGGCAGAAACTACCGGATGGTTAGATGATCAACCAGACGTTGTAGAATTTTAACCAGAACAGGGCCCGGCAAGGGCAAGGGTATCAGTGGTGGCCGGAAGGGCCGAAAGTCAAAATACATTGCCAGAGAGCGCCGGTACAAAGAATTTTGCTCGGAACCAAGACATTGTGAATGCAGGGAAAACCAAACAACAAACCGAGCTAACGCAGGTGGAACAAGAGAAGAATTGGGATTCTGAGAGAGTCCGGAAAGCCAAAACCCATGAAAGGATTGAAAGTCTTTGTGAGCACGAGAGCAGAGCGAGAATTTGTGAGCATATGGGCTAAGAGTACTGGGAGTACAAACATGCCAGAGCCAGACAGGTGCCTATTGAACGCTAGCGGGATATGGTGGGAAGACGATGATTTATGTCTTGCCCACACAGACGATGATTGGAGAAATAATCAACCAGATGACACCTGGTACCTCGACGAAGTGGATCACATGACAAGAAGCGGACGGTACTTCAAGTCCCCGCACCTAGACCAACCTGAGGCATCTGGGAAAGACAAGGAAGCTGAGAAATAGAGGGAGAAGCAAATTGAAGAAGAAGCTGTGCTCAAGCAATTGAAGAAGATACAAGCAAACATCTCCATCCGGGACCGCTATGGCATCACGGTACCTGAGCAGTTGTCCTATCTGCTATGGACAAGGCCAAACTCTCTATAGATACTACACCAGAGCAGCTGGTTGAGCTGGTCTTTCCGGGAGGAGGTTCTCCGACGTTAACCTTTTCAAACAAAGAACTGCCGCCTGAGGGCGCAAATCATAACAAACCCTTCTACATTTCTGTGGAATGTAGAGATAAGTGGATACCGGTGGTACTTGTCGATACCGGATCCGCCATCAACGTCTGTCCAGCCAGAACAGCGTATGCAATTGGGTTGAAGCCCGCGGACTTCGTGCCGACTACTCAAGTGATCAGAGCATATGATAATACTAGCAGAGAAGTGATGGGGACTGTCAAGATTCAGACCCAGGTTGGTCCAGGACAACACAACATTGAATTCCATGTCTTGGACGTTCCCGCAACCTTTAACCTACTCTTGGGGCGGCCGTGGTTGCACCAAGTAAGGGCAGTCTCTTCCACTCTACATCAGATGGTGAAATACCCCTATGGAAAGGGAGTAGCCATTGTTTTCGGGAATTCATCAATCCATCCGCCTCCGAAGGTATCTACGCCAGTCCTAGAAATCGAGCACGGCATGGAAGATGTGTTCCTATCAGGGTTTACTCTGGCTGAGGCTCGGGTTGTGCAGAATATCATGGCTGTGAATGAGGGAGTATACGTCAGTGCTCAATCCGTCTACCTCATGAACAAGCTAGAACACATCCCCGGGATGGGATTAGGAAGGAGCGGCCGAAAAGGCGTCGCAACATTGGCCGAAGTGCCACACAACCCTCATATCTTTGGCTTGGATTATCTGCCCACCAAAGAGGACTGGGTAAGGAAGGGAAAGGAAATGGTCGGAAGAGCCAGAGCAAAGCAGGCTGGAAAGCCTTTTGAATTAATGCATAGGCCCATCCGTAGTATTGAGCAGACGCTTCGTCCCAGGAGGAGGACTTTCCATTTCGGCTTCAGAGTGGTGGCTGCGGAGAAGCGCGTGCCAAGCTTCGAGATTTTCTTTGATCTACAATTACCCGGGGATGACGTTGCCACAGAGCAGACAGACCCATCAGCTGAGGTTGAGAAGTGTAAGGCAGTGGACTCCGAGGGCACTGAAATTGAAATGGAGGTAGCATTGCCATGTCTACTTTCAGATCCTCCGATCGACCATAAGTGCTTGGGGGATAACTTCTCGGTTTCCATGATTGGGGATGAAACGGCTGCGAGCCTACCAACAACTATTTTGGATGCATCTATCGCGCCCTATCTCACTTGGCAATACGAGGAGGGATTTTTGTCCAAAGAAGATCGTCAGTAGTGGCCGATCTGATTCCACCGACTCTTGAGTGAGAATCAATTCAGCTCGAAGTCTGAGTCCGGTACTCTGGGGATGATAACCCGGATACCTGACCCAAGATCTGAAGGGCCCAAACCTTGCCAAGTCAACCAAATCGGACGACCTCCAGGAGCTCAGATACCAATCTCTACGCGGTAGAGCCATATCCCTTCAAGTCGAGAAGTCACTGATTCGAATGAATACATATTTCAGCATAAAATGAATAAGCTGTGTGCAAATGGAAGGAATAAGCTACGTGCAAATAAAATGAATAGGCTGCGTGCAAAGTAAAGTAAGCGAACTGTGTGTTCAGAAAATCAGTGTTTGGGCTGCGTGTTCAATCAGTGTGTGCTGCGTGTTCACCATCAATTCGAACAGGCGCTCGTTGAAAATCAATGTTTAGGGCCATGTTCAATCGATGTGTCGATGTTCACCTTCAATTCGAGCTGTGTGTTCAGAAAATCAGTGTTTGGGCTGCGTGTTCAATCAGTGTGTGCTGCGTGTTCACCATCAATTCGAGCTGTGTGTTCAGAAAATCAGTGTTTGGGCTGCGTGTTCAATCAGTGTGTGCTGCGTGTTCACCATCAATTCGAGCTGTGTGTTCAGAAAATCAGTGTTTGGGCTGCGTGTTCAATCAGTGTGTGCTGCGTGTTCACCTTCAATTCGTTGTCGAGCCGTGCGCTCGAAAAAATGTTTGGGCCGTGTTCAATCGCGTGTTCACCTTCAATTTGAGCTGTGTGTTCAGAAAATCAGTGTTTGGGCTGCGTGTTCAACCAGTTTGTGCTGCGTGTTCACCATCAATTCGAGCTGTGTGTTCAGCAAATCAGTGTTTGGGCTGCGTGTTCAACTCTCAATCAGTGTGTGCTGCGTGTTCACTATTAATTCGAGCTGTGTGTTCAGAAAATCAGTGTTTGGGCTGCGTGTTCAATCAGTGTGTGCTGCGTGTTCACCATCAATTCGAACTGTGCGTTCAGAAAATCAGTGTTTGGGCTGCGTGTTCAATCAGTGTGTGCTACGTGTTCAGAAAATCAGTGTTTGGGCTGTGTGTTCAACCAGTGTGTGCTGCGTGTTCACCATCAATTCGAGCTATGTGTTCAGAAAATCAGTGTTTGGGCTGCGTGTTCAACTCTCAACCAGTGTGTGCTGCGTGTTCACCATCAATTCGAGCTGTGTGTTCAGAAAATCAGTGTTTGGGCTGCGTGTTCAACTCTCAACCAGTGTGTGCTGCGTGTTCACCATCAATTCGAGCTGTGTGTTCAGAAAATCAGTGTTTGGGCTGCGTGTTCAACTCTCAATCAGTGTGTGCTGTGTGTTCACCTTCAATTTGAGCTGTGTGTTCAAAAAATCAGTGTTTGGGCTGCGTGTTCAACTCTCAACCAGTGTGTGCCGTGTGTTCACAATCAATTTATGGACTGAGAGTTTAGAAATTCAAATGATCGAACTGTGTGTTCAGAATGTAAACAGAATGCTATGTCCTAGACTAGACATTCTAAATAAGTTGTGTGCTCAAAATGAGCAGACAAACATGGCAAAAGGCACGGAATGCATGAAAAATTCATAATACGTTGCAGAAAAGGTAAAAAACGAAGTAAATACCTCTCGCGCCTCATGGGAGAGGTGATACTCTGGCTCCCGCAGAAGCAGATCCCCAGGCGCTCGCCCGTCAAAATCAGTGAAGTGATAGAAAACAGCCCGCGGAAGAATATGTACTAGAGGGTCGTACCTCTCGGGTATGAAAGGTCAAACCCTCGGGGGCAGAGCCATAATATCAGGATCAACCCCAGCACCCGGAGGGCCTCCACCGTGAGGGAAACGACCAGCCATTTCAGGAAATCTGCAAAAAGGAGCAAAAATGAGCAAAATGAGCCGAAATAGGAAAAAGTCAACAAAAGTCAACTCTCGGGAAATGAAAAAGTCAACAAAAGTCAACTCCCGAGAAAATCCTCCAAATGTTTAGACAAACTCACCTCAAGTGGCGAAAATGAGAAAAGAAGCACCGAAATCAAAATTTAATCGGTTCAAAGTGCTTAAAACTGAAAGATTTCGCGGAAACAACTTGCGTGGGACATTGGAAACGCGTATAGAGCACAGATCTGAGAGGGAAAATGCTCTAGGAAGGTAGAGGAGGCAATTTCGGAGTTGGAGTTGTGAGGAAAAGTGCTTTGGCCGAATGGATTTAAAGAAAGGAGAGCAAAAGTACAAAATTGCCCCGGATTTGGCCTAGGTGGCCAGCCGGCCACCTTTTCTGGCAGGCCGGCCACCCCTCTCTCAAAAAAGTGGCCGGTGGTGTTCCCCACAGGGCCTCCAAGCTCTCTGCAAATTTTGGTGATGATCGGAGTCCCCGAGACCTGAAAAAGTATAAGAGAAATGCACTTTCTGTAGCGAAATCACTCCGCCGGAACTTCAGCTTCAACTTCCGACGCGTATCTCATCATTACTCATCGAAAGTGAGATGTATCCTTTTTGAACATGTTGTAACCTCTTCAGGAGGTGAATCGGAGGCCGCAATCGAGTCGCCCTCGCCGAAACGCGCAGTTCCTTGCTCGTTGTTTTGTGACAAACATACATCCTGGTTTATGCTTGTTCTGCATTGTTGTGCACATAACTTGCATTCTCATGCATATACTTGCATTGTTATGCACGTCTCCTTAACATTACCAAGACTCCGCACTTAAACCCGCGTTGCCACGCGCGTTTTTCCTCGCGTTGTGATGCACCTTCCCACCGGCACCATGTTTGTCTGTATTCGAAGTCGCATTGAACATATGTTGTCAAGCATGTTGTGCTTGTTGAGTTTCTTTCTTTTGCAGGCACGATATTGTATGTACGGTTCATTTGAAGCTGGTGCGACCAGACGAATCGCGCAGGTATTGTATCTTCTCGGTGTGAGACGTGGTGAGAATTGAATAATTCTCCGCATTCTTAACTGCATGAAATGTAGTTGTTGCTTTGTATTCTTGCTTCAAACTGTTGCATCTATTTGCGAATACTTGCTTCATTATAGCTTGCTGCATTTGCATGATCATTAAGTTACATCTGGCCTTGTGCATACCACTTTGAATTTTGCCCCTGCGGAACGCGCTGCGAGCACATCTCATTTATCTCGCCTGTTTGTCTAAGTCTTCGGCCTTGTCAAAAATGGGTCGGCTCTGGGCTTTGACATTCACTCCCGTCACTTGTGACTTTGGAGCTCTGTCAAAGAGAGGCAACTGTAGACACCCCATTTTTGACCGACCTTAAGACTCAGACGTCACCGATTGAGCACTTGGTGATGTTGCATATCGTGCTCGTTCAGAGGTTTCAGAGTCTCGGCTGCGAGCTTTGCCTCCGGACTTCCGGACTCTTTCATGCTTTGCCTTGGTTTGCGAATCAGGCTCTGTTTTCACTGTTTTCTCTTCCCGAAGGGAGAGAGAGGTCTCGTAGATCATCTCTCAGTGGTCGTAGGCCATTTTGCCCATTTGGAGCCCGGTTTTCGGTTTTTCGGAACCGTCGGCCGTGTGCCTCGGTTCGGGACCGCTTAACCACCTCCGTTTGCTCCGATTTTTGGCATACACCTTATTTTCTCCCCTTTCGAGGGACACTGTGGCTCGAGAGACCAACTTCGTGGTCGAACGCCACCTCCGGTGCTTAACAGTCAGTTTTCGGGGCCCCAGGCTGCGTGTTTCGGCCCCCAAACCTTAGTTTTGCTTGGGTTTTAGTTCATTTTTGGCAGGGACCTCTGTTTCATTGTTAGGAAGGTCGTAGAAGGGTGAGAGGCGATGGTGTTACGAGGACGGTTTTATTTCTTCATCGCCTCCGCCTGCTTGTTTTCTCACTAGAAAGCCAATGTTGACCACCCTAAGGCCACTTTTTCTTGCCCTAAACCACATATTTGTGTTGTACACACTTGGAAGGCCACCAATATCATATGGCCGGCCAGTAATTGTGTTTGACCCTTTTGAACCCCTCCAAAAAATGGGCTTTTCTCTCTCCTGGTTCACCTTCTCCAGTTTTTGACCACATGGTTGTGTTGAGCACACATGGGAGGCCACCAATATGAGGTGGCCGGCCAACAATCAGTCCTGACCCTTTTGACCCTTGGCTAGCCGGCCATAGAGAGAGCCGGCCGGCCACCTGCAACTTAAATAACCAGCCGGCCATGATCCTTGCACCCTGCTCCTTCCAGCTGTGACCTCCTTTGCCCCTCAGATTCTGTATCCGGGGGGGGAACTTTTGGGGAGGAAACTTAAATTTGAATCTCCCCCCCTTTTTCCACTCTTGTGCCTATATAACCAGGCCCTCCAGCTCCCTTTTGAAGGGTTACAAAGTTTGGTTTAAGTCTCCTACATTGTATCTCTCTCTCTCTACACTCCAACCCTCAAAACCTCTCAAATCCTACACCCATTCTACTCCATCTCCAAGCCAACCAATCCACACTCTATTCCAGCAGCTTGGAGGCTCTTTTCAGAGGCTAGGAGCACTACTTCTCAGGCCAAGAATTGCTGGTTCATTGGTCTACAAGGGTGAGTCCCTATTCTCCCTCTTTTGTGCTCTATTTTGTTCCATATCTAAGCCATACTTGCTTACATTTTCGGGCTCTGACCCTAACTGAAAATAGTCATGTTTTGAGGCCTTTTTCATGTTTGATTAAGGGTTCTTCCCTGTTTAAGGCTTCATACTACCACTTGCCTCTTTAGCTCTCATTTATGTCTCTTTCTTGCATAGTATTTTAGGCCTATTTTTCCACTGTTTTGAGCTTGGTCATAAACTAAAAAGAGGCTTTTTTTGAGCCCTTCTTCAACATTGTTGAAGGGCTCTTCACTGTTTGAGGCTTCCATCTGTCACTTGCCTCTTTATCTCTCTTTTGGCCCTATTTTTGCATGCTTTTTTTAGCTCCTTGTGCTTGTATTTTTGGGCTCTGGTCCAAACTGTAAATAGTCATATTTTGACCCACTCTACATGTTTGATCAAGGGTCTTTCACTGTTTGAGGCTTCCTTTTTTCTCTTTGTGTTAAAGCTCTCTTTTATGCCTTATTTTGTATAGTATTTTAAGCTTGCTTGTGCACTGTTTTGGGCTTGGTCATAAACTGTAAAATATCATTTTTTGGGCCCTTCTTCAACATTGTTGAAGGGCCCTCCTCTGTTTGAGGCCAGAATACATCACTTGCTTCTTTGTCCCTCTTTTGGCCTTTTTCTTGCATAATGTTTTAGGCCATCTTGTGTTTATTTTCGTGGCTTGATGTAAACTATAAAGTGTTTCATTTTGAGCCCCTCTTCAACTTTGTTGAAGGGATCTTTTCCATTTAGGGCCAGAATCTTTTACTTGCTTCTTTATCTCTCTTTCGAGGCCATTTTTGCATGTTAGCTTAGCCCTACTTGTGTTCACCTTTTGGCCTTTCTTAAAACTGGAAATATGCTTGTTTTGGGACTGTCTTGATTCTGTCTTCATACTTAATGTTCAAATAATGCATGCTTTGTATAGCTATGAGTCATTTCATGCGCCTAGTTTCGAGTTTCGAGTCTCATTTCATGCATCGGGTGTCATGTTTCCATATTTCGGAGCTGTTTTGCATCATATTTTAGTGCTGAAATTTGCATATTAGTATGCCATATTCCATGCCTTGCCATGCTTTGTTAGAGTGGCATTTGGTGCCTTAGGGTCGGTCCTCGGTTTGCGTGCACGTGTGCACGCATCTCGAGTGTCTCATTTCCATCTAATGGCCTCTTATGTGAGTGTGGCTGAGGTCCACTTGTGTTGGTGTAAGTCCATTATGCATTGTGTATGCCATTTCATTTCATAGCATTGTGTATGCTAGGTTGTATGTTAGTGCATTGTGTATGCCATGTTACCTCGTGCATCGTGTATGCCATTTCATAGCGTTGTGCATGTTAGGTTGTATCTTAGTTGTATTCATGCATGTCATGCATATTGCATTGTGTTTGGGATAGGAGTTAGCCGAGCACGAAGCGAGTGCGTTCGTACTACGGTGACGGAACGTATCTCAATCCCCCAGTCGCCGACACTCCGGATTACCCATGATGGAGTTTAGGTATTGTTGTGTTTACATGTGCCTTCATTTCATATTGAGTCGTGCAATTCGACTCCTCGGCCATCATTCATTAAGACGCGTGATTGGTGTACGAGGATCGAACATGCATACATATGTGAAAATACATTGCTATGCCCTTTCTGCTCTCTGTTGCGACAAGTCAAAAACCGGCGACCCTCGAGCTTGGCGCATTCCAGAACAATTGCAAGGAGGCTAATTGGGGCATCGATGGATTTCAGCATAAGCGGCGCAAACATGCATCATCCATCATCGGGAAGTCAGGCGGTCCTAGCTTTCAGCTAGTTCTGACTTTCCTAGTTTAATTTGATAATTAATTAGGGTTTTTGTACATATTTGGACTGTATTATTCATTCGGGACTGTATATTATTTATTCGGACCCTCTGTGCGAGGCATAATTGTAATAAGTGCGTGATTGTGATGTATGTCTTCCAACCCACGTCTTTCTTCCCTTTTATTTACACTTATGATGGTTAGATTAGGGCATGTTTCAATTAGCATCTGATATGATAGCATGTTTGCATTCATTCATCTATTTTGCATGCAAGGCTCGGCGCATCATACTACTTGCATTTGTATTTCAATTCCAAGTTGAATACTTGTTAGCTGTAGCATCTCATATGCCATGTTTAGAATAGCCAAGCTTTGCTATAGTTGCATTTTGCATGTGTTGCATTAGGCATTTACGTATAATTAGGATCATGCATGGATTTCTAATTAAGCTTGTTTTGGCTTGGGTACTCGGTAAGTTTTATGCTTTAGCATCCTTGCATCGTGTGAGTCTTGCCATGATAGCATGCTTACCATGAGGCTATGTGCTTATGTGATATACACTTGAATGCACGTGGGTGAAGGTTGGGTTATTTGGATTGGGACAAATCATTAGCTGTGAGTTTAAGCCCACTAGATAGTGGCAAAACCATCTTTTCTAAGCCCACTGAGGGTGGCAAAATCTGCATTTTAAGCCTACTGCGGGTAGCAAACCATCTTTCAAAAACAAACATGAAATGTCTTGTTCCAATTGACGACCGGTCTATACTTGTATCTTTGTCGCATCACATAGTAAATCTAGGCTAATAACGGAATAAGAGCACAATGTTTTCAAAACTAGATATCATGGTTAGTAGAGGCGATCTTTGATCGTGGCGGAATAACTCGCAGTGACCTTCTGTCGTGCCCAAGTTCCCAAGCGAAGCAACTTTGGTGATGGCGGACACGTGGCCTTAGGCAGCAGTCGGGGTTTCCTAAATTTCCTAAAATAAAATATTTAGGTGGCGACTCTGTATGCAAAAGTAGTCCATGTTTGGCACTTCTTTCAAAAATCTGTTTTCTCAAAAGCGATTTGCGGATTTGAACTCTTTAGTTGAATTAAGATCCGTGACAATTCGAGTCCGAATGTAGCGAGGTCCCCGCGGGCTTATGCGCAATAAGTAATATAATACATTCTCACTCCCCTAAAGCCCTTGGTACTTACTAATGTAACAAAAATTCTTGACTACTACATGAGTACGAACAAGTCACACAGTGCGAACCAAACCATTTCCTTTGCACAACATTTGATTATAACCACCTTTACTAGTATAAACCATTAAGTGACTCTTCTATTTACATTGATAACCCAAAGCTACAAAATAGGATCTCATTTCCTTAAGTATAATAAAATGACTCCCCAAAATACCAAGACGCCATACCTTATTGGCGATAACCCAACTTCAACGAACTATCTCCATCGTCTGATGCACAATGCATCCAAAGGCCAAAATAACTGTCACTATTCCGAGACCTTAACAAAATGAAATAATAACTCCTCAAAAGCACTAACCACCAACTCAAATAGTGACCGTCAAACGTCACATAATAGATAATACCTTACCAAACTATTCTACATCACATTAATATTATGATAACCCGCCCAATTTAAGCATATATGCGTCACCCACGCGGAATATTACATTAGTAGCGTCATTGCGAGTAAGCAAATCCGCATAAGGAAAAATAAAATAAAATCTGAATCTGAGGAGATATGGGGTTTCGAACCCCTGACTTCAAGCTCAGGCCATAGCCCAAACCACTAAGCTAAAACACTGAGCCAAGCTACTGTTGTGATCAGATATTCAAACAAATATATATGTGTATGAGACACATATACATCAAAACAAAAAAAAAAAATAGAAGAAATACTCGTTGCGGGGTTCGAACCCTTAACCTCAGGCTCAACCTCTCCATCCTTAGGCAGCAAGACGAGACCACTCAAGCAAGTCACTCTTGTGCCACGATTAGTCGAATAAATGTATATAATACATAAATATACAATATATATACATATATGTATACAACTTTCCCTTCTCTTTCTTCTTTAGAAGCTGCGTGCGACCGCGGTTTTGCCTTTTGCGTCGATTGGCCAAGAAAAGTAGGCTTCATCGATTACCGCTTGCCTCGACTCTCTCTCCATCTTGTCTTCTTCTCTTCTGTATTATTCTGAATCAGAATTTTCCTTCTTCTACTTATTCCCTCATTTCCCTTTCTTCTTCATCACTCTCTTCCATCTCCCTCTTCAGCACTCTCTTCTGTTTCCTCTTCCTCATCGAGAGAAAAGAAGCGAGCAGAGAGGAGAAAAGTTGTCTCAAAACTTCGGTTTGTTCTCTTATTTTTTCTAACTCTCCTTTCTTGCTCTTTACATCTCTCACCACACATGGCCTCATCTGCCCCCTCCTCTCTTCCAGGACCTCAATGATCCGAGGCTCCTCTGGACCAAGTGTCCTTGCTCTCAGCTTCCTAACCTTCTGGGTTGAGTGCCCTGTTCTTATTCTTCCCTAACCTTCTGGACAGAGTGCCCTGTTCCCATTCTTCACAGCTTTCTTATGATGTCGATAGAGCAAATCATGGCTACTCAATCGATATTGAGGCCAACCACTTCACACTAAGCTCTTGCATGGAAATACGTGACTGCGGTTACCAAATTATCTCACTGATTCTGAGAATAGAACCATTGAAGTACAAAAGCTAAACTCCCAACTTTCTCTGCTCGAGCATGTACAAAGATCTTGCGGCGAAGATTTGCGCCCTAAAGGCAGAGAACAAAGAGTTGAAGCGAAGACCACCGTCATGACCCGACTCGAACACCTTCCGTACTTCACCTTTAACAACCAATGAGGAGTCATATCCCGGTGGTCTGCACATATCTTGGTAGAGGCTTCAAGGTCAACCAGCAGTCAAATCCTCGGCGATCCTACGCGTCTTGGTGAGCCTTCAAAAAGTCTCGGCGATAAAAAAAGGAAGGGCTCGGCGGAGAGTCGAGTAAGTGAAATCGACATGTGGTACATTATCCAAAACAAGATCCTTTTGTTGTTGTTGTTGTTGTTGTTGTTGTTTGTTGGTTCTCTGTAATCGGGGATGTCATCCTGACTTCAATAAAATTAGCTTTGCTCTCTTTTTTTTACAACTATGGCATAACTAGCATAATACTTTGAGCTAGAAAACAATTTAGATTCGACTAAATTTGAGAATGATTAAATCTTGAACTCTAAACTGAATATTGATTCCATACCGTCCAGAATCAAAATCATGGCTTAACGAAAGAAAAATGAAACAAAACAATCCAAACATACCTATAGCAAAACAAAGGATCAATATAAGAGATCCACCACTCTTACTCCACAAATACTAAACAATCTCCTTTCCATTTCATGAATCACACCATCACGACATACACAATATTAACCCAAAACACTCTCATATACCTTCCATCTTCACAATTTCAACTCATACCTAAGAGGCTGTAAAAGTTAACATCGAGTCCATCCCTATCTCCTCCTAATAGATAAGCATAAGAGCTATATCAATCTTTCAATAGATACACATTTTGGTGTATCATCGAGTCCATCCCTATCTCCTCCCAAACAATATACATACATAATGTATATAAAAAATCAATCATTCACAATGATCATTCAATACCGTATTCTTTGTATTATTATAACCGTCATATTCAATGACACAACCGGATGATTAGTTTTGTTTTCCTAATCAACACACAAAGTCTACAACAAGCGAGACTAACCTCAAGGTGACCGATGTCAACCCAAAACCCGATACCAACGGTGACTAATCAACTCAATAACTTACTCGATAATGCACACAGCGATGTGCCACTCAAACCACTAACTTGATCACGGAGTTCCCTACAAACCCCAAATTTTGGAATCATGCAGGGATCTCCTCAAATTCATCGCATCAACACTGCGTCTAAGGAAATCATCATTTCCCTCCCCATGGCTACATAGCAAGCCTGCTCATCTCCTCGACCGAAGACTGACATGGTCAACCTCAATCACAACAACCCAATCACGATCTTAAAATTTCCTCTAAGAGCATTGGTTGCTAACACAACTCCACAACATCCATCATATCATGTCCTTCAACACTCATTTATTGCACTTGAGAACATTAACAACTAACTTTGAGGCAATGGGCTCCACCAATCTCACAAGTAGTCCAACAAGCAAGTGAAACAATCCAACTATAACTAACCGTCTATCCCAAGAAAATTTAGAACCGGTCTTACGAGTTCTAATGTCAACAATCAAGACATATTATCTTATATAAGAGGCAGAAATTTAGCTCAGTAGGTACTTCACTAGTCCTACCACATTGCATATGACTTAAACATTCACCTCCACATGTATCTACATCATATAAGGTAAACCATATAAGCACATAGTCATATAATCATATACATATTTTCTTACTAGATAATGATTGTCCCATGATGTTGCTAGAGTTACGTGGGAGCAGAATGAGCAGAAAGAGTCGATAGGAATGTACCACGGAAGTCGAGACTATTGGCTCCATACTAGCAAACTAAGATACGAATATATAGAAATTCTTTGAATGGATGGGAAGATGTATGTTGGAATAAACAAAAAGGATAATAAGTAGAAAGTAGGCTCTGGACGAGTCCGGAAAATGATATAAATGCAAGAGCTTGATTTAGAAAGGTATGCAAGAATAACTTCCTTAACTTAGAAAAGCTTTCTTGAGTATAGGAGGCTGACTTGCACTGTCGGATGCTAACCGGCACCCGTCGAGTGTTTGTGTCTTTGCGGTGACTATTTGAGGATCAGGCGTCTCGAGGATCTGAAGAGTATTTCCAAAACCACTTCCCACAATTGGCGCCGTCGTGGGAATACTCAAAGCACATCCATGGAAGGCGTGACACAAGATCCTCCGATAGCCACCGACAGCGATCACCAGAGTCGACTTCACTCTGGCAAATCGGCGAAAGAGATCATCGCAAGGCGCCTTTTGTCGATTCACAAACATCTTCAACGCGAGGAGACAATGCTAGCCATCATGGAGCGAGCCAAAAGGACCAAACATAGTTTAAACGGCACCATCGGCGAAACGGCGCCTTCACCGCCATCGGCCTTGGAAATAGTAAAGTCAAACAAAGCGGTCGCGGGTTCTGAAGCAACCCCCAAAGGCGGCGATCTCGGTCTCGGGCAAGCAATAAAAGCAAGGCCTTCGTGTGCTTAAACCCTATTACTTTGAGTTGACTAAAAGGCGAATGTCTCGGCGAAGTGTTCCACATGATATCCATATGATATCTGACTGCCAAAAGCCCGGTCGTACATGCAATCCGGTCCCTCCGGGCCCTCGGCGGCAACTCCGCCCATAGCGACCACGAGAATGCGCCAAGCATAAGCCGGCGGCTTGACTTGATCGGTGTAACACTCCTCCGTTGACCCATTGGTTGTCGCTACGCATAAATCGGTTCACCGTCGAGCGCGTTCTTATAGACCAAGCTGACGCCGGAGGTCATGTATTATAAAACCCTCATCAAGCTTCGGGTTCACCGAATTGGACGACTCGGGCCCTTATCCACTATTTGGCTTCAATGGTAACCCGAATACCAGCAGGAAAGATCAACCTACCCGTTCGGCGGGTTCTAGAACGATGGATGTAGAATTCTGATGCGTCCATTGCCATCGTCGTACAATATCATCATGGAAGCGATCGTGGTTGCATACCTTCTGGTAAAGCCGTCGAGCACCTACCATCAATTATTCGTTCCCAAGCGAACCACGACATTGAGCGATCGCGGCTCCCAAAATCGGCACAAGCATGTTACCTCCTGGCCGCCAAAATGCCAAAGGAATTGCAGGTGAATTCCATTGAGGTACCCAACTGGGAAATCCTCGATGACGTCGGGTGGCAACCAAGCGAAAAGGCCACGAAAGGTTTAGACCGAGTTGACATTGATGGAAGCCCGAAGAAGTTCTTTATGATCGGCACCTCTTTAAACCAAGCCGATAAACAGCAGCTGATCTCCTTTCTACTCGCCAACCTCGACGTCTTTGCGTGGACTCCGTATGAGATACCGGGTATAGACCCATCAGTTTCACAGCACCACCTGAACGTTGACCCCACATGCAAGCCCATCATTCAAAAAGGCCGTCGGTCTGCCACAGAGCACACAGCTGCCGTCATAGAAGAAGTCGATAAACTGCTTGACGCGGAACAATTAGAGAAGTCACCTACCCCATGTGGCTCTCTAACACGGTGGTGGTAAAGAAGAAAAACGGAACCTAACAAGTGTGCGACGACTTCACGGATCTGAACAAAGCCTGCCCCAAAGACTGCTTTCCCTTACCTAGAATCGACCAACTCGTCGATGCAGCGGCGCACTAACTTGAGTTTCCTCGATGCTTCCAGAGGCTATCATCAGATCACCATGGATCTGGATGACCAGGACAAACCTGCATTCCTCACCCGCAGAGGGACCTAGTGCTACAAAGTTATGCCTTTGAGAATTTGAAGAATCAGAGGCAACTTACCAAAGGCGGTCACGCTATGTCCAAGAACAACTCGGCCACACTATGGAAGTCTCGCCGACGATATGGTGGTCAAGTCCAAGAAAAAGGATCTCATAGCCGATCTAGAAGACATTGGCATCTTGCGCCAAATCTGAGAATGAAAGGCCTCCAAATCTGGCGTTTGGAATCGGCTCAAGCAAATTCTGGGTTATATTGTCAACCTGTGGAATCGAAGCCAACGAGGCAAGTCACAATTCGGAACTCAATTCCCCGTCGGTGAAAGAAGTCCAAAGTTGATGGGGATGGCGCGCACTCAATAGATTCATCGATCGGTCAGCAGACCGCTGCGAACAATTCTTCGAGCCTTCGTCAAGGCAAAGCTTTTGAATGGTCCGTGAGTCGAGGCGGCTTTCATCGGGCTCAAGACTTACCTTGGTCGATACCTCTCTTGACAACACCGGTGCCGGTGACCCCCTCATTACATGTCTGGCGGTCTCCGATAGGGGCCGTCGGTTGATACTATTAAAAAGAAGAGGAAGGCGACAGCGGCGATTATATTATGTGAGCAAAGCAATGGTCGATGCCAAGACCGCGTTACCTTCGCTAGAAAAACTCATCATAGCCTTGGTCATGGCAAGAAAGGTGATGCATTACTTCGGGGGCATAGCATCGGGGTGATATGATTATCCCCTCCGATTACTCTGGTCTGAAGCTTCGGGGCGTGTTCAAAATGGGCTCTTGAACTTCGGTAATATGACATTAAGTTTTTACCCAAAACCGCAATCAAGGGGCAGTCTTTGGCCGACTTTGTTCTGAATTCACGCGACTTTCGACCTTAAACTGTGACGTTCTTCCAAGGCGAAGTTCGATCAAAGCGGGCGGAGAATTTATGTCGAGGATATTTGGCGACTATATTGTGATGGATCATCAAACCAACGGGGTTCTTGGCGCGGCGTAGTAATCATGTCTCCCGGCCTTGATAGCGATAATAAGCGGTAGTCAAGTTTGGCTTGAAGCATCAAATAACGAAATTTGAGTATGAAGCCCTCCTAAATGGTCTCTGGAATGCACATATTCTTGGCGCTCGGCGTTTGCTAGTGTTTGTGACTCAAAATTGGTCATCAACCGACTAAAGGGAGAATCTGTTGCAAAAAATGACCGTATGGCGGCCTATATAAGCGACCAACTCTTTGCTAATGAAGTTTGACCATCACGAATTGAATCAAATAACACGTGATCGAGAACACACCGCAGATGCCTGGCATGCCTAGCCTCGCCATCAATTACGAGCTCAAATGGACAATTGAAGTAGGTTTCATCCGGGCGAGTATTGGCCTTGGAGGAAACCCACGTCAACAATATAGAATTCGCGCCAAGCTGGATGGACCCCATTGCCGGATTCCTCTCTTCTGAACAACTCCCAGAGGACAAAAAAGAAGCACACAAGCTACGCAATAAGGCCCTGCGATACTATCTGGATCCACAAGGAGGGCTTTATAAAAAGTCCCTCTCCGGCCTCTATTTGGAATGTGTACACCCGGATAAAGTGGAGGAGCTCCTAACTGAGATACATGAGGGCAGTTGTGGTGCCCACTCTGGCGGACGCTCCCTGGCCCATCAAGCTATAACACAGGGGTATTATTGGCTGACAATGAGAGCCGACGCAGAAAATTACGTTAAAAAATGCGAACAATGCCAAAAGTTCTCCCCACTAATCCATTTGCCCGCCGAAGAGTTGAGCTCTATCACCAGTCCCTGGCCGTTTGCCCAATGGGGGCTTGATATCGTAGGACCATTGCCAAGCGCCCCAGGAAACAAGCGATTCTTAATCGTAGCAACAGATTACTTTACAAAATGGAATTGGCGGAGGCTCTAACACATATCGAGATCACGGCGTGGCGATTTGTATGGAGAAACATCATTAGCGATTCGGCATTCCAAGGCGCTCATTTGAACAATGGCACCCGATTCGATTGTGGCGTATCTGAGGTTGTGCGGCAAATCGGTATCATGCCTTACTTCTCTAGCGTACCCCGATGTGATCAAAAGTGAAGCCTCTAACAAAACCATCTTGGGCGGCATCAAAAAATTTGGAAAAAGCTAAAGGCAAATGGGTGAAGAATTACCGAGTGTATTGTGGGCGCATCGCTGCTGAGAGGTCCGCGGTGAAACGCCGTTAAACTTTATGCTTGAACCAAACAATTTTACCTGAAATCGGCCTCCAGACTTTGAAATCGCAAGCCTTTGATGGGCGAAATGACATGATGCTGCATACAGATCTGGATCTAATCGAGAGCGAAGGGACGCGCCACAGCCTCCATAGCGGTATCGTGATGCTTCGCTAAATCGTACAATCAACGAGTTGATTGTGCCGTTCGCCCCAGAAAATTTGGTCTTAACGATACTTCAGTAAATGGCCGGCGGCCGTGAATGAAGCTTAGTCGGCGGGGCGGCCCTATCAATCGACTCCATTGCGAGAAGCGAGTATATCGGCTCCCGGACATGTCCGGAAGAAGCCTGCCACGGCCTTGGAATTCAACACATCTATGAAAATTTTACCAATGACCCGATCTGTGGGCTTGGTTTCTGTACATACTCTGGTGTAATGCAAAAAGTTTCTCGTTTTTATTCCTCAGCTCGTATACCACGATTGGCCGAACAAGTCTCCGGATTCGGAGCGCTCCTCGTGGACACCACGATTGGCCGAACAAGTCTCCGAATTTGGAGCACCCTTCGTGGACACCACGATTGGCCGAACAAGTCTCCGGATTCGGAGCGCCCTTCGTGGACACCACGATTGGCCAAACAAGTCTCCGGATTCGGAGCGCCCTTCGTGGACACCACGATTGGCCAAACAAGTCTTCAGATTCGGAGCGCCCTTCGTGGACACCACGATTGGCCAAACAAGTCTCCGGATTCGGAGCGCCCTTCGTGGACACCACGATTGGCCGAACAAGTCTCCGGATTCAAAGCACCCTTCGTGGACACCACGATTGGCCGAACAAGTCTCCGGATTCGGAGCGCCCTTCGTGGACCAACAAATTACATGATTCTTAATTGGAGCCGATCAACGCATGTTCGAACGTTTACATTACATGTCTGGTGACAATAAATTGCGATAGGACGTTCCATTACGTGCAAAGCATTCCAACACAATACAAAAGCTGACAATAAATTGCGATAGGACGTTTCATTACGCGCAAAACATTTCAAAAGCTGCTAATAGAAAAATTCTATTTATTAAAAAGCCACCAAACATTTCAAGCATTTGATAAAGAAATTCTATTTATTTAATATTATAGTCCACTAAGTCGGCGTATTCGTCCGCACTTTTCTCAATGTCGAACTCGGGATATGGAAGGTAATGCCGATGATATAGGGGCGAAGCCGGATTTATTCCCACGGGCCCAAGGACTTCCCTGGTTTGGAGGGGCTTGATCCAAGTGCTTGAAACCACGATTTTCATCGGCAGACTTCCTCGGCTAGAGTCGTTTTGGTCTTTTTAACGCCGGCCTTCAACCCGTCCCGATATCCTCTCTCATAACCTGAGCCCTCTCGGTTCGCCCTCTCCCCCCTGATTTTCACTTGATTGTCCACCACCGACTCGGCCGCTCGAACACTCTTGACTCGGCTCACTCTCAACCTTTTCGCGAGCCTCGGACTATGATTCCTTTCGTCGTTTCTCTCACTCTCGCGTCGGGCTGGCCTTGCGCATCCAGACTTCATAAGCGCTATCGGCCCTTGAAAGCCCTATGTATGCCATCCCGAAATACTTGAAATCCCTCGTCAAACCATCATTGTTGGACCTCCGGTGTCGGCTATATTGCAAGTGCTATCGCCGGTTATCCTAAGATCGTTAGGGCAAGGGCACTCATTTATCTATTCGGCCATATTTTCAAATCATAACGCGAATAAGTTATACCTCACCGACCTCTGATTAGAGATAGTCGACTCATTTGGTTCCTCGGGCTCGCGTCTGGCTAAAACAAGCGAGATTCATTAATCTCGGCTATATTGCAAGTGCTATCGCCGGTTATCCTAAGATCGCTGGGGCAAGGGCACTCATTTATATATTCGGCCATATTTTCAAATGATAATGCTTGAATAAGTTATGCCTCGGCCGACCCACGATTAGAGATAATCGGCTCATTCGGTTCCTCGAGCGCATACTGGCTAAGCCAAGAGGCGGGGTTCCTTGGCCGATCGTCCAGAACTTAAAAGCTGCGTAATATCATTAAGTAATATCATTCTTCATTAGCAAAATTTAGCACAACTCATGACATTTTATATATATTCAAAATAAATAAGCTATAAGCCGCACAAAATTATGCGACAAAAGCGATTGTAACAATACATCGGTAAAACCCTAATACATTTGTGAAAACCTAAAGTCAATTGCCATTTCGGCCTTGAATCGGTCTCGGACTCAACATCCACACCTTTCGTCACGACCTTTGGCATAGTCAATGAAACTCCAACTGCAGCAAGGGCTTTGTGCCAGCCATGCATGAACCCCCTGTTTTCGAACCGCGGGACCTGGTCCACGTATTCGGCAAGCCTAGCTTCCTTCCCGACTTCGAATACTTTGGAGGCAGCCGCCTTCATCATGTCGACCAACTTCGACTGCGGTGGCAAGCCTTTCTTTGGGACAATCTCAGGGCCGTTTCGCTCGCGTCTGCCTTCTTTTCGGCCTCCGTTATGGCCCGATGCACCAAAGCGAGCCTTTTCTGCCGGCCTCGGCGAGCCGCTTCTTGTTAAGCTCTCAAAAGCTGCGTCTTCGACCCTCTTCCTCTGGTCCTCCACTTGTTTTTCATAGCGGTCAATCTGTTTGTGGCGTCGAGATGCGGCGTCCCATATCGGCTATCCTTGACGGTCTACAAAGGAAAAACCCAAAACATAACTAGCAGTACTTGGATAAAGTGAGGAAAAGTGAAAATCGTGCGAAGTGCGATTGCGCGGTTAGTGCGTCCATTCGAATCTGGTTCCACCGAAAAGCCTCCATATCGGTAAAGCGACACGGGCGTGGCCACACCGAATCGACCTCTGGATCTTTAAGCGCGGCGTTAGAGGCAAGCATGTCCTTCACCATCGGACGAATGACAAAAGGAACAACTGATTAGATCCCTCAATCGAGGGCGCTTACCACTTTGTTAAATGCGAACGGCCTTGAGGTCGTGAGCGCTTCCTTGTCTTTCCTCAAATTTTGCCGTCTTCCCGACCAGCGGAGATTGCATTCGGCCCGCCGTCTCTTCTAGAACCCCCAAGGCTGATTAACGCGGGGGTGGAGTTGAATCGATGGCGGCGGCATTTCGAGCAACGCCCTCCACTCTCCGTAGATGCGGCTAACCTCTCGCGTTTGCCTTTTTAGCAAGCTTTGTCGAGACTCAATCGGCCATATCCGAAGTCTAGGGCGGGAAGATCCTCTAAGCGTTAAGCGTCGGCGGAAGGAAGATCACCGGTCCGATATAAATGGAGGATTGGCGGAATCCAATACCTCCTCAGATTCGGCCTCGGATTGATCTGAGTCGGCGGTATCAGCTACCTCGTTTCACTCCGAATCAGACCCTTCAAAGCCTACCTGCCCTAAGTTTTTGAAGTCGGACAGAATAAGAGCAGTAAGTGAATCTTCACCCTTTGGAATCGGTATGTTTTCTGCCGCCGAGAAGGTAGTGTATGTCGGCTCGTAACAAAGCAGAATGTGAGCCGCCTTCCCCTGTCTCTGAAGACTTGACGGCGAAATCTGGGAGAGCAACCCTAATATCTGAAAAAACGGCGTGGTGGGGTGGAGATAATAACCTTTTCAAACCCTCATTGCCGCGAGCCGTAAGATTTCAACGGAATAGATTTTACAATAAAAATGAACGCGACAAAAACAAGGAGATATACGGTGACCTGGCTCGCCCCTCCGTCTAGGAATAGGGTCAACATGATCCTCCCCTTCGCCAAATTCCTAGTTGCCCTGGACAACGACCATAACATCATCAACTCGTTTCCCAGAGCTGGAAAGCATAGTGATTAGTTGATTGTCGGTATCCTTAGCTCTGAGGAAATAACGCCCTTGCCGACTAGAGGACTTAGCCAAGGCATAGCAGTGCCGGATGGTCGGAATGCCAAGATTAATTCCAAGGCGACGATTCAACGCAACAATCCCCATTATAATTCTAAAGAAATTCACGTTAAGTGAGAAGGATTAAATCAATGGCGAAACCTGACCCTCAAAAATGGGTGTAGAGGCGGACTCCACCCTCTGCGATTGACAAAGAGGAAGAGCGATTGTGGTCTCGTCCTCCCTCTCCATGTCAAAGTGCCGTCTGCCAAAAGTAATGACCGGACATCATCGAGAATAGAGAAATGGCGTCTAAAACCAACAATTCGATCGATGAGAGAGGTCTTTCAAATGCTTAGCCATACTCTACAATTAGCGCAGATCGCCAAAGAATAAAATCGGAATAGTTCTCGAAGCAAAGAAGTGGAAAACTTACGGAAGATGAAGATTTTGGAGGAGACAAAATTGTAGAGGGCGATCCAAAGGCCAACCCGAGCCGTATCACGGAATGTGAATCGAAGGATGCCAATCTTTGAAAGCATAATGAATAGATATGTATGAAGAGGCGGGAAGTGATGCGACAACCAAAAGGGGTGTGCCAGGCGTATGCTTTGTGGGCGAATACCAAAATTTTGGTGGGGTATTCAAAACTTCGAGACCAAGCACTCCGCCAACAAGCGTTGGGAGAATGCTTGAGGGCAATTGTGGGGCGAATGAGCAGAAGAGTCGAGGAATGTACCCCGGAAGTCAGAGACTATTCGGCTCCATACTAACCGACTAAGATACTGAATATATAGAAATTTCCGAATGGATGGAAAGATGTATGTTGGAATAAACAAAAGGATAATAAGTAGAAAGTAGGCTCTGGACCCGAGGTTCAGAAAATGAGTGTAAATGCAAGAGCTTCAAATTTAGAAAGGTATGTAAGAATAACTTCACTTAACTTAGAAAAGAAGGTTTCTTGAGTATAGGAGTTGACTTGCCCGTCGGAGTGCTAACCCCGGCACCCTCGACCGGAGTGTTTGTGTCTTTGCAGGTGACTAGCTGAGGATCAAGAGCGTCTCCCAGGATCTGAAGAGTATTTCCAAAACCACTTCCCCACAAGTTCCAATTAGAAATAGCGGTGATCAAGTGCTCTTCCGACTGGACTTCCAGGAACTCACAGACCCAATCAACATCTCAGAAATCAAACCCCATACCCATATAATCACATAAGCATGTTATCACATAGTCACAACATGCATAACACTTCCTAAGCATGCTAAATGAACCCATTGTGGTTAAACAATCACTTCCTACGAGCTCCAAGTATTCAAACCCGGTAGCTCTGATACCAAGTTGTAACACCCCCAAAATATTACAATAAAGATAACTCATATGCGGAATAAATATGAAAAACAACATACTTTCATATATCAGCGTTCATTGTTTAACAAGTAATTAAATGCCATATAGGCTATCATATTTCCAAGACATTGCTTGGTTACACAAATTAGTCGACTCATTACATCTTAAGCCCTTGGCTTTACAAATACACATAAAGCATAAATAGGAAACTCTTGCTTCGAGAGTCCATCTATGCTATTGCCTTGGAAATAACATCTCACACTGCACTTTTGAAAATGATATTCCGTATAGGGTGAGCTATGACCAGTGAGATATACTAAACATAATATGAGCAATAACTAAAACATGAGCATTCGATAAATGTTTGACTCACATATATCCTTTCATAATCCATTTCAATTACATGACAAATGTATCCATGTTTCATTCCATTTTCATTACTTATTCAATTCCAAAATCCATAACCATGGCTCGAACTTTGGCTAAGCAACTTATGTGAGGCAGTAATTCATATTAGACATTTTCCCATTTCACATTAGATAAGCATATTAGCTATCTTAACACATCAACAGAGATAAGCACAAGAACTATATCACACTTCCAAAGATAAGCATATGAAATTTGTATCAACATATCAATAGATAAGCATATGAAATTTGTATCTCTGAGTCCATCCTATCTTCTCCCAAACAACATCCGGTTTAGAGGTCCATCCCTATCTTCCCTAAACCGTGGGTACATCCCCTATCTCCTCCAACACAACACATTGCATATAAACAATTATTATACACATCATCAATCAATACATAAAGTTAATGTATTCTTTCAACCATCATACTCAATGACATATTCAATTGATTAGTTTTAGTTTGCCTAATCATCATGCATTGTCTACAACAATCAAAACTATCCTCCTTTGTAGGCGTCCCGAGCGCCCGGAGGGTTAAGTCCGTTCGTTCATATTGGGGTCACTCTGGTTCAAGGACTCAAATGTCACGGTTCTTAATCTTGAACCAAAGAGTCCAAATCCGCAAATCGATTTTACCAAGCGATTTTTTGAAAAAAGTGCCAAACATGGACTGCGTTGCGGAATCTGAGTCGCCACCTAAATGTTTTTTAATGGTAAATTTAGAAACCACGACTCGATGCCAAAGGCCGCGTATCCATCATCACCAAAGTTGCCTCGGCTCGGGAACTTGATGCGATTGGGAAGAGTCGCCGTGAGCACCCCGCTTCGGTCAAAGACCGGCCTCTACTAACCATGATGTCGATTTTGAAAACATTGTGCGTTCTTATTCGGTTATTAGCCTGGGTTACTATGTGATGCGCCTGACATACAAGTATAAATGAGTCGTCACGAATTGGAACAAAACACTTCATGTTTGTTTGTTTGAAAATGGTTTGATGGTGCTACCCGAGTAGGCTAAGGCGATGGATTTGCCACCCTCGGGTGGGTTTAGAAAAAACATGATTTTTGCCACTATCTAGTGGGCTTAAAACAAACATTTGATGAATTGTTCCAATCCAAATAACACAACCTCCACCCACAAGCATTCAGCGGTTATATCACATAAGCGGTTTAGCCTCATGGTAAGCATGCTATCATGGCGATCACTCACGCATGCAAGGATGCTAAAGCATAAAAACTCACAAGTACTCCAAGCCAAAAGAAGCTTATTAGAAATCATGCATGATCCTAAGTATCTGAGAAATGCCTAATGCAACACATGCAAAATTTAAACTATAAGCAGGCTCGGCTATTCTAAACATGGCATATGGAATACTACACTAACATGTATTCATCTTGTAATTGAAGTACAATGTAGTTAGTATGGTCTTGTAGAGCCGGTGCATGCAAAACAGATGAATGAATGCAAACATGTTATCATACTGTATGCTAATTGAAACATGCCCTAATCTAACCATCATAAGCAGGTAAATAAAAGGGAAGAAAGATGTGGGATTGGAAGACGTACATCACACTCACCCACACTTATTACAATTTTGCCCTCGAGAAGATAGAATAAATATCTGATCCGAATAAAAGAATAGTACAATCCAAATAATGTAGAAATTCCTAATTAATTAACAAATTAACTAAGAAAGCTGTAAAACTGGCATGCAAGCCAGGGACTGCCTTGATTCTGATGAATGATGTATGCTTGGGCTGCCTTGCGTGGAAATCCACTGGGATGGCCCAATTAGCCTCTGTTTTTCAATTGTTCTTGGAAAGCGCGCCAAGCCTCGGAAGACTGCTGATTCTTGATTTGCTGCAACAGAGAGCAGGAAAGGGGCATAGCAATGTATTTTCACAAATGTATGCATGTCTCGATCCTCGTGCCACCAATCCCGCATATCGATGCATGATGGCCGAGGATTCGAATTGCACAACTCAATATGAAATGAATGCATATGGAAATACAACAAAACCTAACTCCATCATGGATAATCCGGAATGTCGGTGGCGGGAATTGAGACACGTTCCGTCACTCGAATCTGGAGCGTACCTCGTTTTCCATGCGAGGCTAACTCTATCCGAACATGATGCAATATGCATGAAATGCAACTAAGATACAACCTAACATACAAAATGTTATGAAATGACATACGATGCGCGAGATAATACACAACCGAGCATACACAGCGCTATAGATGAAATGGCATACAATGCAATAATAGGCACACCAACATGAGAGCCTTAGCCACACTCACATAGGAGGCCATCGAGATGAAAACAAGACAACTCGAAATGCGTGCTGCAGCGTGCACGCAAAGAACCGACTCTCGAGCCAAAATGCCACTCTAATGAGACATGGCAAAGACATGGAATATGGTATGCAAACATGCAAAAAATCAGTAGCAAAATGAGGGGCAAAACAGCCCCGAAACAAGGTGAAATGACACCCGATGCATGGAATCTCTCCCGAAATGCAAAACTAGGTACATGAAATGGCTTACAGCAATACAACGCATGCATAATTTGTACATGAAGTGTAAAATAAGAAGAAAGGAAGCCCCAAAATAAACATTTTTTCAGTTTAAATCATGGCCAAACAGTGAGTACAAGTGGGACTAAATTAGCATGCAAAAATGGGGGGGCCAAGAGAGGTAATGAAGCAAGTCACAGCTGATGGCCCCAAATAGGAAAGGGGCATTCTATAACATTGAAGAGGGGCCAAAAATATGATGTTTTTCAGTAGATGATAAGCCCCAAAAACGGATACAAGTATGGAAAACAATTCATGCAAGAAATGAGCCAACAAAGGGGCAAAGAAGTAACTGATGTATGGGGGTCTCAAAAAAGTGAGGACCTTCAACAATGTTGAAGAGGGTCCAAAATATGTCATTTACAGTAGATGATCAAGCCCAAATCAGTATACAAACATGCTCAAAATGCAATGCAAGACTAAAGGCCACAAGAGGGCTATAACATGAAGTACACAAAATATTCATCAAACAGCCAAAGACCCTTAATGAGACATTCCAAGAAGGTCAAAATATGGCCATTTTCAGTTCTGATCATGGCCGAAAACAGAAGCAAGATAAGCTAACAAAACATGCAAAAATAGGGACCAAAGAGGGGTACAATGGCAAGTGATACATGGAGGTCCCAAACAAGGATGAGCCCTTATTCAATGTTCAAGAGGGGCTCAAAATAGGCCTATTTACAGTTCACATCAGGCTCCAAAACAGATCACACATAAGCCAAAAATACTATGCAAAATAATGGCATTCAAAGGGATATTGAAGCAAGTGCAACATGGGGGTCCCAAACAGTGTTGAGCCCTTAATGAAACAAGAAAATGATCTCAAAAAAATGACCTTTTCAGTTTTGGTCAGAGCTCAAAACAGCAAGAAAGAGGGACTAAGAAATAGACCAAAAAATGCAAAAAAAGGGGAAAGTGGGACTTACCCTTGAAGACCAACCCTTAGCAACCTCTTGGACCAAGTTTGGGTGCTCCTTGCCTCTGAAAGCAATCAAAATTTGCTAGAATGGAATGAGGGAGGCGGTGTTAGGGCTTGTAGGAAAAAGGGTGTAGGAACATAAGGGTTTTGAGAGTTAAAGTGTAGAAGGAGAGATACAATACAAGAGGCTCAAAGCATTTTTCTAACCCTCAAAAACCAGGACACAGAGTCTTTGTTATATAGGCAAAATGGGTGGAAAAAGGGGAGGAAAAAATGGAGGGAAAACAAGCCATGTTTCCCCCTAAAATGGCCAAACCCTCGGACATGGGTGAAGTGTAAAACAAAATACATGGCTGGAACACACTACTAAGGGCAAAAATGGTCGGCTAGATTAAAATGGCAAAAAAAATCATTCACCAAAAAAAGTGGCCGGCCGGCCAGAAAAAGTGGCGGCAGCCGATAAGCGAGGAAAAGTGGCTGGCCATAGCCTAGGATGAAGCCCAGTTAGCTTTCCAATCTTGCAAACCTTGCTTAAAATTCATACGTAGAAAAAAGTTATGCGATTTAAAGTAAAGCGCATGATTCGGTCCAACCGGACTTCAACCAACCATATCTCCTACCCCCGGATTTGGACTTTGGAGATTCTTGAGTGAAAAATGAAGCCCCGGAAGTAAGCTTTCCAATGGTGGTGGCCTCATATCTTAATTCCTCTTGCGCTTGAGTTCGCCCGTTTTTGAAGCCGTGCGACTTTCTCCTTCAGGATTCATCTTTGAACCACTTTTGACCAAACAAAAGTTGGTTGTCAGAACAATTGCTGGCCTCCACCCTCCTACAAGTTCCTAATAATGAAAATAAGGCCTCCACCAAAAATGAGCCCAAACCGTCTTGAAATGAAGGTTCGGGGCAGCGATTCGGGACCCAGTGGTTGGGCACGGGAGTGGTGTTCGACCCACGAAGTTGGTCTCTCGGACCCAGTGTCCCTCAAAAGGAGTAAATAAGATGCATGCCAAAAAGCAGACAAACCCAGGTAGTTAAGCGATCGAACCGAGCAAGGCACCGCGGCTGACTCAGCAGGAGGCAGACTCGAAATGGAAAAATGGCTGCGACCACAAGCGTAGCCTATGGCCAGCGAGAGATGATCTCTGAGACCTCTCCCTCCCTCGGGAAGAAAAGCAGAGAAAATCGAGCAGTTGCAAAGCAGGTGAGGCCTGAAAGTCCAGAAGTTCGGAGGCAAGGCTCACGGCCGAGACTCCGCAACCTCAGAACGAGCACAGTATATAACATCACCAAGCGCTCAATCGGTGACGTCTGAGCCTTAAGGTCGGTCAAAAATGGGGTGTCTACAGTTGCCCCTCTTTGATAGAACTCGAAAGTCATAAGAATGACGGGAGTGAATGTCAAAGCCTAGAGACGACCCATTTTTGACAAGGCCGAAGACTTAGACAAAGTAGACAAGATAGACAAAGATGTGCCCGCAGGCATGCTCGCAGGCAGGGGCAAAATGCAAATGATATGTGGGAAGATTTTGATAATTGGACTTACTCGCTCTGAAAGCGGTTTGATAATTGGACTTATCGCTCTGTGGCCGGTTCGAAATTGGACTTACTCGCTCATGGCCGGTTTGAAAATTGGACTTATCGCTCATAAGGCGGTTTGAAGATTGGACTTACGCTTCTGTGGCCGGTTTGAAGATTGGACTTACGCTACTGAAGCGGTTTGAAATTGGACTTCGCTCTGTGGCCGGTTTGATAATTGGACTTATCTTTGCTGGCTTGGCCGGTTTGAAATTGGACTTATTCTGTGGCCGGTTTGAAAATTGGACTTACTCCTTCTGTGGCCGGTTTGAAGATTGGACTTATCTGGCTTGAAGCGGTTTGAAAATTGGACTTATACTCTGTGGCTTGGTTTGAGTGGACTTCTCTCTTGTAACCCGCCGGTTGAAAGACTTATACTCCATAAAGCGGTTTGAAGATTGGACTTAAGCATTGCCTGTGGCCGGTTTGAAAATTGGACTTATCGCTCTGGCCGGTTTGAAAATTGGACTTATCGCTCTGTGGCCGGTTTGAAGATTGGACTTATCTGACTGCGTGAAGCGGTTTGAAGATTGAGGATTAATGCAATGCCTTTGTAATGTAGTGGCTAAAATGCAATGTGATAGCTAGGAAAGGAGGTACCTTCTGAGGGCAATTGGCAATGACTTACCTCGGCAATGTCCTACCTTATCTTGATGTGAGAATCTTAGTTTCTTCTTGGTTGAACCACATGTACTACTTTTCTCCTGACTATAGTCCTGACTTTCCCTATTCTCCAGCGGTGTGAGACTAGGTTGATTCGATATCGAGAGGTAGCATACATGCTATCTCAATCTATGGGAAATTGCCATCTGATTCAAGCGAGGATATACCCCACAGGTATTTAAAGCAGACTTTAGTCTAAAATCGAACCTTTGCGTTCTAGGCATAAGCCATTCAAACTCTAGTTTCCATAGTCTCGATTGGTCTCCTAGGAACTCACCGCTACAGGCGGTGGCTATACGGACCACTTGGAAGTCGTTAAGACACGACAAACACCAAAGGAATTGCACCTTTAGAGGATTTAAGGTCTCCTAGACGAGCAATAAAATAGATATGATGCAATGGATGTGATAGATGTGATGCAATAGATAATAGATCACGATGCAGCGAGTATAATAGATGCAAAATGGTGACATACTCCAACCGCATTTGGACTCGTGAGAGGAGAGAGAACAAAGAAAACCAATCGGTGCATTCCGCAACCTAAGATAAATTCGAGACCTACTGAAAATCGTGTGAGGAAGGGACACTCAAAACAGTTGATAATCGTAGAGGAGGTCCAAAAATAGCCTACCAGTAGCGTCTTCAAGCAACACAGGATAAATTCAAACTGAAATCGTGTGAGGAAAAAACACTCTAAATCTGTTGAAATCGTGAGAAGAGGTCCAAAACACCCGCCTAAGCGCGTCTTCAAGCATAACACAGGATAAATTCAAACACGTTGAAATCGTGTAAGGAACAAGACACTCAAACCATATTTGAAATCGTGAGAGGAGGTCCAAAAAGAAGCGCCAGTGCATACACAACACAACACGAGATAAAATCCAAACCACTGTTGAAATCAGCGTAAGGAGCAGGACACTCAAACCACTGTTGAAATCGTGAAAAGAGGTCAAAACAACCGCCAGTCGTACACAACATAACTGAGATAGATTCAAACCTTATTTGAAATCAGCGTAAGGAGCAGGACACTCAAACCCTGTTGAAATCGTGAGAGGAGGTCCAAAACAATCGCCAGTGCATTCACAACACAACTTTGAGATAAAATCCAAACCTGCTGAAATCGTGTGAGGAAGAACCAAACTCTAACCACCTTTGGAATCGTGAGAAGAGGTCCAAAACAACCGCCCGGTCGTGCACAAGCGCAACTTTGAGATAGATTCAAACATTTGAAATCGCGTAAGGAAAGAACCAAACTCTAACCTGAAATCGTGAAAAGAGGTCAAACAACTCGGGGCGTGTTCCACACAACCTAAGTTAAGTCAGGGGACAACGATCCTATTTGCTTTCGGTAAAAGGATAAACAATAAGAGATAATACAAGATGCAAATAAATGCAATAAGTCTTGTTGGCGTGTACAATGCAAGACTTGGCACCGACTTACGACATAACATTCCATTCATTTGGTACCTGACTCACAACACGACACTCTGTTAGATTAGGCATAACTTCATAACACAAAATTACATTCAATCTGGGCACACAACTCTTTTGGGGCACCAGTAGCATTTAAGACGCCTTGACTCATCTTGGGCACACTAGCGCATCTTAGGCCTTGGCCGGATCTCGGCGACGGCGCATTCTTGAGCACCTGGCTCATTTGGGCACATAGTATATTTCCAAGACACCATTTCGTTTTTGAGTGTATGACTCATTTTGAACCTCTGAGGATGCAATAGCCAGAACTTGCGAAGTTGAAACAATCTCGGATGCCCAACATTTTCCCTCTTTTCTTTTGCTTTGCGACTGG
Organism: Camellia lanceoleosa; assembly: GCA_025200525.1. Taxonomy (NCBI): domain Eukaryota; kingdom Viridiplantae; phylum Streptophyta; class Magnoliopsida; order Ericales; family Theaceae; genus Camellia; species Camellia lanceoleosa. The sequence goes on from JANUSC010000068.1 coordinate 902,928, forward strand.
AACTTTCTGACTTCAGATAGGTCTTGGTTTCTTGTTCTCACATGACTGGGTTGAACCTGCGGTTTATGAAAGAACAAATTCTGTTTTGCACAAATGTGGAGAAACGGCGGCCGCGGCTTTTCGGAGCACAAAATGATTTTATTTTTGAAATTGAGAGATGAGTTTTTTGATCGGTGTTGAGCCTCTGTTGGACCTGACAAAAGCGACTCAACACGGAAATAAAAGGCACACAACCTAGACACATCGAGTAACACTTGAAGCGACTCAAAACAAGAATCGAGATAAAAGACCACGACACTCGGGCGTGCACTGGAACTGTTTCACGGGTAGTGTTTCCCACCCTTTCTCATTTGTGGTTCTCACATCACTCGGCCCTCAAGCTCTTTTTTACGAAAAAAGCCCTTTTCTCATTTTTCTCTCATCGCACATCTCTATTCTTCAATCTCTCATTTTTCAATCCCTCACAGGTGGTTGATGGATAAACTTGACAAGTTGAAGGCTCTACTAACTTTTCGGCTAGATTCTTCTTTCTACGCTCCTGACTAGTGAATTCCTCCTGAGAGGGGTTCTTCTGGCCCGGTGTGTAGCAAATCTGCAGTTAGCATCGGTTGATGATGCTTTGCTGGGGAGTTTGGACGTGATAAGATCTGTCCAGATAATGGAGTGGAATATCTTGCCTCATTCCAGTTCGTGCTTCGCACTTGGCTCGACACCTCGTTGCTTAGAGGATACAAGAGCTTTCAGTCCTTTGTCGTTAACTTCAATTGCGCCCTTCTTGGCAGGTAGAGTGCCCTTGTTGGCGAGTAGGGTGCCCTTTCTGGCGAGTAGGGTGCCCTTTCTGGCGAGTATGTTGACAATGGGGAAAAGACAGAACACCTGACTCAACTGTGCCCCTAGTTCATTATTTCGACCATTTTTTGTTTTTGCTTTCCACTAAAACAGTTTTGACCAAAATGAGAGTTAGACCAACATGCTTGTTCGATTTTTTATTTAAAATCATGCAAGTTAGGTTATGAGCACTGAAAATTTTCCTTTTTTTGGGTCCATGAAAAGGGTCGATTTTGGAAAAAGATAGAATGATTTTTGAGAAAATAGTCAACCTCGGTAAAAATTCTCAAAAGCTATTTTGCAATGGCCCTTGCTCAATGAGCATAGAACCCACTCTCGAGATGCACAACCCAAGATCCGAAGGAAAATTGCCTGCTTGAAGAAAGTTACAGCAGCGGAAAGTTGCCCTTGTTTGAGCAACCTATGGCGCATTGAATAGCGAAGTTGCCTTGTTTATGGCTGCGGCTTCTTGAATAACAGCGGAAAGTTGCCTTGTTTGGATAACACCGGCGCATTGTAATCGATCCTCGAGTGGCGAACACAAGCAAATCCTCGAATCTGAAGACAAAGATGGCCGAACCATCGCATGGACACAATCAAATTGAAGTGTTTCTGGTGGACTTTAGAATGAAGTTGCCTCGTATCCCAAACATGGGAATCAAGCCTTCGTAGTTCGGGGTTAAGGTACACTCGGGTATTTAACCTCTCCTTTTATGCTCTAACTTTTGCCAAAGGCTGTTGCGGGTTGTCAACCTTCTGCGAGCTTTGTTTTTCTTTTCTTTTCATTCTTTTCTTTTCATTTTCATTTCTTTTCTTCTTTTTTTTCTTCTTTTTTTTCTCTTTTTCTCTTTTTTTTTTTGTATTTTTCTCTCTTTTTTTTTTCTTTTTGCATTTTTTGTATATATTTTTTGTCTTGCTCTAACTTTTGCCTGGGTCGCCCTTTCGGGTTTTCGCCGAGCCTCTCAAAGGGTAAAAGTGTAGCTAGTCCATACCAAATGGTTTTGAGATCTGAAGTCATCCGAATCCGGAAAATGGCTAGCTGTATTGATTCAGAAGGATCCATCTTGACTCTTGAGCATATCGGACATTTTGCCCCAAGTTCGGGGTGCTTGATTTAACCATAGCTTCTTGATGAGGTTTGATCTTCTTGATCGACTTTGGTGCCTCTTGTTAAATTTGCTTCAAATCAGCCACGGGCCTCACACCGTAGTTGACCGTTGAACCTTACGAATTCAAGTTCAAGGTTTGGAAGCAAAAGGAGTTGAGTCTCGGTGAGGCGATCCTGGCTGCACAATCTCAAGGCGACTCCACGCGGTCTTCGCCAATAGCATAAAACATTTTGTTTTGAAAATTTTTAAAAGCGACAAATCGCTCGCGTTGAAGATAGTGTGAAACGATGCTGGATCAAGCGGGGTCCTTCTCGATGCTCACTCCAACAAGCATGATTTCATTCATTAAGGGCTTATACGCCTCTCTTTCTCTCGGTTTGATCAAAGGTTTGCAAATCAGAATTCCTCCTCTTTGTTTTTCGTAGTGTTCAAGGTTTGAAAAACTTCGAGGTCATTACAATGACTTTAAGGCACAAGAGAAGCGGTGGAATGCTTGCCATTTCATTCAAATCGGCACAACTAGCAATGAAGCAAATGTGAGAGTGTGAAAATCCTTCTTTGTTTCATTCAAAATCTGTTGGCATAAGCGGCTCCTGGCGAAAGCAGACTCAAAACAAAACAAAAAAGACAAGCAGCGAAACAAAATGGTGGCCTTGGGAGTTAACACCCGGAATCACGACTCCTATACAACATGGTGACTCGATACAAGAAAATGGACCCAAAACAAAAAGTGACTCAAAACAAAAAGATAGACTCAAAACAAAACAACAAAATTGACCCAATAGCCAAGTCGAAAACCCAAAGCGGTATTTGCATTGCTTTCCGAGCAGTCGTGCCATCCACCATATTTGGAGGCTAATGGCCGCGGGTGGTTCATCCTCGATCACATCACATTATCCCCACAAGTTCACTAATCAAGTCCGATAGACTTTCTGAGCTTGGCGAGAGGACAACCCCATTGTCAAGCGGATCACATGCTTCATGGCGATAGTGAGGCGGTTAGCCGGTAGTATGGCGGTTCTTGATGGTATCTTGATCTTGGGTAGCATCATGTATGGCCGAAGAGGGTTAAGGGAGGAGCTCGAAGGGTTTGAGATGGCCTTGTCAACAAGTTTGGAAAGCTTTGGATAAAAGGCATGTGGAGGGCATGGAAGACCCTCGACCTCGGGGTTGGTATACGGGTTTGTGGATTTCTTTGGCGCACCGGACAAAGGATTGGCAGTCTTGGCACTGGTTTCTTGATCTCTTGAGTGGAGGATTATATATTTGAAAAGGCGTTTACGATACTGTGACCCTTCTCTGGCTTGCCCTTGATTCAAAGCGCCAGAGCTTGAGTGGTGAAAATGCCATCCACAGTTTTTGCAACAAGCTGCGAGCACTTGCTCTTTGTTCGATCCCTCGGCTTTCAAAGCCTCAACGATACGAAGATGCTCATGGGAATCCATGTCCCTATCTTATTCTTTCACGCCTCCACTTTGCCAAGGGATTGGCATTCCTCAAATCTGACGTTCCAAGATCGGGGAACCTTTTGTCGTGAAACTTCTAGCATGTCTTTGTGGTCGATGATGGAGCCAATGTCCCAGGCTAGATCTGTTCTGATTCTTTGAAGATCTTGATCATTCTCTTTAGCTCGAAGTAGTGGGCTCATGGGTTTTGAGATGATTGGGGTTTAGGAGCATCCATCATGCATAAGTCCATGCTTTACGGAATGAACACCTCGGGCTTGGGTAAATGTGGGGTGATGTATATCTTTGGGGTTGAAGGTGGTTGGTAGTGTATGGATGAGGTTGAGGTGGGGAGGTGGCGAGTCGATTACTAACGAGGTCCTTTTGGTGGAGCTAGGGTCTCTTCATCAATAAGATCTGAATCTTATAGCGGAGGCGGATCTGCAGTTTGTATCATGCCGTCTTTGTTGATAGTAAACCTGATGTTTAGGTGGGTCATATCTCGTGGAAGAAGGGTTTGGAAGGGGTTCGGGTTCTAGAAGTTCTAGGTGCCCTTCTCCTCCTGACTTTTCAAAGCTTGAGAGACTCATGTAAAGAGGATGGAATTTTTTGGGCCAGAAATTTGGGGTGAGTTGAAGTGGTTGGTTCTTGGCCATTGAGGAAGTGGTGATAGTGTCTATACGAGCATCTACGGTGTGCTACCATCGGTAGTAGCATTGGGCGCAAAGCAACATTCCTCTTCAAAGGCTCATTATCTTGCAAAGATCCCGCTTGTCGATGGCGTCCTCGATTTAGACCCCATTTCATGAAGGGTTGGAAAAAGTAAGCAGTAGAAACGACCATCTTTTTTGCGGCAATTCGCCATCAGTTCGAACAATCATCTGATTTGATCTTTGTCGAAAGGCCTTGTAGTCATCATTGAGGCCTTTGCCCTCCATCTAAATCACGAACTACGAGAAACCCTCCTTTGGTTCTTGGCGGGTGACTTGAGATCACGAGTTGTGACCTCGTCTGTGTTATAGGAGTATTGATCAATAAAGGCCTCATCTAGCTCTTCCCAATTCATTTCACGAGTTCTCCAATTTGCATGCAGTTAAGCTATCGGACGAGGTTGGCCGAATAGTGATAGTTTACAGTGGTCAAACCCATTGGTCTCGGGATATCGAAAAGCAGTTGGAGGTGCACCATTGGGTCTTGAGCCATCAATCGTCGATATCGGCATCTTGAACCGATCCGTAATGTCACCTTAGTCGGTATAACCATCCTCTATATCGAGGAATAGAATGGGCCACCTAAGACTTTTTGAACAACTTCTCAAGCTTGCTCACTTTCAATCTTTGTGAGGTCCGTCTCGAACTCAAAGGGTGAACTTGGCGGAGTTGATCGGTGCTTTGGATAGGCATTTGGGTAGGCAGGGGCAAAAGGTGGCCTTGTCGGAATGTCAGTATCTTCTTGGACATTGCATTTGTCTCCGGCGTTGGAACTCTGGGTGGGAGGAGCACAGTGTGAAATAGATACCCAGTTCTTTGCTCTAGCACAGCAATTGTCTCTGCTGTTGGGCTATAATCTCGGCACGGCTTTTGGCAAATTCAGCAGGCGGCGTCTCTTTGCATGGGTTTTATACTTTCCTGGAGTTGGCGCATCATTTCCTCCATCCCTGCCATATTGCCACTGGTCTAAGCGAACAACTAGTATAAGCATCACTGGTAGCCTTTTTACCCTGCCTTTGGTGAAGGAACAACGATTGCCCTCGGCGAATCTCGGCAGACAAAGTCTATCGGCTGAGTCTAATGATCCTCGGGGATATTGGAGCCTTCGAAGCTATGGTTCCAAGACTACCTAGCAAAGAAAACATCGACATCTCGGCTGATGTTTACCAAAAGCAGTCTGAACCTAAGCGGGATGTGTGCCCTCTCTTGAATCTGCCCCAAGTCTGCCTCAAAGCTGAATCGATACCCATGAATAAGCTGATTCCTAAAATATAAATCTTTGGTGCATGAACAGATGCCAAACTTACAAAGATACATGCATTCTGTGAGGCGCTCTAAAGCACATATGATAAGTGAGAGCCAAAACACCCCTAGGTTGGGGTAGGGTTTCCTGTCCTATTTTGTCGAGCTAGGGTTTCACTACACCTGCAATGACTTCAAACAACCTATAAATGGGTAAGCAACTTTGTCCTAGTTTGGAATGGTCACTAGGGATCGAATATGCACTAGGTCGAATAGTCGAAAAAGGGTGCCCATTAAACCGGGGTTTGTGTTCCATCTTGGCGAGGCCAGTAATGTGACCTTATGGACATGCCTTGACAAGACAAGCCTCACAAAGCGCTCGGGAATAGCGAGATGGCAAACCACGGTGTCCTAGGCGCACCAATGCAAATGCAATGCAAAAGAGACACACAAGTGTAGTCAAAACCGAGATATCATGAGTTCGAGTCAAGTTCTCTAACTCCCGGTAGTCGCCTTGAAGCGTAAGCGTCGACGCCCGGGAGGTTAAGTCCGTTCCGTTCATATTGGGGTCACTCTGGTTCAAGGACTCAAATGTCACGGTTCTTAATCTTGAACCAAAGAGTCCAAATCGGCAAATCGATTTTGGCGATTTTTGAAAAAGTGCCAAACATGGTGCTTATGCGGAATCTGAGTTGCCACCTAAATGTTTTTTAATGGGAAATTTAGAAGCAGGACTCGGTGCCAGCGTGCGTGTCGTCATCCTAAAGTTGCCTCGGCTCGGGAACTTGGGTATGATTAGGGGAAGGTCGCCGTGAGCACCCTCGCTCGCCCGATCAAAGAAAGCCTCTACTAACCATGATATCGATTTTGAAAACATTGTGCGTTCTTATTAGGTTATTAGCCTAGGTTACTATGTGATCGCACGGCATACAAGTATAAATGAGTAAATGCGAATTGGAACAAAACACTTCATGTTTGTTTGTTTGAAAATGGTTTGATGGTGCTACATGAGTAGGCTAAGGCGTGATTTGCCACCCTCGGGTGGGCTTAGAAAAACATGATTTTGCCACTATCTAGTGGGCTTAAAACAAACATTTGATGAATTGTTCCAATCAAATAACACAACCTCCACCCACAGGCATTCAAGGCGGTTATATCACATAGCGGTTAGCCTCATAGTAAGCATGCTATCATGGCGATCACTCACACGCATGCAAGGATGCTAAAGCATAAAAACTCATAGTACTCCAAGCCAAAGCGAGCTCATTAGAAATCATGTATGATCCTAAGTATCTGAAATGCCTAATGCAACACATGCAAAAATTTAAACTATAGCGAGGCTCGGCTATTCTAAACATGGCATATGGAATGCTCTGACTAACATGTATTCATCTTGTAATTGAAGTACAATGTAGTTAGTATGGTGCTTGCCGAGCCAGTGCATGCAAAAGCAGATGAATGAATGCAAACATGTTATCATCTTGTATGCTAATTGAAACATGCCCTAATCTAACCATCATAGCGGTAAATAAAAGGAAGAAAAGATGTGGGATTGGAAGCGTACATCACACTCACCCACACTTATTACAATTTGCCCTTACACAGAGGGTCGAATAAATATCTGATCCGAATAAAAGAATAATGCAGTCAAATAATGTAGAAATTCTAATTAATTAACAAATTAACTAAGAAAATAAAAAGCTGGCATGCAAGCCGGGGCCCTATGATTCGATGAATGATGTATGCAGAAATTTGAAATCCTTTGGGAAATGCGGATGCCAATTAGCCTCTGTTTTGCAATTGTTCTTGGAAAGCGCCAAGCCTCGGAAGAGCGATTCTGATTTCTTTGCCAGCGAGAAGGGGCATAGCAATGTATTTTCACAAATGTATGCATGTCTCGATCCTCGTGCCACCAATCACGCATATCGATGCATGATGGCCGAGGAGTCGAATTGCACAACTCAATATGAAATGAATGCATATGGAAATACAACAAAACCTAACTCCATCATAGATAATCCGGAATGTCGGTGACTGGGGAGTTGAGACATGTTCCGTCACTCGGAGTACGGAACGTACCTCGTTTCCCATGCCCGGGCTAACTCTTATCCCGAACACGATGCAATATGCATGAAATGCAACTAAGATACAACCTAACATGCAAAATGTTATGGAATGGCATACACGATGCACGAGGTAATACACAACCGAGCATACACAATGCTATGGATGAAATGGCATACCTTGATGCAATAATGGGCTTACACCAACATGAGAGAGCCTCGGCCACACACTCGCATAGGAGGCCATCGGATGAAAACAAGACAACTCGAAATCGTGCAGCGTCTTGCTTTAAGCAAACAAAACGACATAGAAATGCCACTCTAATGAGACATGGCAAAGACATGGAATATGGTATGCAAACATGCAAAAATCGAGTAGCAAAATGAGGGCAAAAAGCCAAGAAACAAGGTGAAATGACACGTGCATGTAATCTCTCCCAAAATGCAAAACTAGGTACATGAAATGGCTTCTGACTATACAACGCATGCATAATTTGTACATGAAGTGTAAAATAAAAGCAAAGCAACCCCAAAATAAACATTTTTCAGTTTAAAAGCATGGCCAAACAGTGAGTACAAGTGGGACTAAATTAGCATGCAAAAATTTTTTTTGGGGGGGGGGACCAAGAGAGGTAATGAAGCAAGTCACAGCTGCTGGCCCCAAATAGGAAATGGGCCTTCTATAACATTGAAGAGGGGCCAAAAATATGATGTTTTTCAGTAGATGATAAGCCCCCAACACAGATACAAGTACGGAAAACAATTCATGCAAGAAATGGGCCAACAAAGGGCAAAAGTAACTGATGTATGGGGTCTCAAACAAGTGAGGACCTTCAACAATGTTGAAGAGGGTCCAAAAATATGGCATTTTACAGTAGATGATCAAGCCCAAATCAGTATACAAACATGCTCAAAATGCAATGCAAGACTAAGGCCACAAGAGGGCTATAACATGGAAAGTACACAAAATATTCATCAAACAGCCATAAGACCCTTAATGAAACATGACAAGGGGGTCAAAATATGGCCACTTTCAGTTCTGATCATGGCCAAAAAATAGAAGCAAGACAAGCTAACAAAACATGCAAAAATAGGGACCAAAGATGGGTACAACGACAAGTGATACATGGAGGTGCCAAAAGGATGAAACCCTTCTTCAATGTTGAAGAGGGGCTCAAAAATAAACCTATTTAAAGTTCACATCGAGGCTCCAAAACAGATCACACATAAGCCAAAAATACTATGCAAAATAATGGCATTCAAAGGGATATTGGAGCAAGTGCAACATGGGGGTCCCAAATAGTGTTGAGCCCTTAATGAAACAAGAAAATGAGCTCAAAAAAAAAAATGGCCTTTTCAGTTTTGGTCGGAGCTCAAAACAGCAAGCAAGTGGGACTAAGAAATAGACCAAAAAAATGCAAGAAAAAGGGAAAGTGGGATTACCCTTGAAGACCAACCCTTAGCAACCTCTTGGACCAAGTTTGGGTGCTCCTTGCCTCTGAGAAACGACTTCAAGGCTGCTGGAATGGAATGAGGTGGAGTGGTGTTAAGGCTTGTAGGAAAAAGGGTGTAGGAACTTAAGGGTTTTGAGAGTTGAAGTTTAGAAGGAGAGAGATACAATCTGAGAGGCTCAAGCATTTTCTAACCCTCAAAACCAAACTTTGGAACAGCTTTGTTATATAGGCAAAATGGGTGGAAAAAGGAGGGGAAAATGGAGGGAAAACAAGGAAAGTTTTCCCCCAAAATAGCCAAACCCTCGGACATGGGTGAAGTGTAAAACAAAATACATGGCTGGAACACACTCCTAGGGGCAAAAATGGCCGGCTAGTTTAAAATGGCAAAAAAAATCATTCACCAAAAAATGTGGCCGGCCGGCCAGGCCAAAGGGGGAAAAGTGACCGGCCACACCCTAGGATGAAGCCCCAGAAGTTAGCTTTCCAATACATAAACCTTGAATTAAAATTCATACTGTAGAAAAAGTTATGCGGTTCATGTAAAGCGGCATGATTAGGTCCAACGGACTTTAACCAACCATATCTCCTCCCCGGATTTGGACTTAGGAGATTCTTGAGTGAAATGAAGCCCCGGAGTAAGCTTTCCAATGGTGGTGGCCTCATATCTTAATTCCTCTTCTTAAAAGTTACGCCGCTTCGGTAAACCAGCCTTGAACTTTCTCCTTCCTAGATTCATCTTTGAACCACTTTTGACCAAACAAAAGTTGGTTGTCGAGAACAATTCTTGGCCTCCCACCCTCCTACAAGCTTCCTAATAATGAAAATAAGGCCTCCACCAAAAATGAGCCCAAATGATCTGAAATGAATGTTCGGGGCAGGCTTCGGGACCACATTGTCGGGAGTGGTGTTTGACCACGAGTTGGTCTCTCGGACCCAGTGTCCCTCAAAAAGAGTAAATAAGATGCATGCAAAAAGACAAGCAGGTAGTTAGGCGATCCCGAACAAGGCACCTACGCACAGCGGCGAAAAGCAGGGCCAAGGCTCCGAAATGGAAAAAAATGGCTGCGACCGCGAAGCGTAGCCTATGGCCCGAGAGATGATCTCTGAGACCTCTTCCTTCCCTCGGGAAAGCAGAGCGAGCGAGCTTGGTTCGCAAATCGAGGCAAGGCACAGAAAAGTCCAAAAGTTCGGAGGCAAGGCTCACGGCCGAGACTCTGCAACCTCAGAACGAACACAGTATACAACATCACCAAGCGCTTAATCAGTGACGTCTGAGCCTTAAGGTCGGTCAAAAATGGGGTGTCTACATCCACCGATATCCCAAAACAGTTATTTCTAAACAGATGATAAATGCCTCAACAAATATAAAATCTCAACATTTTTAAAGTGAGCGATTAATAAATTCAACTCCACCATTCTAACCCATATTGAGGTAATTCCATTATTTCCAACTCAATTTCACATTTCCATAACAGTTGTCATTAATTACACTAATGACCCAAATATATCTAAACGTGGCATTTTTCTCAATATTGACCCAAAGGTTCATTTTAAGACCCAAATATATATTTATGAACCAAAGGAACAAAAACCCCTCTTTTGAAAATAACATATTTCAAGTCTTAACATTCCCAAATCAACCCATCTATACAAATAACTCAATATCTATGTTAAAGTACATAAGAATGAGTATGAACCCCTACCTCAAGCCAAGAAGAGAATTTGAGATGGAACCCCCAAAATCGGCGTTAGAAAATCAGGCTCCACGGTCAAAATGTTGCTCTCGCCAAGCTCTTTATTTTGGTCTCAAGAACATGGGTCTGAAGTTCACTACAAGTGTCCCTTTCAATTATCTCACGAAAGGGCTGAAAACACAACTCACAAGCCCAATATACGCACTGCCCATAAATAACATGGGCCAAACACCATGAACCAAAAACCAACGTAGGCCAAGAATTGGCCTTCTCTACTACCAGCAACTATAATCAACGTTGAAATAAATTTCTAGAAACAAAATGAACAAAGTGGACCCATTTCTTAGAATATATAATTTATATGTATATATATATTGTATATATATATAAAGGAACTAGCTCATTTTCCTTTGCCTGCAACGAAGGCACCTTGAGAGTATTCCTGGGGCTGGGGTTCACCAATCCAACGAAATGGCTTGGAAGAGAGGCCGAGCTCTTGTTCATGAACACTTTCGTGCCACCAATCACTCAATAGTATGTTAAACTCTCAATCGTAATGGAATGGCTCTTTCTCTCCCTTTGCCACGTCAACTATCAATGACCCATATAACCCTGCTGCTCTTTGCATCCCATAGTGTCCATGGTAAAAATATGTTCCTGCCCTCTCAACTTTGAATCTATAGACAAAGGTTTCTCCTGGGTTAATAACACATTGTGAAATGGATGCAGTTCCATCAGCCCATGGTGTTCCTTGCTGTCTGATACCATGCCAGTGAATGACAACTCCTTCAGTACTAAAGCTTGTTTTAAGTTCAACATTAACAATGTCTCCCGCTCGAGCGGATAGTTGGCCCAGAAACTGCCCATTGATCCCAACACCACACCCTCGACACAGTCAGGAGACCTGTACATGTACTCAACTTCCCATTTGAAATGCCTGGTTTTGGATCCCAAAGACGACTCGACCAAAACCGACAAACATCAACAAATCAGAAGGGCAACCCTACAAGCCCTTGAACATGTGTCAACAGAAGAAGAAGGTATTAAGATTCTGTTAAAAAAATGAACCACCCATTGTTTTGATTTTCAGAAGATGATATCTCTTCTCTCCTCAATAAGAAGATGAAAGAAGCTATAGTGTGTGAAAAGATATGACTGGGTGGAATGTAAAGATGCCCCACTCCACCACTCACTTCTCTCTTTAATCATTTTCTAAAACCTTGTGTTCCCCTTTCACGCTACAAGCATTCATGGCCACCCCACTCTCTCTCTCTCTAGTGGCTCAAACGGGTGAATAAAGACAGAGAGATTCGGAGCATTTAGAGGAGACAGCACAATTGACAAACCCATTGCATATATTCTCATCCTTTCTTTTTATTTTCATTTATGTATATATTTATTTATTTTAGGTCATCACATCTCCTATTCTTGTTAGGATTTACATATATCTATATATATGTAGATCAAAGGATTTTCAGCCCATTGAAAGACAACATAAAGATTAGGAGAAGGAGGGAAGAGTTGGTGCTAAGGTTTTCCGATTGTGAATACCATCATCTTTCAAAGAAACAAAACTCAAAACAATAACGGAATCAAGCGGTATGTATCCAAGTTTATATTTTAGTAGTTAATTATATTCATAATGTTTTGATTTCTAGTATATAGATCATATATTCTTACATGTGGTATCAAAGCAAGTTTATACTAGAATCAAAATCATGGATTATTTGATAAAATTATTTTATATAATAATAAGGAATAAATTAATATGTCTTTTCTTGAATGATGTTTTGCATCTCAAAATTGTGCTTTAGTAATTTTAAGCAAACTTTTTCAATGCTTGATACATCTTGTTTGAGTATTGATAGTTTGCTTCAATTGTGTTTATAAAATAAAATAAAAAATAATAATAATTTAGATTTGGTAGTTTCTGAAAATTGTGAAGTATGGGCGTGTGTATGTTGAATACATGTTGATATATATATATATATATATTTCAAATCATACCTAATCAAATATTTGCAAAACATATGAAACATATTACGTTTTATGATTTTGCATAAACATTAAGATTGTTTAAGAGTTCTATATCATGTATATCACTTTGGTGTAATTTTTGTAAATTCAAATCACGAATCTTGGTTGGCCGTGAGATATTATTTTGAGTAAGCATGTTTAGTGGTGATTAAGTAATATGGTATTATATATGCTTTGATGGGCACTAGGATATGCTGAAAATTTAATTAAAGTCATATGACCTAACTATTGTGTGTCTCCCACTTTACATGTTAAAATTAATTTGTATAATTTATAAATTATGCATTTGATTTCTAACCAAAAAAAAAAAAAAAAATTTGTTATTGTTTTTATTTTGATAATTAAATTATAGATTGCATGATGGGTTAGAATTGCATTATTATTAATAAATAAATAAAGTTCTAAAGGTGGGCAAATATTTATTTTTGTAGTCGGTTGGAAGTTTTTTGAATCAATGTGGGTGATCTTCTGTGAAATGGTTAACTTATTGATTTAAAGTGATTTACCAATAAGGATTACAGGAAGCTCTTCTAATATTATATCACTCAATTACCTACCCAAAGGGGTTAATTGAGTGTATTAATTAGAGGTAGTGTGGTTGCTAGTAAGAGAAATTTTATTGATTTTGAAGAATTTATCTACTCAAAGGAGATAATTTCTTGATAAATCATTCTTGCTAGATTAACTTGTTTATGGGTGTTAGAATGTATCTTATATATTTGGCCCAAAAGGTATTTATATGATGATACATTCTAAAACATCTGACAATTTTGTTAAAGTTTATTTGAAGTTTAAATAAACATCTGATGATACATTCTATAATTAATTAAGATTATATTGAAGTTTAAAGATGTTGATTGTATTCTATATATTCAACCCAAAGGTATTTATATAGTGATACATTCTGGCACATCTGAGAATATTACTAAAGTTTATTAAGATATATTCTTGTGAGATTATACTAATGCCTATGTATAATTGAAAGTTGGAGTTGTGAACATGCTTTCTATATATTAGGTTTAAGAGTGATACATTTTAAATATTTGAGAATATTAATTGTGACTATAAGATTATTATTGTCCATATATAATTGAATGATATTATATTGAATTAGAAAGCAATGAAGGGATATATTTTAATGAAAATCAAATTTACTCCATTAAGGTTTTGACTAGGAATCGGTTAAAAGATATTGAGTTAGCTTTAAGACTAAGCGATTTAGATATTGACATACTCGAGAATGTGTCTTCTTAACCATTTATATTAAGACCTCAATATAGTGTGAAAGATTGAATTATATTCAATGTTAACTATTTAAGAAAGTAGAGTTTTAAAATATTCACTAGGTGATTCTTATAAGAATATCTAAATTATACTCTACAATGCTTTATATAATACATTCGACTTTTACAAATCGTTATCTCTCTTCAGTGTTTTATGTTTTCATTTTCAGAATATCCGGCAAATCTCTTTATATATTATTAACTCAAGTAAGAAAAATTCTTTAGAATTTTTTGTGAGCTATGATGCTCTTACTAAAGAAACTGAATCTCCTCTTTATTGAATGAATCTAATGATTCTGAATCTTTGTTATATTTATACACTTGATTGACTCTTAACCATAACTACCTAACTGTGATTCTAACTGTTAAACTATAGTTAATACTAACAGACTATAGTTAATACTAACAGACTAACAACCTATAACAAACTAACTACTTATACAGCTGGCTATTACATATGTGTGAATTATGCTACTGCAGTAGCTTATGTTGCTCTGTATCTGCTGTATGTTGCTCTGTATCAGTTGCAGGGTTAACAGATTGGTTGGCAGATTGCTGTGACTTATCATACCCCTGCAAGCTCAAGGGACTGGGAAGGACATTGAGCTTGAGCTGAAGATATTGAAACCGAGCAACGGATAGAGGTTTAGTAAAAATATCAGCAACTTGATCTGAAGTAGGAATATGACAGATATGAAGCTTCTTAGATGCAACCCTTTCGCGAACAAAATGATAATCCACCTCAATGTGTTTAGTCCGAGCATGAAACACAGGATTGTGACTCATAGCTATGGCGAGATAAGTTGTCACACCACAAAGTGAAGCACGAAGCGAAACATGAAAATCGACAAGCAACATTTCAATCCAACTAAGTTAATTTGAGGTTTGTGCTAAAAGGATATTGACCTCCAAGATGATCTGAACCGCAGTTAGGCGCTTCTTGGCGGACCAGAGATAAGATTAGGACCAAGATGAACCACGATAACGATGGTTGACTGCGATCAAGAACATTCCTTGCCCAATCTGAATCGAATATGCATTGAGAAGAAGAGGGCCGAGTGAAATAGAAGGCCATAAGATAAGGTGCCTTTGAGATCTGGTAGTAATCTTTTGGTGAAGTGAAGTGGCTAGTGAGAGGTATGCATGAATTGACAAAGATGATTAACCACAAAGGCTTCATCGGGTCTAGTAAGTGTAAGATATTGCAAGGCTCCAACCAAAGCTGCGGTATAAAATTTGGTATTTGAGAAAAGAGAATCTGCTGCTATTTGGAAGAGCACTAGAAGAAGACTTAGTAGCCATGGGAGAAAATGAGGTTTGCATCACTCATACCGGCTTTGTAATAAATCCGAGGCATATTTTTTCTGAGAAAGCACATAACGAAGCATTTTTTATGAGATATACCTAGAAGTAATTAACAAAGCCAAAGCTCCTTCATGGAAAAATTTGTATGCATGTGGGTAATGAGAGAGCTAATATAGAGAGGATCACTTCTGTGAGAAGAATGTCATCTACATAGATGAGAAGAATAGTAATAGCGGTAAGTTTTCTTAATAAAAGAGAAGAATCACAATGGCTTTGAACAAATTGATGAGTGAGAAGAAAATTGGAGAAAGTGAGAACCAAGCTCTAGGGGCTTGCTTTAAACCATAGAGAGCCTTGTGTAACTTGCAAACAAAATTTGAGATTGATTTGGTTGAATAAAGCCTTGAGGTTGAACCATATAAACCTCTTCTTGAAGCACACCATGGAGAAATGCATTAGAAATGTCAAGGCTTGATGGACCAATCAAAATGTAGAGCCAAACATAATAGAATTACGATAGTAGGTTGCTTAGCTCTGGTTGAAAGTCTCATAATAGTCCACCCTTAGGTTTGAAGAAAGCCCTTGGCAACTAACCTTGCTTTATATCGGACAATAGAACCATCTGAATTTTCTTGATTCTATAAACCCATTTGACCCTATTGCTTGTTTTCAGTGGAAGATCAACTAAAGACCAAGTACCTTGTTTTGTAATGCTTGAAATTCTTCAAGCATAGCAGTTCTCAAAGTGAAGAAGAAGAGGCTTGAAAAGTTTGTGGTTGAGATTGAGGAGAGAAAAGAAAGAAAGACCAAGCGGTATGAAAGCGAGGTAGATTTGGATCTGGTTATCATAGGATGATTATTAGAAGAAATAGGAGGAAGATTAATAGAGATTTTGGAAATAGCAATCGATCAGGAAGGACAGAGATAGAAGAGGAGCAGGAATGGGAAGAAATTGGTAGTGGTGGAGCTCTGAGTGAGGAACAATAGGAGAAGAGGAATTAGAGTGAGCTCTTTGGTTGTTGAGCACTGGTGAAACTTGATGGGAAAAGAGGAAGGAGTGTGTGTGCTTGGAGGTGAGAAAATTTCTTTGGGAGAAGTGGCATTCTTTGGAAGCTAGCTGGAAATGGAGGCTGAGTGAGTAGTTGCATTGAGGCTATTTGGTATGGTGTGAGTTAGTGAGCAGTCGCATTGCTGAAGGTCACGATTCTTTGAAATGAGTTTATTCTTTGGAACAAGCTGGAAATGAAGAAGCGAGGTTGAGTAGGAAGACGGGAAAAAGCTAGCTTTGGAGGCGGCGGTGGCGGAAGGGAAAACGAGTTAGAAGAATTACGAAAGGAAAGAAAAGACTCATCAAATACCACATGTCTTGAAATATAGACTTTCCTGTGAGGGATCAAGACACCGATAACCTTTGATGGAAGGTTGATAACCAAGAAAGACACAAGGCAAAGATCTGAGGTTTGAAGTTTATTAGTGGTATATGGTTTGAGCCAAGGATAACATCTGACCAAAGGATCTCAAGAAGCGGAATAATCGAGTTTATGTTTGAATAAGACCTCATAGGGAGTAAGATTTTTAAGCTTGAGAGTAGGATGTCTATTAATCAAATGAGGCGGTATTTGCAAAACATCAAACCCGATAAATCAAGGGAAGAGAAGAATGATGCATGAGGGTAATAGTAGTTTCAATGAGGTGTCTATGTTTCCTCTCAGCTACACCATTCTGTGAAGGTGTATGTGGACAAGTTAATTGGTGATCAATGCCTTTATGTTTAAGAAAATTTTGAAATGGTTTACTAAGATATTCTCCTCCATTG